>JAZKJV010010896.1:0-315538 GCA_037367405.1 Ottelia alismoides
TATATCTCATCGTCGTTTATTGACAAGATCGCACTTCATAGGTATTGTCATAACTACACTACCAGTTATACTCAATTTTAACAAGGATACCTGCTATGATTTATATCCTAAATCTTTCTCTTCAATTAACTCACATCATTTCTTTCTCTCTGTTCATTCAACTCACAACATTTCTCTTTTTTCTTCCTCTCCTCCTCAAATAAGAAAAATATATTTCTTTATTCAACAAGTAAAAAAGTTATCAGGCTATTACTAACAATAAAAAAACATTAATCTCTAAATTTCCAATAAAGTAAAATCACATAAAAAAATGACGAACAAACCCAACATTTAAATATTAAATAAACAAACGGTATTATAAAAAAAAAGAGTTCTCATACTACCCAATTCACTCTTACTTTTGAAGGTAACGTAAGGCTATTGTTTTCCTAAAAGTATTGCTAAGAAAAGAGAGGTCAGCATGAGTAATGAAAGGGTGACGAGAGGGAGTGAGAGAAGAAAAGAGAGGGAACTCAACTTGAGATCCCCAACATCGGTTCGCTCAAAGCACAGCTGGCCCTCGGGCCGTGCTGTAGACCTCGTGTTGGGGCCTCCTGGGATGGGCCACGTGTCACGACACAACCAATCCATCAAGAGATCGAATCTTGTCGGAGGCCCAACACCTGTGTCTACGGAACCTCCTCCCGTTCTTGGGAACACTGCCTCTGAACTATAACCATATAATAATATATATATATATAGGTTTATATTATTATTTTGCTTTGATTAATATTCCCGTACCTGTTGATTGAGATCTCAGCAAAGCTGATCTGGATTAGGCTTTCTTATCTTTGATCGATGCCCTTGTGATCGAGGAGGGGTGTTTTGCGGAAAGTTGGGAGTCGATATGCAAACCAATGGAATTTCCATTCCATTTAGGGGTACAGTTTCGGAAATAAATATGAATAAATATGTGAAATAAAGATAATAAATATATATTCTGTGTACCGTTGGAACTATAGGAATAAAGAGAATAATATAGAATAAAGTAGGTAGGGTGTAATAAAGATAAGAATATGGATATAATACGGTGAAATAATGAGATATGGATGACAATAGCCGTACTCAAGAACCGTGTCGGATGGAGACTTAACACCTTATTCCAATGCTTATTCTTCAAATGAACATGATCTTAAGGATTAGTCTTTCAATGTATGTGAGTCGTTCGATTTCCATCCACCATTTCAAATCCATGAGCTGGTCATCTCTCTGATAAACCACAAGGACTCGTATTATTTGATGATAAAATGGACTCTCTCTCTCTCTCTTCCCCTCTCTATCTTTTTAAATTCGAACATAGCTTAAGTAATTACTTTAATGTAAAGAAGAAAGATGATGCTTATTATATACCGTCTTATATTTTCTGTAACAATTTATCTTTAGATGTACATCTTTTCTAGATGACATTTATTCTTACCGTCTTTGATATTGAGTTAGCAAATGATGTAAACAGCTTTTTCACAACATTATACAATTTGTTACGCTTGAAAACACAATTTTACAATGAGATACATATCGTTACAAGGAATACAAGCAATCACATCGCAATCGGGCAAAATTTATTATGAAGAAATTGTTTTGCCAAATCATCTCCTTTCTTTTTCTGTAATGAACAGTTGGGATAAACACAACAGATCCCAACCTTGCTGAGATCTCAAAACCATCGAGAGATGCAACCCCGACATGTAGGGATGAAAACGATTAGACATGCATACGAATATAGGTATTATCACATCCTTATCAATTTTAAAATACGAATATGAATGTGGATACGAATATTGATGAATGCAAAAAATGTGTTGTCATATCTTTAAAAACAAATACGAATATAAAACGAATACGAATCGGATACTAATAATAACAAAAATATTTAATAGATTGACTAAATTATACATGTTTAGGATGATTTACACATAACATAGATATATCATATATACTAATTTCATAAATATTGTATCAAAAATGGTGAATGCAATCATAAAATGTTGTTACACATAGTGTAACGGATGAATTTTTTAGGATACAAACTAAAAGAAACTAATCATATCACCTTAAAGATAATACAAGATAAGATAAAAAGAGATAAAATAACCATCAACCAAAATTTATTATTTCTTTATCTCTTAATTAAGTCCAAATTTTTTTATCAATTATCTCATTGATTTTGCCTATAAATATCATGAGACACCAATGCTTTCCCCACACATTGCCCTTTGTGAGAGAGAGTTTAGAGAGAGAGAGAGAAGCCGACAATGACATTCTTTCATCGTGTCATTTCCAAATTCAACATCGACAACCCTCTCCATCAACGTTGGAGTCTTGATCCGACGAAATAGGAGGAGTAACGACGTGGCTGACAACAATCCAGATTGGTGGAATCTTGGTCGACGAATTTCTCATGTCGACGAGGTATGTGTCGATCACATAGGATCGTTAAATGACATTTTGTGACGATCCTTGGTCCGTTTTCCATTTATATTTGTAACGATTAATTCTGATAGCATCAACGTACATTAATATTTTACTGTGTTGCTTAATCACAAAAAAGATGATTAGCAGTAATGTGCAAAATATTTATAATGATAAAAAACAACTAATTTTAATCGAGGATTATGCGTATTCACGTTCCGCATGCATGATTATGCATCGCATTATCTTTGGATAATCGGCTTCATATTTTTATACAAACTAATCTCCATAATTTTTATGTAATAGATGATTAACAAGAACAAGATCTTCTTTTTCTCCATTACCAATTAGCCAACTATTCTTTTCACTATATGGGAAAGTGACTTTGATTATATATTGGTATACTGATTTTTACCTATAAGATTAACCTAAAATAAGTGTAGAAGAATGTTGATGTTAGGATTCCATAGGCAGAAACTGAATATAGTTTTATTGTTCGAAAGTTGTGGAGATTGAGTCAAATCTTTTGCTTGGATTTCTGATTAAACAAATCAAGAAAGTAGTTTTGCATTTCGTTTTGTTGTTTGGTTCCTGTTCACATTTAACTTTTTTAATATATATGTATATCTTCCTGCCTCGACATAAGTTATCCAATTTTTCCCGAGAGATTTAGTTATTCTAATACTTGATAACTTAAATGTTATGGTCAAATGTGTGTGGTGTTGGAAGGTATTAAACTCTAAAATATAGATTTATGACTCATTTTGAGCATTCAAAAGATATGCACTAATAACCATGACGATAACGATGCAACTAACTCAATACCAAATTTTGCTATATACTCTGTAATATTATGATGATGTATGAAGATAAAAAGGGTGCATTGATATATCAAAATATGTTTAAGCAATCTTGGCACCGACTCAAACTAAGGGGTTGTATGGGACTAAAGGGCCAACACCTTCCAGGGACGTGAGGTAAAAAATAAGTCCTCTACAGTTGTAGCTATACTGTCATGTTATGTATTGTTTATGGACCGCTTGTGCCGGCGGTAAACTATCAAAGCCATCAAAGCTGTCTAAGAATTAACAATCAAAACCACTCTAAACATGAAAAATGTTATGGGCATACATTCAAATTTATGTTAAGGCTAAGGGCACGTATGCAATTATGCTGATGATATGGGCATACATGCAAATTTATGTAAAGCTAAGGTCATGTGTGTAATTATGCTAATGATATGGGCATACATGGGCACATGTGCAATTATGCTAATGATACGGGCATATATGCAAATTTATGTTAAGCTAAGGTCATGTGTGCAATTATGTTAATGATATGAGCATATGTGTAATTTAAGTTATTGTTAAGGGTATATGTGTACTTATGTTAACATCGTGGACATACATGCAATAAGACAAAACTTAAGGGTATATACGTAAGTATAGTACGCAATGCTTGGATATGAAAGAAATATACTTCGTATGCATCTTTAAATTAATTGATGACATCTATGATGATTTTTGACTTTGTCAAGCAAAATAGTTTATACAACATGGTTAGGATATAGAGAACCAAATCTGTAAGTCTTTATTGTTGGAATAATTTCCATTATGTTATGTATGGAATAGTTAGATGTGACTTGATTTTTACGCTAGCCGGCTTGACCTCAACTTGGCACATACTGAGCATTAAGCTCATAATATGTATAGTTACTCTTTTTGGGGGAACGTGAAGATTAAGTTAGTTTACGCTTCAAGGGAGACTTCACCGTCATCAAAAAGTATAATCGGTACGAGACTACTGTTGGTTTGATTTGGAAGGATGTCGTTACGCACAGTGCAATAAGGAAATCGTATATGTAATTAATCTACTTTATTTAAGTAACTTTTGGACTCATGACCTTATTAATAATATGGAAAGGAAGGTCCATTATTCACTGCTCTTATGTTATGATTAATGCTATGATTAACGATCCTGAAATTTATGCTGGGTTCTCGCTTCCGCATCATTCTCGGACGATCGGGTTCATTACAAGTGCTATCAGAGCCAGGTTCCTCTGGGCATGAGATATCCGACCAAATCAAACTTAGGTTCAATAGGTTAGAAAATCTAAGTATTCGAACGAACATTTCACACTTCGTCATTGCAGATGACTCCTCGTCGTGAGAATGAGGCGAACGGAGATCGCGAGTCTTCATTAACCCACGAGATGGTTATGGACATGAAATGGCTGATAGCCACATGGTGCACAACGTCTTTTGGCTAGCTTAATTAGTACAAAACCCCTTATAATGCAGCTTGAGTATTTGGAGGTTGTAGAAGATTTTTTGATATTTTCCAGACAACTTTACAAGTCTTCTACCTAGAAGAGAGATTGACTTCACTGTTGATGTACTACTAAGTACCACAATCATATTTAAAGCACCATATAGGATGACTCTTGCTAAGTTGGATGAACTAAAAAAGTAGTTGAAAGAACAACTAGATAAAGGGTTTTGAGACCAAATGTTCGCCTTGAGGTCCTCTCGTCTTGTTCATTAAAGAAGGACATATCACTTAGGCTCTACATTGATTACATAGCTTTAAATAAAAATATCATAAAAAAATACCCGCTATCTCGCATCAACAGTTTATTCGATCAATAACAGCAAGAAATAGTCTTCTCCAAGATTGGCCTACGGTCTGGTTACATCAATTAAGGATTAGGAATGAAGACATATCAAAGACAACATTCAGGACAATATACGGGCACTATGAATTCCTAATGTTGCCTTTTGGCTCACAAATGTGCCTACTGCATTTATAGAGTTGATGAATTGCATATTCTGAGAATACCTGAACAAGTTTGCGATTATCTTTTTTCATGATATCTTAGTTTATTCAGAAGATATGAATCAACACTATGTGCGTCTCAGATTAGTTCTTGAGATATTGTGACAACACCCGCTTCATGCCAAATTATCTAAGTGTGACTTTTGGCTTCAGGAATTTGCATTCTTTGGACATGTTGTGTCTAAGAAGAGTATTTTCGTGGACCCGCAAAGGTAGATGTGGTTTTAAATTGGAGTCAAGCCAATATGTATCAGAAATCCGTAGTTTTCTGGGATTGGCAGAGTATTACAGGAGATTCATTCAGAAGTTTTCCAGGATCTCCCTACCATTGACTTGATTGTTGAGGAAAGATGTAAAGTTTGAATGGTCAGAAAAGTGCTAACAAAGCTTTGAGTTAAAGAAAAGATTGATGTCTCCTCTGGTGCTCACGCTACCATTAGGTAGTGGTGGATTTGTAGTCTACATTGATACGTCAGGCTTCGATTTGAGATGTGCCCTCATGCAACATGGAAAAGTTGTCACATACATCTCGCGGCAATTAAATGAAGCTGAAAGAAACTATTCAATGCATGATCTAGAGCTTGCAGCAATAGTTTTGCGCTAAAAATTTGGCATCATTATTTATATGGAGAGAAATTTGAGGTATTTACTGATCACAAAAGTCTCAAGTATATCTTTTCGTAGAAGGAACTGAATATGGGACAAAGACGATGGTTGGTGTTTCTATCAAACTATGAAATTTCCATCGATTATCATCCGGGAAAGGTGAATGCAGTCGCCGATGTTCTTAACAGGAAATATGAAGGGAAACTCACAAGTATGACATTGCAATGGAAGCTAATGAAAGACTTGGAAGAATGGAACCATTTACTGAAAGGAAGACTAGATTTATTATAGAAGGAATAAAGATCCACTCGTCGTTGGTAGAAAAGGTTATATTGGCTCAGAAGAATAATAACGAACTTCAAAATTTGATAACCGTTTCTCAAAAAGAATGATATGATTTCTCAATCGGGTTGGATGGAGCATTGAGGTTCCGTAATAAATTGTGGATTCCGGATAATGGTGAATTAAGACAAGAGATTCTTGAAGAGGCTCACATGTCTATGTATACCATTCACCCCCGTACAACAAAGATGTATAAAAACTTACAACAAATTTTTGGTGGTCGAAGATGAAAAAGGACACTGCAAAATTTGTATCTATGTATCTTATTTGTCAACAAGTAAAGATTGAACACTAAAAACCTGTAGGTCCGTTGCAATCGCTAGAGATCCTTGAATGGAGATGGGAGCATATCACTATAGAATTTGGCATCGAATCCAAAGACAAATAAAGATCGCTTTGATACCATTTAGATGATTGTTGATCGACCTTATAGATCACCGTTGTGCTTGAACGACATAGGTGGAAAATACATATTGGGATCTGAATTAGTCCAGGCGTGCACAAAGGGTGTAGAGGTGATTCGAAAAAAACTTTTAGTTGTTCAGAGTAGACAAAAGTCTTATGCCGATCGTCAAAGATGAGTTTTGAATTGTTAAATAGGTGATCATGTGTTTTTAAAGATTTCTCCTACCAAGAGAGTAGTGTGATTCGACAAAAAGAGAAAATTGACTCCTATATATGTGTGACCTTTTGGGATAATAAGGAAAGTTGGAGAAGTAGCTTATCAGGTTGCTCTTCCATCTCATTATTCCAAGTTACACGACGTTTTTCATGTATCAGTGTTAAGGAAGTATCATCCCGGCCCATCGCATGTGATCGAGCACGAAGTTACGGATATTCAGCTGAACCAGATGTATGAAGAAAGATCAGTGCATATCGTTGATAGTAGGGAACACCAGTCACTACGCCGCCTATTTCCGATGGTTAAAGTACGTTGGCAGCATCATTAGAGGGAAGAGGCCACTTGGAAGTTGGAGGGAGAAATGCGTCAACGCTATCGACATCTCTTTGGTAAATGACCTTTTACAATATAAAATTCGAGGATAAAATTTCTTTAAGGAGGGCAGATTGTAATGGATGAATTTTTTTAGGATAACAAAAATAAAAAAAGAACTAAATCGCATAACCCTCAAAGATAATACAAGATAAGATAAAAAGAGATAAAATAGCCAACAATCAAAGTTTATTATTTCTTTATCTTTTAATTAAGTCGCAATTTTTTTATCAATTATCTCATTGATTGTGCCTATAAATACCATGAGATTCCAATGACTTCCCCATACATCACCTTTGTGAGAGAGAGTTTAGAGAGAGAGAAGCTGACGACGATATTCTTTTGTCGTGTTGTTTCTGAATTCAAGATCAACAACCCTCTCCGTCAACATTGGAGTCTTGATCCGATGAAATAGGAGGAGCAACGACGTAGCTGACAACAATCCAGATTGGTAGAATCTTGGTTGACGAATTTCTTGCGTCGACGAGGTATGTGTCGATCACATAGGATCGTTAAATGACATTTTGTGATGATCCTTCGTCCATTTTCCATTCATATTTGTAACGATTAGTTCTGATAGCATCAACACACATGAATATTTTACTGGGTTACTTAATCACAAGAAAGAGGATTAGCAGTAATATGCAAGATATTTATAATGATAAAAAACAACTAATTTTAATCGGGGATTATGCGTATTCACATTCTGCATGTATGGTTATGCAATCGCATTATCTTTGGATTATCGACTTCATATTTTCATACAAACCAATCTCCATATTTTTATGTAATTGATGATTAACAAGAACAAGATCCTCTTTTTCTCCAATACCAATTAGCCAACTATTCTTTTCACTACATGAGAAAGTGACTTTGATTATATATTGGTATAATGATTTTAACATTTAAGATTAATCTAAAATAAGTGTAGATGAATGTTGATGTTAGATTTCCATAGGCAGAAACCGAATATACTTTTATTGTTCGAAAATTGTGGTGATTGAGTCAAATCTTTTGCTTGGATATTTCTGATTAAACAAATCAAGAAAGTAGTTTTGCATTTCGTTTTGTCGTTTGGTTCCTGTTCACATTTATCTTTTTTAATATATATGTATATCTTCCTGCCTCGACATAAGTTATCCAATTTTCCCTGAGAGATTTAGTTATTCTAATACTTGATAACTTAAACTTTATGGTCAAATGTGTGTGGTGTTGGAAGGTACTGAAGTCTAAAATATAGATTTATGACTCATTTTGAGCATTCAAAGGATATGCATTAATAACCATGACGATAACGATGCAACTAACTCAATACCAAATTTTGCTATATACTCTATAATATTATGATGATGTATGAAGATAAAATGGGTGCATTGATATATCAAAATATGTTTAACCAATCTTGGCACCGACTCAAACTAAGGGGTCGTAAGGGACTAAAGGGCCAACGCTTTTCAGGGACGTGAGGCAAAAGATAAGTCCTCTACAGTTGTAGCTACACTGTCATGTTATGTATTGTTTGTGGACCGCTCGTACCAGCGATAAACTATCAAAGCCATCAAAGCTGCCTAAGAATTAACAATCGAGACCACTCTAAACATGAAAAAGTATATGGGCATACATGCAAATTTATGTTAAGGCTAAGGGCACGTATGCAATTTACGCTGATGATAAGGGCATACATGCAAATTTATGTTAAGCCAAGGTCATGTGTACAATTATTTCAATGATATGAGTATACATGGGCACGTGTGCAATTATGCTAATGATATGGACATATATGCAAATTTATGTTAAGCTAAGGTCATGTATGCAATTATGTTAATGATATAGGCATATGTGTAATTTAATTTAATGTTAAATGTATATGTGTACTTATGTTAACATCGTGGACATACACGCAATATGACAAAAATTAAGGGTATATACGTAAGTATAGTATGCAACGCTTGGATATGAAAGAAATATACTTCGTATGCATCTTTAAATTAATTGATGATATCTACGATGTTTTTTGACTTTGTCAAGCAAAATAGTTTCTACAACATGGCAAGGATGTAGAGAACCAAATCTATAAGTTTTTATTGTTGGAATAATTTTCATTATGTTATGTATGGAATAGTCAGATGTGACTTAATTTGTACGCTAGCCGGCTTGACCTCAACTCGGCACATACTGAGCATTAAGCTCATAACATCTATTGTTATTCTTTTTTAGGGGAACGTGAAGATTAAGTTAGTTACGCTTCAAGGGAGACTTCACCATCATAAAAAAGTAGTCGGTACGAGACTACTGTTGGTTCGATTTGGAAGGATGTCGTTACACACACTGGAATAAGGAAATCGTAGATGTGATTCATCTAGTTTATTTAAGGAACTCTTGGACTCATGACCTTATTAATAATATGGAAAGGAAGTTTTTTATGTCCATTATTTACTGCTCTTATATTATGATTAATGCTATGATTAACGATCCTGAAATGTCCGCTGAGTTCTCGCTTCCGCATCATTCTCGGACGATCGGATTCGTTACAAGTGGTATCAGAGCCAGGTTCCTCTGGGCATGAGATATACGACCAAATCAAACATAGGTTCATTAGGTTAGAAAATCTAAGTATTCGAACGAACATTTCATACTTCGTCATTGTAGATGACTACTCGTCGTGAGAATGAGGCGAACGGAGACCGTGAGTCTTCATTAACCCATGAGATGGTTATGGACATGCAATGGCTGATAGCCACAGGGTGCACAGCTTTTTTGGCTAGCTTGATTAGCACAAAACCCTCTATAATGCAACTTGAGTATTTGGAGGTTGTACAAGATTTTTTTATATTTTCCAGACGGCATTACAAGTCTTCTGCCTACAAGAGAGATTGACTTCACTATTGATGTACTACTAAGTACTACAACCATATTTAAAGCACCATATAGGATGGCTCTGCTAAGTTGGATGATCTGAAAAAGTAGTTGCAAGAACAATTAGATAAAGGGTTTTTGAGACCAAATGTTTCGCCTTAAGGTGCTCCCATCTTGTTCATTAAAGAAGGACAGATCACTTAGGTACCGTTTGGTTCGCGGGTTACCCGTGGGTTAGGGAAGTTTACCCCCCTTAACCCACATCTCCCTCTCTCCCCGTGGGCCCCACTTTATTCCTTTTTTAAAAATTAAATAAATCAATTTTACATCATCAATCCTATCAAAAAAATATATTATACCATCATATCATATAAAAATTATAAACTACTTCACTTCTACTCCCTTTTTCAAACTTCAATACAATGACATCACAATAACTACTCACTTTTTCAAACTTCAATACAATCATATCATCCCAAACCCACTTCTAACCCACCCCCAGTTTAACCCTCTATCCAAACACCAAAACACAAAAACGGGTTACCCTCTACCAGTTTAACCCGCCTTAACCCTCCAACCAAACGCACCCTTAGGCTCTACATTGATTACATATCTTTGAATAAAAATATCATAAAAAATACCCGCTATCTCGCATCAACGATTTATTCGATCAATAACAGTAAGCAATAGTCTTCTCCAAGATTGACCTACGGTCCGTTTACATCAATTAAGGATTAGGAATGAAGACATATCAAAGATAACATTCAAGATAATATACATGCACTATGAATTCTTAATGTTGCCTTTTGGCCTCACAAATGTGCCTACTGCATTTATGGAGTAGATGAATTGGGTATTCTGAGAATACCTGAACAAGTTTGCGATTATCCTTTTTGATGATATCTTAGTTTATTCAGAAGATATGAAACAACACTATGTGCATTTCAGATTAGTTCTTGAGATATTGCGATAACACCCACTTCTTGCCAAATTATCAAAGTGTGACTTTTGGCTTCAGGAAGTTGCATTCCTTGGAAATATTGTGTTTAAGAAGGGTATTTTTGTGGACCCGCAAAGGTAGATGCGGTTTTAAATTGGAGTCAAGCCAATATTTATTAGAAATCCGTAGTTTTCTGCGATTGGCAGAATATTACAGGAGATTCATTCAGAAGTTTTCCAGGATCTCCCTACCATTGACTTGATTGTTGAGGAAGGATGTAATGTTTGAATGGTCAGAAAAGTGCCAACAAAACTTTCAAGAGTTAAAGCAAAGATTGATGTCTCCTCTGGTGCTCACGCAATGGATTTGTGGTCTACATTGATGCGTCAGGCTCCGATTTGAGATGTCTCCTCATGCAACATGGAAAAGTTGTCACATACATCTCGCGGTAGTTAAATGAAGCGGAAAGAATCTACCCGACACATGATCTAGAGCTTGCAGCAATAGTTTTTGCGCTAAAAATTTGGCATCATTATTTATATAGAGAGAAATTTGAGGTATTTACTGATCACAAAAGTCTCAAGTATATCTTCTCGCAGAAGGAACTGAATATGGGACAAAGACGATGGTTGGAGTTTCTATCAAACTATGATATTTCCATCGATTATCATCCAGGAAAGGTGAATGTAGTCGCCGATTGATGACCGCGAGAATCAGAGATCTCAAGATCCGGGTTAGGTAGAAATCACTCTCAGGTCATTGTGACCCGGATTGAGAAGACTCGGTCAATCAAAAAAAATAAGAACCACCAGATCAGAAGATAAAACAAGGAAATCAACATCGGTCCTCGCTAATTTTATTAACCTGGTATAGCGACCAGGGTCGGACTCAAGGAGCACGGGATCGCCGAGAAGGCCTATGAAGTAGTCAAAATCGAAAATAAAGAATAAAATATTTTTTTTGGATTTTAATTTTTTTTGTGTTTTTAATTATATAAGAAAATGTAAGAAAAAGCAAGTTCAACCATTTATTTAAACACCCAAAAATACACAGAAAATTCAAATTAAATTGATTTTTGTGTTTTTTATGTTTTTAAATGTTTTTGGTAATTTTATGAGAGTTTTATATTTTTTATTTGATTTTCTAAAAATGGAGAAAGAGGAAAACAATGGGTTACTGTGCAGCCAGAATTGAAAGACCAATTAAAAATATATAATTGATCTATAAAAGTTCGAAGATAATTTTTATAAAAAATATATACAAAAACTAAGCTACAAAAAAAGAGTTTGCATTTTTTTGAATTTTATAGAATTTTTAATGATTTTTATAAGATTTTTATGGTTTTTTTAATTTTTATGGGTTTTATAAATCCAAATAGCACAAAACTTGGATAGATGCTACAAAACCGCTAAACTGACAATCTTTAATTTTTTAGAATTTTTAGATATGTTTTTATATTTTTCTTTGATTTTCTTTTTCAAACAGTAGCAAAAATATGTATTTTTGAATTTTTAAAAATAACAATAAGCAATAAAAATTACCAAAAATTAGTGAAATTTTTACACAGTGGAAGGAGCCACGTAACCAAATTTCACCTAATTTGGAGTTCACTTGCAATTTTATCCAACCAATAAAAGAGCTACAACACACAGGGACCTAAATGTAAGAATACATAGTTCCAGGAGCTAAAGGATAACACGTACGAAAACCTTAGGGGTCAAAGCGCAAAAATCCCAAACAATTAGCTCATGTTCAATTAAAACCACGTACAGAGGTATAACTGCAAATATGGAAACTAAAAATTCATTTCATAACAAGGTAGAAAACCCAAGCCCATACATGCAATTTGTCCAAAGTATCACGTGTCGAAGCATGTCTCTCACATTGGTAGGGACTAAAATGCAAATAGATAAAACTAGAGGTCCATATGTGCAAATAGTCTAAGAGTGCAAACTTATTTAACAGACTAAACAGAAACTACTAAAAGCTGCTGGGGTATGGGCGCAATTACCCAACCGAGGCGCGTAAGGGGCGCACGTGAGCGCCAGGTGTTGAGGCGTGGCTAGCTGCTGATGCACGATCCTGATGTAGCCGTCTGGACGATCCAACGGTGGTGGCGCGATGGCGAACGTGGGAGGAATGTGACCGTTAGATCAGGGATCTAACGGCCTGATATAGCAGAGCACGGACAGTGGAGATGCAAACTGGTGCGGCGGGGTGATCCAACGGCGGACAGAGGTTGAGGAAGAACACCTCCCAGACGAAGTTCCTTGGCACGCCGGAGACGATCCAGCTGGCCGATGGACGATCGGAAAGAGGGTCTTCCTCGCGATGACACTCCGCATCGGGTGGTGACCTCCGATGAAGTCTCCAACGGTCGGATCCTCCGACGAAGGAGGAGCGACCTGGAGCAGCTCCGATGAAGGGGTAGAAGCGTGACCAAAGGGGGTACCTGCTCTTATTCTCCTACAAAACAAAGCTCTCGCTCGGAAGAGCAGTCCGACGGGGATTATTGGCAAAAAGGGAAAGGAAAGCGACGTGGGTGAGCGGGGGAAGGCTCCGGCGGAGGCGGCGGAAGAAGCCCCACTCGATCTTGGCTCGGGTTGCCAAGATAGAGGTGATCAGATAGTGAGAGAAGGGTGACGACGAGTCGGATATGGGATCGGTACAAGTAGGATGGGCTGGCGGAGCTCCGACCACTTGGGTGGAGCGGGCGGAGCTGAGATACAAAAACCGGAAATGGATGTTGTAAATGGGTCTAACGGGTCTACCTGGAGGCTGTAGTCGGTTGTGCTGAAGCTAACGAAGCTCCTGGGATCTTTGCCTTGATGGCTCGTCAGGACCAGAGGCTCGAGCTCGCTCGGCAGCGGAGCACGGCGGCGAAACCACTGGGTCAGTGGCTGCAGTCCACGAAACCTCGTTGCGACACTCTCCTTCGATAGCTGTCACTCTAGGGAGAGGAATGGAGATCCTGGGAGACGAATGTGATAGCCAAAGATGCGTGAAAAGTGTGGCGGAGCTCAGGTTTTATAGTGGTGAAGATCCAGCAAGAAGGGGTCGGGCAGGGCACGGTGAAGCACAGACCCCTAGGCAGTTGATCGGGCGAGGGTCTCGGATCAACGATCGTCAAATGGAGCATGGGGTTTAGGCAAATGGGAGGCAGATCAGCTTGCAAAAATTCTGAGAAATCGGGTCGGGTTGAAGGGATCCGGGTCGAGTGGTCCAAGGGGGGGAGTTGACCGGGGGTCAACATCCCCCTAGACCAATCATAGGCTGCCATTTATTAAATATTTGAAAATTCATTTAAAATTAGTAAACGATTTTATTTCAAAAAAGTTTGAACATGAAAAATGTTTATTATTTTTCAAATTATTTTTTCGTGATTTTTATTTGTTTTTCTGAAAAATAAATAGTGTATTTACATTATATGATTATTATATATAGATATATATACATATGTATTGTTTTATTTTTATTTTTAATAATTCATTTTTGCATAATTATTCCAATTTTATATTTTATTTCATTACAACATAAAATTTGGAATAAAAAGGTATTTTTATTTTATTTTTATGATTTATTTACATGAGTTAAATAAATAGGTTTATATACATATGTACATGGTATATATACAAGGTGGAGAATGATTTTTATTATTTTTCTTTTTATTTAGATTTTTCTGATTTTTATTTTATTTTTTAAATATGTACAAAATACGAGAAATACTTTTTATTTTTATTTTGAGGAAAATTAAATTATTTATATACATAGGGTTATGTACAAGTATGATTGACCTTATCTCTCTCTACTTGGATTCTTTTGCGGTAAGGCCCATGTTGAGCCCTCCCTTGGGATTAGATCACTTAATATTTATTCTAAATATTTCCCTCTTTTTCTTGTGTTTCTTTATTCCTTTATTTTTATACAAAAACATGCTAATTATGCATAATTACAAGATGCATGTATTTTGACAATTTATGATATTTACACATATTTACATGGTATTTTGCTGAGGTTTCTAGCTAAAATAAAGGAATAAAGAGTGATGAATGGGGATTCATCACCCCCTATGCTTTACTTTTGCTAGTCCCTTAGCAAACACTTATTTGAAAAAGAAGTGCAAAAGAGAAAGAAAAAGAAAAAGAGGAGAAAATCAAGGTTGATTATTATACTTTCCTTCATTAAATTGAAATACGGAGCTCAGTCAGACCTTTGGATTATTAATTTGTCGGAACATTATTTGGATTCAAGCTTAAAACTTGAAAACCTATAAGTTCCATCAATCTATGGTCAAGACTCCTCAATAAACCAGATCAGAACAAGTCTACATACACAAACTCTAATGACTATGAATCTTTCCTTGTACTGTGTAAGTGATAGGTAGCTCCCCACCTCAGAAGTAATAAAGAAACAACCTCCCTCAACCCGGTAACTCTATGCCTCGGTCTAGCAACCCTTTCCTCGAGAAGCGGGGTATTCCCTTCTAAGTTCAAGTGCAACTGGTTCAAGAAGAGGGGGAAGAAGAGAATGGACCATGACCAATGTAGCCATGTATCCTTGGGAGCTCAAACCAGTGTAGCTGAGTCTCCCGCTGCAAGCTTCATGAGATGGTCATGTATAACATAAGATTTTGCTTTATTTGACTATATACACTCCAGTGGGTTTATTAAATTTTCAATCCGACCCACCATTTTTTAGGAGTTTTTTTCTTTTTGCACATTTTTTTCATGTGATCTGTACGTATCTACATGGTGCAACATATATACAAGGAGTTTTTCCTCTTGATCTAGTAGATTATCCCTCTTTTGAAGCTTTATTGCAACCCACAACTTCTGTCTTTAGACTTCATAACCACCAGATCAAGTTGAGACGCACTTCCTTCACTATAAGAAGAAGAGAGGTTCCGCCTAGAAGTACTACCCTCATATGCTACCCCAAGCCAAAGGAACTGCCTCCTCACCACCTCATCCGTGGAGAGCTATGTGTAAGGTGCTGGTGCAAGTAAAGCCATTGTCTTTGAGAGTCATGTGTGTGTTGTTAAGTGCTCTACTTAGGCTCATCAAGATGACATATGCTCATAGCCTAGTGGACTCAAAGAATTAAGTCCCAATGGACCTAAAAAGTCTCAATCCTAAGCCCTATAAGGTTCCTCTTATTATTAGGTGGATTAAGGTCTTAACCAAAGCTCCATTTGTCAATTTAATTCCAGGTCAGTTTAAATGTCAACTATGATTCAGGAAAAACTATACAAATATTTACAAATATGCAATTTTACAAATATTTACACATGTGCAAAATTTTTGAAAAATGTTTTGAAACCATGGATGTATACATGAATGCAAGTTTTGCAAAATATGTACACAAATTTACACAAGGTTTTTGCAAAAACATTTTGAAAAAACAATTATACTATATACATCATTTTGATATGAAAATATTTACACACTATTTACACAAAAAGTTTTTACAAACATTTTTACAAAAATAATTTTTATAAATAAATAGGTATGTGCAAGAAGAATTTTATGTAAAAGGGAAATTTTTAAATTTTTATGGATTTTTAGCCATTTTTATTTTTACACACTCACACAAAAGTACAAGTTATGGTGAAAGTATATATGGAATATATACGACACCCCCTATACGTAGCTCGAACGATGTCCTCAGAGTGATCAAGAGCGATGAAGAAGACATAACTCGTGCTTAGTATAGGGAAGTGAAAAAGAATGGTATATACAAAGATGAATCAAAGAATAGAATGAAGAGTACTCGGTGTTTCCCCCTATACTTAGGATCAAATAATCCTAAGTATAACAAGTTGTACATGAAGGGAAATCCGAGGGGAAGGATGTACAGGGTCTATCCCCCCATACTTAGGGTGAAATATCCCTAAGGATAGGCAGCAAAATAGGGGTAGAAAGAATCAATCGAATACCCGAGAGTCCTACACCCCCTATACTTAGGGTAAAGTACACCCTAAGTATAGAATAATCATAAGATGAGAAAAGGGGTGTGGGACTAAAGAATAGAGAGATATGGACAACTGGATATATACAAGTCGGAAGAACAGTGATAATCAGGCGTGAGATGCAATAGATGTGAGTCAATAGACCACATCTCACGCAAAGTGAATAGGGGCAACATCAACGACAAGCGGCTCATGATCTAGACATGACTTGAGCCGCTGGCCATTCACACGAAAGGTAACATCAGAAGACAACTCAGATATATCAATACTTCCATTGTCATGTACCTTTCTAACCAGATAAGGTCCCTTCCATTTGCTCTGTAGATTCCCTGGAAATAAACGAAGCCTAGCATGAAACAACCATACTCTCTGTCCTGGCTCAAACTGCTTGTGGCTGATATGAGAATCATGCCACTCCTTCACTCTCTCCTTATAATGTAGGCTGTTTGAAAAGGCGGTATCGCGAAGCTCCTCTAGGGCTGCTAACTCTACCCTCCTCTGATCTCCTACACTCTTTGGATCCAAAAATATATCTGTAACAACCCAAAGTGACCTATGTCTCAGCTCAACAGTTAAATGGCAGGGCTTGCCATAAAGGAGGCGAAAGGGAGATGTACCCAAAGAAGTCTTGAAAGACGTCCTATATGCCCACAAGACCGAGTCCAAAAGCTGTGACCAATCCTTTCGGTTAGGGCGGACGACTTTCTGTAATATAGTCTTGATCTCCCTATTAGACACTTCAGCAAGACCATTCGTCTGAGGGTGGTACCTCGAACCGTGAAATGATATTCTTCCTCAAAAATCTGCAAACAGTCCTAGCATATGCGGTTCGGGCGGGGATTGCCTCAACCCAACGACTCACATAATCCACGGCCAACAGAATGTACTCGAATCCCTGACTCCTAGGGAATGGACCCATGAAATCGATGCCCCATGCGTCAAAAATCTCACAGAAGTGTATGGGCTGCATCGGCATCATATCACACTGTCCACAAGTGCCCATCCTCTAACAATCAGTACACCTCTTCAAGAACTCATCAGAGTCCTTGAAGAGAGTAGGCCACCATAGGCCGGATTGGAGCATTTTCTGTGTCGTTCTCCTCCCAGAGTGATGTCCCCCTGCCTCAAGCTTGTGGCAGTAAGTAAGGACGTTGTGAAGCTCCTCCTGAGGAATGCACTAACGCCAGGTACTATCCCCTCCCTCATGGTAAAGGATGGGATCCTCCCAATGGTAAAACTTGGCCTTCGCGAGGAAGGTCTCAAGTTTCTACCTGGGCCAATCTTGCGGAACTTTCTTAGCGACAAGATAGTTCACAATATCAGCATACCATGGGAGAGAGGCGATAGCAAGGATCGCCTCATCTGGGAAGGTCTCACAAATAGGCTCAATCTGCTCAGAATCCTCAAGATAATCTAATCGGGAGAAACGATCCGCCACCACATTCTTGACTCCAGGCTTATCCTTAATCTCTATGTCAAACTCCTAGAGTAGAAGGATCCATTTGGTCAATCTGGCTTTGGCATCCTTCTTTGCCATGAGGTACCTGATGGCGGTATGATCAGTCTAGATGTTTACTCTAGATCCAATGATGTAAGATCTGAACTTATCTAGGGCGAAAACTATGGCTAGCATCTCCTTTTCAGAGACTGTGTAGTTTCACTACGCGGCATCCAATGTATGGCTAGCATAGTGAATAGCAAATGGGACTCCATCCCTCATCTATCCCAGCACGGCCCCCACGGCAAAATCGGAGGCGTCCGTCATGATCTCGAATGGGAGAGACCAATCGGGTGGCTGGAGAATAGGAACCTCTACAACACAGCTCTTGAGAGTCTCAAATGACGATAGACACTTATCATCTACAAGGAACTCGGTGTCTTTCGTCAGCAGATCAGTTAACGGTCAGGCAATTCTGCTGAAATCATGAATGAAGTATCGATAGAAATCGACGTGCCCCAGAAAAGACCATAACTGCCGTAAGTTGGACGGTGGATTGAGTTTTCTAATGACATCAACGTTGGCCGGATCAACCTCCAAGCCTCTGTTGAAGATGATATGGCCAAGCACCGTCCCCTGAGTCACCATAAAGTGACTCTTCTCCTAAGACAACACAAGGTGAACCTCAATGCATCGCTGAAGGACTCGGTCTAGGCAGTCAAGACAAGAGTCGAATCTGTCGCCGTAGACCGAGAAATAATCCATGAAGACCTCCAAGCACTCCCCCACCATGTCCGAAAAGATGGTCAACACGCATCTCTGGAATGTTGCCGGAGTGTTGCACAATCCAAATGGCATGCGTCTGAAAGCATATGTCCCGAAGGGACATGTGAAGGTGGTCTTGTCCTGGTCCTCGAGCGTAATGGCCACCAGATTGTAGCCGGAGTACCCATCTAAGAAACAGTAATGGCTCTTCCCTTCCAGCCTCTCAATAATCTGATCAATAAAGGGTAGGGGGAAACGATCCTTCTTGTTGGCCTGGTTCAATCGTCTGTAGTCACACAGACCCGCTAAGAATTGGTACCCGGGTAGCGATCTCCTCTCCAGACTCACTGACAACTGTAGTGATGCCTGTCTTCTTGGGCACCATATGCAATGGACAGATCCACTTGGAGTCGGAGATGGGGTAGATAAAATCGGTGCTCCACCATTTCGAGATCTCCTTCATGACAACCTCTCGAAGATTCGGGTTCAGCCGTCGCTGGAACTCACGCAACGGCTTTACCTCCTCCTCGAGATAGATATGGTGGGAGCACAGAGCCGGACTGATCCCCTGGAGATCGGTTACACTCCATCTTATCACCTTGCGGTTCTTTTCAAGAACCCCCATCAGAAGGGATTCTTGTTCTCCAGTCAAATCAACGGAGATAATGACTGGCTAGATCTCATGCTCACCCGCAAGGAACCTATACTTCAACGACGCTGGTAGTGGCTTCATCTCTGGACAAGTAGGTGCTGGCGGATCTGGCCTCTGAAAAGTCTGAGTGAATGCTGCCAAATCTGCATGGGAGAAAGAAAACTCTTGCTCGCAATCTGTATTTGGAAAAGGCTGCTCGGCTGGACTGTCTCTGCTCTGCATGGGATCAACCTCCTCTCTAGCTATAGGCTCAGTGGAAGTCAGACACGGTATCAAATCATCAAAATCTGCCCAATCAATATCTGATTCCGAGGGATCTGTATCGTACTCACAAAAATCTGTCTCGCGGTCAGAAACTGGCTCTGCTGCCTGAAACGTATCCTGGAACTGGAATGCACTCTCCAAGCTCTCCTCTACTTGCGTCTCTACATCAGCGAACTCTGAAGGTGAGAGGATGGCATGTGCGATTGGATCTGCCCAAACTACCTCGTCATCTATAATCACAAAGTCTCAGTCCTGGTTGATGTCTTGCCCTACCTCTGTCATCTTCTCTGAATCGGAAGTCGGCTCTGAGCAAGCTGAATCTCTGGATCTAGTATTCTCGACCGTCTCTATTTGTATACTCTCGCCCTCGACACGAAAGTACACCTTCCCGTTATCATGGTCGGACACTGCCTTGGCTGTGGCCAAGAACGTGTGTCCTAGAATGATCGGGGTATCGGTCACGGACTCAGGGATCTCCATGTCCAACACAACGAAGTCCACAGGGAATTTCAGGCCCTGAATCGTGACGACAACGCCCTTCAGCAACCCCTTTGGCCTCTTGACAGATTGATCAGCAAACTGAAGGACTGTCCTGCTCTGTTGGAGAGTGCCCAACTCGAAGCGGTCGAGGAGGGCTGCCAGAAGTAGGTTGATCGAAGAACCGCTGTCTAATAGAGTGTGGTCGAACCTCTACTCATGGATGTGGCATCTGACATACGGGGCTCCTGCATCTGGCCTCTTGGCTGGCAGACGGTTCTGTATCGCGAAACAAGTGGCTCGAATAAGCACATGGATCTCAGACTGATGGTTTTTCCTCTTCCTCCTAACTGTGGTCCTGTCTCTGAGTGATCTCTGGAGTAGAGGGATGTGCTCCAAGGCCTCCTGAAGAGTCAGATGTATATGGAATCGATCTCTATCATCTGCTGGCTGAACTCTATCTGATGGTTCTTTTTTTATTTTCTATTTTCTTCCCCTTTGCCATGTGAAGTGCTCGTGGAAAGGGGATCACGGGGTCCTTCTCAGATGAAGGACTAGGAGAGGACCTGGCATGCTCATGAACAGCAGAATCCACACAAACATCATCAATCAACACATGTGGATCTGAAAATAACAAATCCTTTCCTTTATTTTCAGAAACGTCCTGAGATACATGTACAGACGGAAAGACAACATGACTAGCAGAAGTGGAAATGGTGGCCTCAGTACCACCCTCGGCATGTCGACTCGCGGCATCAGTACCGCACTCTGGCTCAGCAACTGCACGGGTGGCGTCAGTACCACCTCCTCTCTCTGGTGAAGCGAAGACCTCAGTACCGTCGGCTGGATCAACATCCATGGTGGCATTAGCGCCACCATCATCATCTCTCGCGACCTCAGCACCGCGTTTCTCCTCGCCTAGCGCCCTGGAAGTGGCGTGGGATCGTCGCTCAGACGAGGCGCCGCCTGCTGGCACCCTACCGCTCCTAAGTGTAATAAAATCAGCATCAAACATGTATGCAGACAAATCACCAAATGAATCACTAGGAGTGGTAATCTCTGTAAACTCTACCTGCTCAGACTTCCTCTTCAGGTTGTTCAGATTTAGCTCAATCTGGGCAGGGATGGCGGCCTTCCCTCTCACGATCTCCCGTATTTCCTGGCGGAACTCATCCATCTCCCGTCTAAAGGTAGCCTGCTGCTCTGTCATGAGGTAGGCTAGGTCGTCTAGGGCAGGGTTCTCATAGGCTGGCCCATGAGAACCTGACGGTTGGCCTCGCTGGTAGTGAGGCTGATGCTGCTGGTGCGGGTGAGAGGGGTATTGCTGTGGATGATACTGCTGAGGTTGCTCTCGCCTCCAGGACTGTCCCTGCTGATAGGGATGAGGACCATACTGGGATGAATGCTACTGTTGCTGCTGGTGTACTGGGGTCTGGGGCTACTGGTGCTCTCACTGATGGCCGTACTGGCCACCCTAAACTGGAGGCTGCTGCTGGGAACTGGTACCTCTGTCTGACCAACGGAATCCGGGATGGTCTCGTCGGATACCTGGCTGGGGTCGGTCGTACCAAATCCCGTTGACATCCATCAATGGTTCCAGCTCGTAGGGGGTGGCGGGAGTACTATCAAGGACTGATCCGGCTGGTAGACCACCACCTGAGTGTCTGGGGATGGTGGTGATTGGTAGTACGGCTGTGGCTGCTGGTACGGCTCTGCCTGTACAAGGTGAACCTGTCTAGGCTGACTGGAGCGTTGGGACGAGCTACCACTGCTGCTCGGATCTCCTCGTGCCTGAAGACGGGGCTGGGAAGCCGTCTGTGCCTCCTGGAGACACATGAGTTGTGTCTTTAGGTCACTAAACGTCTGTGCCAGCTGATCCATCTGAGATATGCCCTGGCACTACTTCTCTATCAGCTCGATCCGGTCCAGCTTCTCGCTGATGATGCCCATGTTGGCGGCTGTGGACTCGGCATGTGCGGCTGCTGCGGTTGAAGTGGAAGGACCGACATCGCCCCGTGCCATCCTCTGAAACTGCACGGTCTGTGGTTGGGGGCATTCGTGAGTGTAGAGTCGGGTCTGGGACATCACTGTGTAGTTCTCGGCCATCTCCTCATAGATGGCCCAGATCTGATCCTCATCCTTGGTGAAGTAGGAGAACCGCCACAAGAAGCATTCACCAGGCTCTGCAGCTCTGGTGTCAACCCGTAGAAGAAGCTCTGAACTAGGTTCGGCTTCATGATATCATGGTGCGGGCATCCGTCAATTAGCTCACGGAACCTCTCCCATGCCTCGTGAAACTACTCGTTGGGGAGCATGGAGAAGTTGTTGATCAGGGCCCTCGCTGCATTGGTCCGCCTGAGTGGATAGTACTTGTTCAAGTACTCGGTGCGGAGCTGCTCCCAGGTGTACACGAATCTCCCTAAGTGCTTCAGCCAGTTGGCTGCTCTGTCGGCCATGGAGAAAGGAAAAGCAATCATCATGATGGTGTCCTCGTCCACCTGGTGATCGTGGACTATACTGCAGATCATCTCGAACTCCTGGAGATGTAGATGGGGCTCCTCAGTAGAGAGCCCGTGGAAGCGGGGGAGTAGCTGAAGTGTGTTCGGGGGAACTTGAAGTCCCCCACGATAGCCGGCAGAACCACCCACCGGCGTGTCAGTGTCGATCCGGGGTTGTGCAACTCCCTCATCGGTCTAGGCTCTGCTGCTGCTGCTGCTGCCGGCTGGTCTGGCTGATCTGGATCCCTGCATCCATCGGCTCGCGGCTGCTCTCGTGCGGTCCTCAGCTGCTCCATCTCTCTCCTCATCTCCACCATGAAAGCTCCCTGATCTCGTATCTGTCGCTGCATGGTCTCAAGGGAAGCTAACATGGTGGTGTTGATCGCACCCTGGTCCAGAACGTAAGTGGTCGTCTCTGGCCTCTGACCCTCGATGCGATCCCTCGCTGCTGGCCATGGTCTCTGCAAAGGCAAAAGACCCAAACTCAGGTGCCGAAATATCATCTGTCTGCTGTCTCGCATCTGGCACTGGTAACTCAAGAATAGAAGAAGGGTGATCAAGGGAGAACAAGGAGGAATCGAACTCGGGTTCAGAGAGCGGGTCTCGACTTTCACGAACCAACCTAGATGAACAGGCTGGAGTGCTAAAACCGGTGCAGCCAGAGGCTTCCTAAGAGACCTCCTGCCCATCATCTTGATCTGGCGAGTCAGGCGGATGAGATCTAAAAAACGAACAAGATGAGCAAACAAATCTCGGGTTCACCTACTCCACGCTGTGCTGAAGACCGTAAGAGCTCGGTCAATTATCTTGTCGATTTTATTTAGGTGATCATGTCAGGATATCAGATCGGTTACGTGACCTGATAGGAATCCAAACCGCCTACCAGACTGTCCCGTATAAAAGGCTGGTAGTCTGATCGAGGCTCGGATGTGGCTCTAGCCTAGTGTACAGCTCACTCTCTCGTGCATTCAAACCAGACAATGAGGGGTTTGCTCTCCCCAAGACAGCTTTTTTTAGGTGAGGTGTCTTTTAGGGTCAAGTATGTTTAGCGGTCCCAATTTTATAGTTTTTGTTTTTTAGATATTTTTCAAAGCAAGCAACGCCTAATGAATTTTTCGGTTCTCCTGATTATTTTAAGTCCAAAAACAGGGGGAGAAGATGAAAAAGCCGTTACGTGAGAAATCAATGATGCATGCAGTGTAAGAAATGCGTACCTGACTCCAGCAATCTACATGCAAATGATCAGCGCATAAAATAAAGACAAAATATAAACTACCTATATGATGCACGAGAATCCGGCCTTAAGCAGAGCAATTTATACACGTGAAGAACTGTAGCCAGGTAATCAATCCTAAGTCTAGAGTCCTATCTTGGGAGCCACTCGGTGTCTGCCACAACGGATCCTGCACGTGCTGTATGTGACTCCTCAAGGCACGTGAACTAGAGTCTAATTAATCCGGCTTTTTCTTGTGATTTAATTAATTAGGTCCAGTTAACGATCTATAAGTACAGGCAGATAAATTAAGTGTTTGGATCCTAATTAAGTACGTCACAATCAATGAAAATCCTAAGCTAAGGTCAAAACCGTGTAAATCAAATAAACAATAAATAAATGGTCAGAAATCAAAACCGGCGAAAATCACAGTGAGGTCCTCCGCGCACACCGGTGCTCGATGAAATAGACCCCGATATCACCCAAGTGTCCAAGTCTCTGAGTCCTGTGTTATTACCATAAAATAGTTTTGCAGAAACTAAACTACGCTAATCTATGGCTATTCTACGGTTATTTCACGACTATTCTGTGGCTCCCGTACTTCGATCCTCCTCCTCGCGCTCTCCTGCGGCTTCGTACAAAAGGAAGCTGTCTCCGAATTCCGTGGTTGCTTCAACTTCCGAAAAAGCCGCTTCGGTCCTCGGACCCTTGCAAGAAACAGAAACAGAAGTGTGTCAGTCCAGAAAAATATATAGATAAATCAGATAAAAAATATATCTACAAGTATCTACAGAAAAGCTGCGGAAACGAAAACCGCGAAAAATCGAAAAAACTAATAAGCTGTGCTCCCCGGCAATGGGCCATTCTGATGACAGCGAGAATCAGAGATCTCAAGATTCGGGTGAGGTGCGACCCGGATCGAGAAGACTCGGTCAATCAAGGAAAATAAGAACCACCAAATCAGAAGATAAAACAAGGAAATCAACAGCGGTCCTCGCTAATTTTATTAACCTGGTATAGCGACAAGGGTCAGACTCAAGGAGCACGGGATGGCCGAGACGGCCTACGAAGTAGTCACAATCAAAAATAAAGAATAAAATATTTTTTTTGGTGGATTTTAATTTTTTTTTGTGTTTTTAATTATATAAGAAAATATAAGAAAAAGCAAGTTCAAGAATTTATTTAAACACTCAAAAATATAAAGAAAATTCAAATAAAATTCTTTTTGTGTTTTTTATGTTTTTAAGTGTTTTTGGTAATTTTATGAGAGTTTTATAATTTTTATTTGATTTTCTAAAAATATAGAAAGAGGAAAACAGTGGGTTACTGTGCAGCCAGACTTGAAAGACCAATTAAAAATATGTAATTGGTCTATAAAAGTCTGGAGACAATTTTTATGAAAATTTATACAAAAACTAAGCTACAGAAAAAGATTTTGTATTTTTTTGAATTTTATAGATATTTTAATGATTTTTATAAAAATTTTGGGGTTTTTTAATTTTTATGGGTTTTATTTATCCAAATAGCTGAAAACTTGGACATAAGCTAAAAAACCACTAAACTAACAATCCCTAATTTTTTTAGAATTTTTAGAGAAGTTTTTATATTTTTTGTTGATTTCTTTTTCAAACAGTAGCAAAAATACGTATTTTTGAATTTTTAAAAAATAACAAAAAGCAACAAAAATTCCCAAAAATTAGTGAAATTTTTACACAGTGGCAGGAGCCACGTGTTCAAATTTCACCTAATTTGGAGTTTATTTGCTATTTTATCCAACCAATAAAAGAGCTACAACACACAGGGACCTAAATGTAAGAAAGCATAGTTCCAGGGGCTAAAGGATAACACGTGCGAAAATCTTAGGGGTCAAAGCGTAAAAATCCCAAACAATTAGCACATGTTCAATTAAAACCATGCACAAGGGTATAACTGCAAATATGGAAACTAAAAATTCATTTCATAAAATAGGAGAAAACCCAAGCCCATACATGTAATTTGTCCAAAGTACCACGTGTCGAAGCACGTGTCTCACATAGGCATGGACTAAAATGCAAAAAGATAAAATTAGAGGTCCATATGTGCAAATAGTCCAAGAGTGCAAACTTATTTAACAGACTAAACAAAAACTACTAAAAGCTGTAGGGGTATGGGTGCAATTACCCAGCCAAGGTGCGTGAGGGGCGCACGTGAGTTCCAGGTGTCGAGGCGTGGCTGGCTGTTGATGCACAGTCCTGATGTAGCTGTCTGGACGATCCAACGGTGGTGGCGCGATGGCAAACGTGGGAGGAACGTGACTGTTAGATCAGGGATCTAACGGCCTGACATGGCAGAGCATGGACGGTGGAGATGCGAACTGGTGCGGCGGGGTGATCCAGCGGCGGACAGAGGCTGAGGAAGAAAACCTCTCGGACGAAGTTCCTCGGCACGCCGGAGACGATCCAGCTGGCCGATGGACGATCGGAAACGGGGTATTCCTCGCGATGACACTCTGCGTCGGGTGGTGACCTCCGATTAAGTCTCCAACAGTCAGATCCTCCGGCGAAGGAGGAGCGACCTGGAGCAGCTCCGGCGAAGGGATGAGGCGAAGAATCCATGTAGTCGACCCTACTTAATTGCGGGAAAAGGCTTTATTGTTGTTGTAGTGATTGATTTCGAGTTTTATGTTAACATGAGAATCCTAACATTACACCTAAATGTCGAATGGCACCATTGGTGCAAATAAAAATTTATGACGTTGGAAATTATTGTGGAAGAAATTTGGTGGAGAAATTTCACTCCACATTACATCAATTCTCCATCGCTTCAAAAAACTCATCTCCGGATGAGTTGTTTGACACTTCGGCACGAGGTGTGACGGCTCCATCCTATCTTTCTTTATTATGTACTGGAAGAATAGATGGGGAACGTGAAGCATATTCCAAGCGTTGGCATCATGCATTGGTTGTGTAATTTTGGAAGAATAGATGTGGAGTGAATAAATGAGTATATGTACTCGTAATGCTTATGTAATTATTGTTGATATCCTTCGGCCCATGGTTGAAAAACTGATGTGGCATCGTCATTAGTGGAATTCTACGGTTTAGAGAAGCCATGAAAGGTAGAAATCACAATATTATGGTGAGGGAAGGTGTGGCCAATGTATCTGGTCCACGTGCCCTTATATGGAGATGTCAAATAGTCCTAATTCCTATAGAAATTCCAAAGTATTAGGATTGTATTGCCTCACTCCTATTTCAGCCTTCTATTTATAATTCTTACCCTTCAAAGGCATCTCCGCAATTTTTCTACACCTTCAATTAAAATAATTCCCTCTTCAATTTCCTTCTCATCTTTAACCTTTGTATAAAAATCTTTTTTGGAGGAGGGATCCATTTGAATTTGTGAACGCTCAATCAAAATCCTTAATTTCATGGGATCAGGTTTCCATAACAGATAAATTAGGACCATGTGGAATCACGTCTTCTCCCTTCCAACACCCTTGGTGGCATCGAACATGAGAGCTGAGATTCTAGCAACGGTTGCAATGTGGAGTCGTGCAAGGGCAGAGGGGGGCCATCATGGGGTGGTGCATCTCCAAGGGAGGATGGCGGCAGCAGCGACCCTTTCTTCCTTCACTGCGATAGTGTCAAGGTGGGAAGGAGTGGTTTTGATGGTGGCGGTTTTGATCGAGGTTATGAGGCTTCCGGTTCCCAGCCACGAATCCCAATGATGGTGGCGATGTCACACTCCTCGTATGTTGCTTACAAGACAAGGCTAGTGTCGATGGTGGAGTCGAGGTTGTTCGGTCGGGAGCAGAAGGTAGCAGTGGAGGAAGTCGCAATGGTGATACCAATAATGTTCACATCCACTATTGTTGCATGGGTAACAAGAGAAAGATACATAAGTGGTGGGTTGATGGTCATATAGGATGAGTTAGCGGAGGTGTTGGTAGCATGGGGGAGAGGTGGGAAGATGGTGATTGGGTTGGTTTGGTGGGTGGGGGCAGGGCCACAGGGGGAGGTGGTGAGGGATGAGAGAGCCGCGGGGGAGGAGAGGAATGCGAGGATGGTCGGGATGGAGAGCAGGAGGCGAGGATGGGTAGGATTCCGAGAATGGGATCGATGATGGTGTAGGGGTGGTCGGATGGGGTAGTTGTGGCAGTCGTGGAGGTAGTGGAGGCTCAGGAACCTCTCAAAGATTGGACAACTCTCAAATTATGTAAATATGCATCAAGCTTCTGTAGATTCAACTGAATCTAAGCAACATGGACAGCACTTCTTCATCCTCAGAACATGTTGGACGGTACTTTGAATGATATGCTTTGAATCGATAATTCTTCAAGCATCTTGATGGATCGTCAGATTGTGAGAACAATCTTAAGTCATGCGCTAATACCAATTGATGGAAATGAAAAAATAGGACTGTGGAAAATTACCGTTGAAAATTTTTAATGGAGAAGAATTTAAAGGGTGGAGGAAGAGACGCGCGCCAATTGCACGAGATTTGGGAAGAGAAACTCGTAGATCATGCAAAGGGGGTGAAGGAGGACAGAGATAAGCGGAGAAAACTCCAATTTTAATTCAATGTCAACTATCTAAAACAATGTACCATAACCCCTTTATATAGAGAAATGAGATAACAAAATAAAATTGGAGAAGGAATAAATCCTAATTGAAGATCATAAAATCTCTCTAACTAAATAACTAATTAATTGGATATGACAGACGATCTTGTTATTTAATTAAAAATAGAAATTGCAACAGCTCAATTTGAAGCAAATAAATTTACCATGACCCTAATATAATTAGTCTCTAAACGAGCGGAAGGAAAAACCATAATTGGACAAAATTAAACGTACTAAAATCATAAATTTGCCCTGATTTTTTGTTGGGATTTTTATCCGGCAGACCCTATAAACTTTGCCAATTACCTCTACGACCTTTGAAACAACCTAATTCCCCCCTCGACCCCGTAAACTTGCCAACTCTTACCCCATGAACCTTCCGGATAATCTTTTTGAAGCCCGTAGGGGTTCTTTGGTAATTTATAGGGTCGATGGGGTAATTACGTTGTGCAAAAGGTCGTGGATGTAGTTAAAAAATTATAGGATCTGCCGAGTAAAAATCTCTTTTTTGTTTTTTTGACAACCAAATATATATTAAAAAATCCCTTTTTTGTTCCATACTAAATCAACCCTTTCATCTAGATGTGACTTTTTGTAACCAAGAAACCTTTTCTATAAGTGTTACCAAGGGAGAGCTACTTCTCATTTAAACACATATTCGAATTATTTACACATTCTCTACTCTCAACAAGAGAGCAATTCTTCATATAATTCTTGTTTCTTTAGCATCTTCAATCTCTCAACTTCAATCAAGCCTTAAAGAGCTAACATCATCTCGAGGTCATTCTAATTGATATTCAAGAGCTCTGACAATAGCGGTTGTTTCTCTAAGAAACCAACATTCCATTTTTAAGGAAACATTCTTAATACTTAGCCTCGTCATAATTAATTACCAACATATAGGCTCGTCTAGCTTTCATCAACATGTATTCATTCAGCGGCTTGTACTACATCAGGCTGAAGTAGTAAAATGTAAAGAAAAAAAGTGTCTCTATAAAGTAGTATAGAAAGAAAATCTTATTTGCGATTCTAGGTCGTAAATTTTACCCGCTTAGATTTCCACGTAAAAATTTTCATAAATATCGGATTGCACAATTCGATGCCCCCTTCTTGAGCCATTTAATCAATTTTAACATTCTCATCCTTGATGATGTGCTCTTTGTCATGACTTTTTAATCACTCATTAGTGATTGAAACCAAAACATGTAGTTTTCTTCATCCAATTTAGTGATGAGCAAAAGAAAACATTTTTCATTTCCGCTTCACCAGTACAAGAGTATATTATAGAGATAGTTCATGAGTATCAAAACCACAAACACAAACACAGACATACCATGTTGATTTTGGCAAATGTTTTCCTTTGTATATTCAGAGAAGTTCATATAGGTTGAAAGCAGTAACAACAAAGTATATAAATATATTCAGGGGATAAAATATGAAGAAAAATGAATAAATCTTTGACCACTAATAGTGATTGAACTCGGTTAAGCCGTCATGATTTGATTTTTCCCCTAGAACAAAATGTCGCGAAGGGACCGATAGACCCTTATTTTTAATATATATATATATATATATATATATATATAGGATTTTTATCCAGAGGGCACTGTGCCCATTTGAGATAAAATGGGCCTCTAATTCCAACCGTAAGATTTGTATCTCTCAATCCCTAAAAAATAGGAACCGTAATCAAAATGGAATTTCCTCAAATTGGAAATATTAAGCAATTCTATAATTAGTATACGTTTATGGAAACGTGTATTGAGAGTTCAACGAGAGGAGATTGATCTGGCATTTTTGGATCTAGCGTTTTGCAAAGTGAGGCGATCAATCGTGGAAACAAAGGCGAACATTTTTATCTATTGCAAGGTATTATATTTCGATTAGATTTTTATTTTCGTATTTTGATTTGAATCTGATAGTATGTAGAAATAATTAATTTTTTTGGACATTTTGATTTGAATCTGACTGTTTATAGACCAGATTTTGATTTTTTGTTATGTTTGTGGATCATGAGAAAGTGGGATTTGCAAAGATGAATTGCGATGTATGATTTCTCTTTCGATTTCAATTTCAAATGATATTGACTTGCGATTGGGTTTGTATCATGAAATCTCAGAAGGAATGATAATCGATGATTTGTATTTGGATATTGAGTTTTAATTTGAGAACGTTTAAAAAAATCATAAGGATACTGATATTGTATCAAAAGTTACTGGAGTAACTCATCAAATTACTTATGCTTTGCACCGAGTTACTTTTATAAATATAATTCTTACTTTTCATGGACATAATTTTATCTTTCATGATTAATGGTTCATATTAGGGATATTACTGACAATTCATTAGATGTTACTTGTGTATGAATTTATTCTTACTGAAATAGATAAAGATATTACTTAAATAATTGTATCGTCTTCCAACATAATATGTTACTGATGTAATTCTTAATTTTCATGTATATATATTTCTCTTACATAGTTATTGATTCATCTTACAAATGCTACTGACAATTTATTATTTCAGGTTTGCCAGATGTCTGGACACTTATGTTTCGTGGAAGAAAAAAACAAGAAGTGTTGATGATCGTTGCATACTTATTGACTAAAGAAGCGAGAAGAACATATTTGACAATAATATTAAGAACAAATCATTCTGTAACTAATAAAAGAGGTCATTGACAAATACATTTACTGAGTACATAATTGATGTGTAACTATAATTTCAGTAACTAATAACAATGAGTAAGTAACATGGACATGAATCTTCAGTAATTGTGCGTATAGCTTCAGTAATATTACAACTCAATTATCTAACAATTATTCAGAAGTACTAAGTAACTATTTCTTCGGTAACAATCAGAACGAGTTCAGTAATATGAACATTTGTAATTAGTAATTGTTGTATAGACATTAGTAATTTATCTATTCATTAATTATTGTATGGACAATAGTTACTACAACTTCAGTTATAATTTCATTGAGTTCAGTAATATGGTCAATTGTAATCAGTAATTGATGTATTGACATTAGTAACTTTGTACAAGTGTTATTAGTAAGAATGATTGAAAGACAAGTAACACCCAACAAATAGCAAGTAACTTATACACAAGTTATCAGTAATTTTTTATGAATAAAAAACATACATGAAAAGTAGCATTGTACTAAGTAACTATATCATCAGTAACAATCAGAATGAGTTCTGTAATATGAACATTTGTAATTAGTAATTGTTGTATGTACATTAGTAATTTATCTATTCAGTAATTATTGTATATAAAATAGTTAATACACTTCAGTAATAATTTCGTTGAGTTCAGTAATATGGACAATTGTAATCAGTAATTGATGTATTGACATTAGTAACTTTGTACAAGTGTTATTAGTAAGAATGAATGAAAGGCAAGTAACACCCAACAAATAGCAAGTAACTTATACAAACATTATCAGTAATTTTTTACGAATAAAAAACATACATGATAAGTAACATTGTACTAAGTAACTATATCATCAGTAAGAATCAGAATGAGTTCAGTAATATCAACATTTGTAATTAGTAATTGTTGTATGGACATTAGTAATTTATCTATTTAGTAATTATTGTATGGACAATAGTTACTACGAATAGCAAGTAACTTATACAAACGTAACAGTAATTTTTTAAGAATAAAAAACAACATAAAAAGTAACATTGTATTTATCTCAGTAATGTTTGCAATGGCATCAGTAACTTTGTATTACGAAAAATAACTTTGTATTAATTTCAACAACTCAACGTGAGTCGTATTTTGATTGTCATCGGAGGAAGGAGGAGATTCTCATGGTTATTTTTAGGAAAAACAATGCGGCAATTAATGAGTACTCAATTATAACTCAAAAAAGGGAATTAAATTGCGAGTTATATGCGGTGGGTGGTTATGGCAATTCATTCTTAGCGCTTAGAAACTAATCAATTTTACGCAGAACCACAGGATCATCATCACACGGATGATTACGCGTGCCTAAAATTCTCAAATCAGCACAGTACTCTCTGGATAAGCCCCCCCCCCTCTCTCTCTCTCTCTCTCTCTCTATATCTATATATATATATATATATATATATATATATATATATATATATATATAAATGACTAAAGCTTCCGGTAGGATCCTCAACCTAAACCAAGCCGTCCTTTTCATCATGCTTCTTCCTTGAGGGGTCTCATCAAGAAGGCCATGGAGAGAACATGGCAAAGGTGCCCCATGTGTAATTACTTTCTTTTGTCTTCATCTTAACCCTATACTCCCTTGGTACAAGGACTAGGACTCTCAGTTAATATGTGCTTCTTCACACTCGTCACTTTCCAAAAAATCTACAACCACATTTCACCTAACTAACTAAGCTTCCCCCGGGAGACAGTCCCACGAAATTTATCTCCAGTGTTACTTGAGGCTGCACTTCTTGCCTTCTCTCTAAAAAAATGTACAGGTGCTCATCTAATGTCCAACCATGTCGCAATGGAAATAGACAGATCATGGTATTTCCTCAAGAACTACCCCTAGCCACAACAATATATTAAGCACTGAACAAGCCCCATCACCATGAACCCCTCACCCATCCACGACTTTCTTGGGGTGATGGTTGCCTCCCGAATAGATGAGTAACCCCCACACCTCCCCTGTTCCATCTCCACTCAACTTTTCCATAGTCTCATTCCTCCCTCACATCCTTGTGGTAGCACCCATTCACAACCTGCCAACTCACCTTTTCACGCAGTGGCCATTCCCCTGGTAGCACCCATTCACAACCTGCCAACTCACCTCTTCACGCAGTGGCCATTCCCCCTCCATTCTCCACCGCCCTCATCCCCCGTCTTTCTCTCTCCCTAGATCCCAATACTCAAGTGTGTTCCAGAATTTTCTTAACACAGGATATGTGTTGCGTTGTGTGGTTGTTTGGCATTGTGTGATTGAATTTTTTTATAAATCAATCGCCCTATTCACCATGGTACCTGTTCAGAAAATAAAAGGTATTCCAAAAGAATAAATTATTACCATTGCAAAGCACACTGCCAAATCTTCCACTCTTAATTAGCACATCTATCAAATTGTACCTCCCTTGCCAAACTTTAACAAGAAAAAATTACATTTTTCATCTTAGAACTGGATTTTTTTGTTCGTAGCCTACATAACACACAGTGAGAACTTTCATATGCTTCAGATTAAATATAAGCAAGCTAAATCTACAAATGCAAGATACCTCTAAAAATATCCAAAACCCAATTTATTATCCATACCATCAGCGTTTTAAGTGTGAATTTTCAATTTTTTACAAAATCATAGTCATAAACCATGTTCGCATATTTTGAGAAAAAATTCGAACATTTCACAAGTGCATAATGAAGAAATTTAGTTTACGGTGATGTGTCAGACCAAGGTAATGAACTAATCAAAACAGAATATTTTAGGAAAGAAAGTACCTTTCCGTCATATTCTTTTTTTAGCAACACCTCTGGAGCAATATATGCAGGAGTTCCCACTGTTGACTTTGGTTGTGAATGCAAGACTGAGGACTAAATCAAGGCAATTTCAAGTGCGGACAAGTAAGAAAGCATCACATACCAAGAGATCAAAGTATAATTGATGGCTTTTTCAAGAAGGCATATTCTAACAGAATAAATTAGGGATTTTATCACTTGTGCCCCTCCGAGATGTTGCAATATCAGTTATACCCCTATCTTTTTGGTAATATCAGTTGTGCCCCTCAAAACTTGCTCCGTCATCAGTTGTGCCCTTCCGTCAGATTGACCGTCAAAAAATTAAAATAACCATGGTTTATTCAAACCATGGTGTGGTTAAGAAGGGTATTATGGTCCATACCCTTCTTCATCTTCTTCCTCCTCCATTTGCTCTTCTTCCTTGTATTCATAATTTCTCTCTCTTACTAAAACCTTCATGCATCCATCGAATCTCTAAAATTTTTACATTTCCACGGACATATCACTCGTTACGGATCAAATGATGAATTTTATTGAATTTTTGGATGACTTTTTATGAATCAATTAGTCAAAAATTTATCAAAATTTAACAAAAAAATATGAATCTTGGGGGTGACCTGGGAAGAACATGAGTTACTGGAGGAGACACGAGGTAGGTCGCGGCGGCGCGGGGCGCAGGGACGGGGGAGAAGGGAGGGGGCGCAGGCGTCGCGGGGGAGCGGGTCGCGGCGGTGCGGGAGGGGCGCAGGGGGAGGAGGGAGGGGGCGCAGGGGTCGCGGGCGAGGGGAGGTCGGGGCGAGGGCGCAGGGGCGGGCGCAGAGGGAGGTCGGGGGCTGCGGTGGGAGGGCGGGGGCGGTGGGAGGTCGGGGGCGGTGGGAGGTCGGGTGGGGCGCAGGGGCGGGGGCGGTGGGAGGTCGGGGGCGGTGGGAGGGCGGGGGCGATGGGAGGTCGGGGCGAGGGCGCAGGGACGGGCGCGGAGGGAGGTCGGGGGCTGCGGTGGGAGGGCGGGGGCGGTGGGAGGTCGGGTGGGGTGTTGAACCCGGAAATCGGTGATCTTAAGTTCCACACAAGGCGGGAACTCAGTCGCTGAATCGACCACACGAAATTCGGACTAAACAACAATTAACCCACAACAGATAAATCAAGCAATGAAAGTAAATGTGCGGAGTTAAAATTTATTATAACTCTACAACAAGATGTGTATAGGTGCAAGTATTGTAGAGGTCGAACACAGGGAGCAGACAGGTAGAACGGGGCACAAGTGCACAAAAATGTGTGTGTATGTGATCAAGAGTCTATGATGCTAATTTTTTTTGTGGGTTTTTAATTTTTATAATTTTTATTTGATTTTTAATTTTATATTTTTGTATTTTGATTTTTAATTTACTGATTTTATATTTTCTTTTTGTATTTTATATTTTTTTTATATTTTCTTTTTCAATATTGGAAAATAGAGACAATGTAATAAAAGAGACAAAGAGGTATTTATCAAAATAGATAAAAATATCCAAAAATTAGCAAATAAAGTCTTTTTAGTCTTTTTATGCTTTTTTACTGTTTTTGTGATTTTTGGGTAATTTTTTAAAATGTTTTTGGTATTTTTAATTATCAAAATAAAGAAAACAGTAGTAAAAAGCAAGGCTGAAACTTAAAATGGAGAAATAAAATAATAAACAGTAGCAAAAATTCTCCAACTTAATTTTCAGTGAAAGATAATGAACCCAAGAAAATTTAGGAAAAGAAAACACTATTTTTGGATTTTTTATGGATTTTATAAATTTTTATGAAGGTTTTTAGAGTTTTGCAATTTTTTAGAGTTTGGTTTTATATTTTTTAATGATTTTTGGCTGGGAGTTAAAACTAACTAAAAGACACAAAATATATTTTTTTGGGGGTTTTCTGAGGTGTTTTTATATTTTTTAGTGATTTTCTAATGCAAACAGTGCTGAAAATGGCTATTTTTGAATTTTTATAAATAATAAAATGCAATAATTACGAAAAATAAAAATATGACGTGGAAGTACTATGCAACAGAGACTTAAGTTAATTTTTATGGATTTTTTAGGGTTTTCTAGATGCGTGCAAAAATTAGAGGCGACAGCAAGAAACTATATGCAAACAAGGGGCATTGATGTAAATCTGGCAGAGTATGAAGGGCACAGTAGCAATATTCTCACAAAAAAAACATACTATAATCAACTTCCAAGGACTAAAGGCCAATCATAAATCCCGCAAGGGCACTTGTACAAAACTCCCTAAGATGCACGTGCGCGGCATGCGCGCCTGTCAGGGATGATTGCGCAATTATAAAAAACATGCGGGGCACAGTTGCAAATATTACATAAAATTATAACAGTAAATGCAAGTTTCAGGTCTGAAGGATAAAGATGCAAAAATGGCAGGGTTAAGATTACAAAATACCCAAGCCTCGGCTGAATCAGATGGCTGTCATTCAATCACTAATGCCACGCGTCAGCATCTCAGCTCGCGATGCCCCTTCGTTTTCTGTGGCCCAGATTAGGTCCCTCCAGCCGATCCAACGGCTGATATCCGCAATAATCCAAGGGTAGCTGGAGACCTGGAGGATCCTTCAAAATCCGACGGTGGTGGATGCAACTGGAAGATCCGAGGAAGAACTCGGCCTTGCCGAGTTTCGTTCACGCACAGGGCTTGCTCCAGCCGCCCAAAATCACGGCCGACGGGTGTGATCACCTCCAGCTACTTCTCCCCGACGTCCAGGTGGCGCGAATGGGACAGAGGGCTGACGAATGGCCCCCAGCCGCACGAGGAAGCTCCAGCCGACCTGGGGGGGTTCTTCTTCGTCAAATCGGGGTTCAGATACCCCCTTCTCTACCTGCAAAAGAAACCAAAAGAATGGCAGATATCTAGCAAGCAGGCAGAGGCCTTTATCGATGGCGATGGGGTGCGTGGGGGTGCGGCTATGGTGGCCGGAGCTCGAGGCTCCGGCAAGGTGTTTGATAGTGAAAAATATGTGAAATGCTTGCGTGATCGACAAACCAAAAGCATGGACTGAACACTACACTAACAGCTACCTAACGAGCAAGAAAATGGACAGAAAACGACCTCGAGCAGTGGATAAACTGCGAGATAGTGACCTCACGGCCTTGCGCCGGAGATGGGAGGTTGGAACGCTCCTCGACCTCGCCTAGCACCGCTCCACCTGGCCGGAGGCTTGGCTGTCACCCACGCCGGTCCAGGGCGCAAGTCAGAGGGGGAGAAGTTTGGTCAAAAGAGGTTCAAAGGTTGGAGGAGGTGTTTGGGTGGTTTTTGAAACATGGCTCTGGAGCTCTCTTCGAGGCGCGATCACGGGTGGCCCGTTGATCCAATCCCCGAGATAATAGGTGGGCGTGAATGACCAATCATGGGGGAGAAAAATCCCAGAAGAGATCTAGGTCAACCGATGAACGGATTGGCCTAGAAAAAAGGGCGAAGATGGGACAAAATGCATTCTGACAACAGCAGGCAATGGGTCAGAGAGTTGACCCAGGTCAACTCTCCAGCCCTCCTGGTTGGTCCACGTGGACCAACCAGGAAAAAGCCTGGAAAAAATGATTCTAAAATCATTTAAAAATAGTAAAAGATTTTATTAATTTTTTATTATAAAATAAAAAATGTTTATTATTTTATGAATTAATTTATGGTGATTTTTATTTATTTTTATGGAGTATATTTTTACAAGTTTGCATTTATACCCTTATAGGTATCTATATCTATGTATTTAAGTATTTTATTTTTATTTAGGTATTTTTAATTTATTTTATTTTGGTTTTTATTTTCTAAAATTATAAAATACTTTTATAGACACAAATATATTTTTATTTTATTTTTCTGATTTATTTTGTATATTTAATAAAATACAAGTATGTTTTGTATAGGTATGTCTATAGGTAATATACCTATGTATTGAATATATACAAGTATTTTTATTTGTATTTTAATGATGTTTTTATTCTAATTTTAATATACATAATTATTATAAGTATTACTTACAACATTATAAAAATATAAAATTATAAAAATAATAACTAAATGATAAATTGAATATTTTAATATGTACAAGTATACAATGAGGGTCCAAAAGTCAACTTTCAAACCGTAGCTCCGCCAAATGCGAAACCACCGCCATCAATTAGCTTATTTTCTTCTATATACAATTAAAGGTGAGTTTGATGCATTTGGAGTTTCCGTTTGTGAGATACGGCTCTGGGAAGTTGGCATTCTGGATTTTTATTCAGACCATAACTTTTTATCTGTACATTATTTTTCTTTGAAATCAATTTTGTATTTTTCTTTATTAATTTATCTACAACTTTAATTTACAAAGTTTCTTTATTTGAAGTATAAAAAGTGGAACCAAAAATAGGTCCCAAAATGAATAAAGAATGAATAAAGATGTATAGGTATTTTATCTGTGTTTTGGCCCTTATCTCCCCCTACTTTATTCCTTGTCGACCTATTCATCAAGATGCCTAGGTCTCGGGGTTTCGGGTCATAAAATATTTATAATATTTTATTCTTTTTCTTTTCTTTTCTTTATTCTATAATTTTGGCTTTAAAAACCGCATTTTATACAATATTTACACACATATGCATGAATGCTAAAATGTCTATATTAAGCTTATTTACACGCATTTACTAGGGTTTTTAAGGCCAAAATGATAGAATAAAGATGATGAAACGTGGATTCATCATCCCCCTATACTTGCCTTTGCTAGTCCCTAGCAAACACTTATGCAATAAGTGCAGAAAAGAAAAATAAAGAAAAGAAAAAGAAGAAAGATGGATTTTATTTGATCATCAAACTTGTCTTCACAAAATCAAAGTTTGGAGCTTAAGTAGGACCTTTGGAATTTTAGTGCGGGCGGAACCTTAATGAGGACCAAATTTGAAATCCAACAGTCCTTGAGAATCTCAAAACTCTGTCCAAGTCTCCTCAATAGCCAGGTCAGAAATATCTCAACTCATACGCAAACTCTTAAGACTATGAATCTGACTTGTACAGTGTAAGTGATGGTGGCTCTCCCCAACTAGAATGACAAAGAAACTGACTTCTCCAATATGACAACCCAATGATTCCCCAATCCAGCAACTCCATCCTCGAGGAGCGGGGTATTCCCTTCTAAGTTCAAGTGGCAACCAGCTCAAGAGGAGGGGGTGAAGAGAAGAATGGACGGTAACCAGTGTAGCTACCTATCCTTGGATGCAAGACCAGTGTAGTCAAGTCATCCTGCTGCAGGCTCACATGATATGACTTTGGAACTCAAGCTTGCTTATTGACTTTACACATATGTACATACTTTGCAGGCTTTTTATTTTTGTACATGCCTGAACTTTTTTTTTTTGAAATACTATTCACAGCAGCATTTACATAAGGAGTTTTTCCTCTTGAGCCAGTAGACTATCCCTCTTTTGAAGCTTTATCGCAACCCACAGCCTCCTGTCTTTAGACTTCCTAATCACTGGACGGGTTGGGGTGCACTTCCCTCCCTAGAGGAGGACAAGTGTTTCCACTTGTGTGCGTCTCATACCGGCAAATCCAATCCCCTCACCACTCCAACTGAGTTGAGCCATGTGAAAGGTGCAGGTGTCCAAGTTAGATCATTATCAACAAGAATCGTGCGTGTGCTCCGAAATACTCTACTTAGGCAGTCACGAATCCGTCGAACCAAGTCTCGTGATCCTCAAAGAATTAAGTCAACTAGACCTGAAGTACCTCAAACCCAGTTCCTATAAGGTTCCTGTTATTAGGTAGATTTTAAGGTCCAATCAAGCTCCAATCTTCGGATTTTACTTAGACTTGTTCAACTATCAAACTCAATCCGAAAAATGCTCATGCTATGCAATGCAATGCAGAAAATATTTTTGTGATGCAATTTTCAAGATTTTGAACTTTTTATGGATTTTTGAAAATATGATGGTGATGCATATGCAGATGCAAATTTTTTTGTATTTTTCAAAAAGATTTTTCAGATGTTTTTGGATTTTAATTTTTGCAAATGTTTTTGGGAATTTTTTGAAAAACAAAAAGATTTTGGCTGAAAACTAGGTTAAAATATGTACACGGGAGTGCTTCTTATATATACAAGAAGTGGATTTTAAGAATTTACAGGGTAAGTGGTCAATTTTATACATATATATATAGTGGATTTTGGTGTGATGTGAATATTCCTCAAACTTATTTGACACAAGCTTTTCACACAATTTTTGAAAACTATAGTCCAAAATAGTTTTTACAAACATTTTACACACATTTGAAAACATTTTTGCAAAGGCTTTCAAAACAGTATATATAGGTTTTTCAAATCATTTTTGCAACCATTTTTCAAACCATTTGCAAATCATTTTTCAAACATTTTTATTTCACAAAGAAAAGAATTTTTACAAACCACACAGGTTGAAAACACGAAACAAAATATTTTCAAAATAGTTTTCAATAAATGTTCACAAAGATTTTCAAACTATTTTTTCAAACATTTTGCAAAAAACATTTTCACCTGATTTATTAATTAGTAAATACAAAAAGAATTTGAGGAATAATCACATCTTTTTATTAAGAAATTTTAATGAATTTTAAAGACTTTTTAAAGAATTATTAGCCATATTTATTAAGAAAATACGAAAGTACGAGTTATGGCTAAAGTATATACGTAGTATATACGACCCCCCTATACTTAGCTTGAGCTATGTCCTCATAGATCGGAGAGAAAAGAGAAGACATAACTCGTACTAAGTATAGGAAAGTCTAAAGAATACAAGAATGAATAAATGAATCAATGAATGAGAAGTTGACCATCCCCCCTATACTTAGGATCAAATAATCCTAAGTATAGCAGACTGTACACAACGCAGGGAGGGTCAAGGGTGGGAATGAACAGATCGTACTCAGATTGTCCCCCCCTATACTTAGGGTAAGATATCCCTAAGTATAGACAAGAAGAGGAGACAATGGAGAAGATCGAAGAGAATAGAACAACTCGGGGTGCCAACCCCCCTATACTTAGGAAAAAGTACATCCTAAGTATAGAAAACTGTCTACAAGGGCGGCACCTTTTTGATAGATGAAGAAGATAGAAGAGGAAAAGAAGAAAAGAAGAAAATAAATCAGAAGATGGAATAGATCATGGGGATGTACACACCACTCCCCCTATACTTAGGGTAGAAGAAGCCCTAAGTATAGGCAACAACAGGAGTGATGACACTGAACGACAAAAGAGCACTCGGCTCGTCCACCCCTCCTACACGTAGGACAAAGTGCATCCTAAGCGAGGCAAACACGAGAATGGATGGACGAGAAATACGGAAGAGACAGAGATGAACAAAGGAGAATGTACAACAGAGGTGGATGTACATATGATCAAGAAGGTAGAAAGCGAACCTTCTTGCGGGACCGCGGAGGAATAGATCTAGTGTGGTGCAGGTCGACATCGGGGTCCACAGTGGACAGAATCCGATCAGGGTCGACAGGGTGTAAGTCCTCGGGGGCCCTAGGGTGTGAAGGCACAGACTGGTGAGTGGAAAAAGTACGGCTAGGTCCGGCCTTGGGAGTCTCGTTGATATCAAAGTGGAATGGGACGAACTCATCATCATCGGAAGAAGTGTAATCGGAGTCATCCTGCGAGTCCTCGTCCAGGTCAAAATCAAAAGGAACGAAATCATCAGTGGAAGAAGTCGAACTCTGTTCGTCCTCTATAATCTCAACTGGATCATCTTTTTCATCAAAAGGCCCGAATCTCTGAAGAAAAGCAACAAAATCAAATTCGGCCTTAGTCTCATCAGTATCTACATGGACAGGAGCGGACTCATCAGTGGAAGTAGTCAGAGCATGTCCGTCCTGTATAGTCTCTAAATCTGCCCTCCGCTCAATGGTGTCAATCGTGTAAATCCCGCGGATGTCATCAACACAACGCCAAGTCCCAGAAGAAGGAACGTCGAGGTCCATGCTTTCCGAGGTTTCCTCAACCGGGAGGAATTCTCGGGTCTCAGTGGAATCTAATAGACAGCAAAATTCTCTGATGGTATCATCAAGGTCATGGTCCTCAAGGTCAGCCAAGATAGGTGTGGTCACATCAGGTACAGGTCTCTGGTCGACAGTAGGTGCGGTGATCAATGCTTCGCTCTCGTCAGCAGGACGGAAGCGAATCTCTCCTGATCCGTAATCAATAACGACCCTCGCAGAGGCGAGGAATGGTCGTCCCAGGATGATTGGAGATGGCTCCCCTGTGGAGGTCTCCATGGGCAATACGACAAAATCAACGTGATAGCTCATGCCCTGAATCGAGATGACGGCGTTTTCAAGGATACCCTTCGGCCTCTTTATTGATCCATCAGCAAATTGTACAATCATCCTGGTCTTCTTGAGAGGCCCTAGGTGAAGAGACTGTACCAGCGAGAAGGGTATGATGCTAATAGAAGCACCGCCGTCTAGGAGAGTGCGATCACATGTGTGGTCAGAGATGGTGCAGCTAATGAAGGGTGTGGCAGTGTTCCTCTTCTTAGGAATGGGACGGTGTGTGATGGCGTGGGCAGTGGCCATGGTCAAGATATGACGCTCAGATCTGCTCCTCCGCTTTCTCTTCTTGGGAAGAGGAACAGATAAATCGGTCATGGCCTGCTGAAGTGGGGCACAGATAATCTCATGTATGGTGGCCACCACTTCGGGTTCAGTCAACATTTTTTTGAATTTTTGGACCTCCTCCATACAAGGGAGGAAGTCGGAATCATCATGTACACGAGGCATGCCAAGAGCAGTCTGTACAGCGGCATCCTCGAGGCCAAAGGTGGGACAAGGTGTGAGAGGCTGTGTGGTCAAAGGATCTGGCAAGTGGTACCTCTCCTCACAGTCTGGCTCGATCATGTGCCTCCCGAAATCTTTTTGTGTTTTTAATTTTTTCTCATTTTTTTGTATTTTGGGCGATTTCAAGCTCTCATGGTAATCCTCAAATGATTCCATATCCTCAAAGACTAGAGCAGCATTTTGGTTCTTATTTAAACTAGTAAGATCATTGATCCTCGAATTCATATGCTCCATCATCTGATTCAAGGTCTCAAGTGTGGATAACATGAAAGGTGACTCCAAAATCTCAGGATCGGTTGTGTCGAATGTGGGCGGTGGGTGTGGACAAAAATCACATTCCGGATCGGGATACTCAAGGAAGAGCGGGTTGTCGAAATGTGTAGGTGATGGTGGTGGAAATGACTGGTGAAGGTCAAAGTCCGGATCCTGAAATAGTGGGTTGGTCGGATATGTTCAAAAATCAGGAGCAAAGTCCTCCTGGAAAAAAGGAGGTGGACTGGCTGGAGTGAACGAGTGATCCGCAAAGTCCGGATAGAATACGCTCCAGTCGGCCATCTCGAAAACAAAAGGAAAATGATCGGGAGAGCACGATGGTCAAGTCAAGAGAATGGAGAAGAAGGCGCAAATGCGCGGGGATGATCTAGGACACACAAACAATCACAGACAAAAAATGAAATAAATCAAACCCTCAATTCACCTACTCAACTCGGTAGAGACCGCAAAGAGCGGTCTTTTTATCTTGTCTGTTTTAGAGTTAGGTGAGAAGTCAAAATATTGCGCAAACACTTAGGGGGCTGAATATGGGATTTGGGCTCTAACCTTAGTGTGCGCGAGCAAGTAAAAGCGAAGACAATGAGGGGATTACTCGCCCCAATACAAAATTTTTCTTTTTGGTGAATTTTAGGGTCAAGTAATGTTAGCAGTCCCAATTTTATTAATTATCACTTTTTTTGGTATTTTAATGAGAATGCACGAGCCTAACGGGGAGTCAATTCTTTTAAGCACCTAGGTGATCAAAATCAGAGGTAGAGAGTCGGAAAAGCAATGCAAGCGACAAAACGATGATGTATGCTAAAGCGTAAATGCTCACCTTGCCTCCAACACTCTACATGCAGGGATGCTCAGCAGAATTGAAACTTAATCTATATGCAAATGCAAAGCCGATGAAATCGCCCTAAGTTTCAGAAATTGCTATTATCGTGAAGAACCACAAGTCGGCCACCAATCTTTAACCTAAGAGTCCGGTCTTGGCTTACCCCTCCTCTTCTCGACACACTCGAGTTCAGGAGTAGCGCTTGATGGGGCTCGCTCGCGGCACACGGGTTAAAAGATGATGACACGACTGTTTAAATTTGACTAAGTCCAAAACGCACTATAGGTACGTGCAATGGTTATTATTGTGTTTGGACCTAAGTCTATCGCAAGCAACTCCTAAAGCTAGGGGCTCAATCACACAAAGTGAAGAAAACAAAATCGGAAAACAAAATGAAAAAAAAACGATGAAAACCGTAAAAACCGCGGTGAGCCCCCAAGTGTACAAACACTTGGAAATTGGGCCCGAAAGTCCAAGAGTCCGAGGGTACCTGTATTATTACAATAATAGAATGTCTCTCTGTCACTTCAAATTACAAAATAAATAAATGCACAAAAATGCTCAAAAAGGTGACTGTCTTCTCAAGTCCTCCCTTCCTTCTTTGATGCTAGGTCAGAAGTTTCCCACCGCCTTCACGTGGGTGCGCAGGCGCCTAGGGTGGAGCGCCTCCCTCGATCCGCGGTTCCTCGCACCAAGCCCAACAAGGAAGAGTGATTAGATAAGTCAAGCAATTTTATCAAATGAATGAGCAAATGAGTAAGGCAAAAATAGACCAATAACCACAAACACAAGCAAAAACCCGAACTACGCGCTGTTGCTCCCCGGCAACGGCGCCATTTGTTGAACCCGGAAATCGGTGATCTTAAGTTCCACACAAGGCGGGAACTCAGTCGCTGAATCGACCACACGAAATTCGGACTAAACAACAATTAACCCACAACAGATAAATCAAGCAATGAAAGTAAATGTGCGGAGTTAAAATTTATTATAACTCTACAACAAGATGTGTATAGGTGCAAGTATTGTAGAGGTCGAACACAGGGAGCAGACATGTAGAACGGGGCACAAGTGCACAAAAATGTGTGTGTATGTGATCAAGAGTCTATGATGCTAATTTTTTTTGTGGGTTTTTAATTTTTATAATTTTTATTTGATTTTTAATTTTATATTTTTGTATTTTGATTTTTAATTTACTGATTTTATATTTTCTTTTTGTATTTTATATTTTTTTTATATTTTCTTTTTCAATATTGGAAAATAGAGACAATGTAATAAAAGAGACAAAGAGGTATTTATCAAAATAGATAAAAATATCCAAAAATTAGCAAATAAAGTCTTTTTAGTCTTTTTATGCTTTTTTACTGTTTTTGTGATTTTTGGGTAATTTTTTAAAATGTTTTTGGTATTTTTAATTATCAAAATAAAGAAAACAGTAGTAAAAAGCAAGGCTGAAACTTAAAATGGAGAAATAAAATAATAAACAGTAGCAAAAATTCTCCAACTTAATTTTCAGTGAAAGATAATGAACCCAAGAAAATTTAGGAAAAGAAAACACTATTTTTGGATTTTTTATGGATTTTATAAATTTTTATGAAGGTTTTTAGAGTTTTGCAATTTTTTAGAGTTTGGTTTTATATTTTTTAATGATTTTTGGCTGGGAGTTAAAACTAACTAAAAGACACAAAATATATTTTTTTGGGGTTTTTCTGAGGTGTTTTTATATTTTTTAGTGATTTTCTAATACAAACAGTGCTGAAAATGGCTATTTTTGAATTTTTATAAATAATAAAATGCAATAATTACGAAAAATAAAAATATGACGTGGAAGTACTATGCAACAGAGACTTAAGTTAATTTTTATGGATTTTTTAGGGTTTTCTAGATGCGTGCAAAAATTAGAGGCGACAGCAAGAAACTATATGCAAACAAGGGGCATTGATGTAAATCTGGCAGAGTATGAAGGGCACAGTAGCAATATTCTCACAAAAAAAACATACTATAATCAACTTCCAAGGACTAAAGGCCAATCATAAATCCCGCAAGGGCACTTGTACAAAACTCCCTAAGATGCACGTGCGCGGCATGCGCGCCTGTCAGGGATGATTGCGCAATTATAAAAAACATGCGGGGCACAGTTGCAAATATTACATAAAGTTATAACAGTAAATGCAAGTTTCAGGTCTGAAGGATAAAGATGCAAAAATGGCAGGGTTAAGATTACAAAATACCCAAGCCTCGGCTGAATCAGATGGCTGTCATTCAATCACTAATGCCACGCGTCAGCATCTCAGCTCGCGATGCCCCTTCGTTTTCTGTGGCCCAGATTAGGTCCCTCCAGCCGATCCAACGGCTGATATCCGCAATAATCCAAGGGTAGCTGGAGACCTGGAGGATCCTTCAAAATCCGACGGTGGTGGATGCAACTGGAAGATCCGAGGAAGAACTCGGCCTTGCCGAGTTTCGTTCACGCACAGGGCTTGCTCCAGCCGCCCAAAATCACGGCCGACGGGTGTGATCGCCTCCAGCTACTTCTCCCCGACGTCCAGGTGGCGCGAATGGGACAGAGGGCTGACGAATGGCCCCCAACCGCACGAGGAAGCTCCAGCCGACCTGGGGGGGTTCTTCTTCGTCAAATCGGGGTTCAGATACCCCCTTCTCTACCTGCAAAAGAAACCAAAAGAATGGCAGATATCTAGCAAGCAGGCAGAGGCCTTTATCGGTGGCGATGGGGTGCGTGGGGGTGCGGCTATGGTGGCCGGAGCTCGAGGCTCCGGCAAGGTGTTTGATAGTGAAAAATATGTGAAATGCTTGCGTGATCGACAAACCAAAAGCATGGACTGAACACTACACTAACAGCTACCTAACGAGCAAGAAAATGGACAGAAAATGACCTCGAGCAGTGGATAAACTGCGAGATAGTGACCTCACGGCCTTGCGCCGGAGATGGGAGGTTGGAACGCTCCTCGACCTCGCCTAGCACCACTCCACCTGGCCGGAGGCTTGGCTGTCACCCACGCCGGTCCAGGGCGCAAGTCAGAGGGGGAGAAGTTTGGTCAAAAGAGGTTCAAAGGTTGGAGGAGGTGTTTGGGTGGTTTTTGAAACATGGCTCTGGAGCTCTCTTCGAGGCGCGATCACGGGTGGCCCGTTGATCCAATCCCCGAGATAATAGGTGGGCGTGAATGACCAATCATGGGGGAGAAAAATCCCAGAAGAGATCTAGGTCAACCGATGAACGGATCGGCCTAGAAAAAAGGGCGAAGATGGGACAAAATGCATTCTGACAACAGCAGGCAATGGGTCAGAGAGTTGACCCAGGTCAACTCTCCAGCCCTCCTGGTTGGTCCACGTGGACCAACCAGGAAAAAGCCTGGAAAAAATGATTCTAAAATCATTTAAAAATAGTAAAAGATTTTATTAATTTTTTATTATAAAATAAAAAATGTTTATTATTTTATGAATTAATTTATGGTGATTTTTATTTATTTTTATGGAGTATATTTTTACAAGTTTGCATTTATACCCTTATAGGTATCTATATCTATGTATTTAAGTATTTTATTTTTATTTAGGTATTTTTAATTTATTTTATTTTGGTTTTTATTTTCTAAAATTATAAAATACTTTTATAGACACAAATATATTTTTATTTTATTTTTCTGATTTATTTTGTATATTTAATAAAATACAAGTATGTTTTGTATAGGTATGTCTATAGGTAATATACCTATGTATTGAATATATACAAGTATTTTTATTTGTATTTTAATGATGTTTTTATTCTAATTTTAATATACATAATTATTATAAGTATTACTTACAACATTATAAAAATATAAAATTATAAAAATAATAACTAAATGATAAATTGAATATTTTAATATGTACAAGTATACAATGAGGGTCCAAAAGTCAACTTTCAAACCGTAGCTCCGCCAAATGCGAAACCACCGCCATCAATTAGCTTATTTTCTTCTATATACAATTAAAGGTGAGTTTGATGCATTTGGAGTTTCCGTTTGTGAGATACGGGTCTGGGAAGTTGGCATTCTGGATTTTTATTCAGACCATAACTTTTTATCTGTACATTATTTTTCTTTGAAATCAATTTTGTATTTTTCTTTATTAATTTATCTACAACTTTCATTTACAAAGTTTCTTTATTTGAAGTATAAAAAGTGGAACCAAAAATAGGTCCCAAAATGAATAAAGAATGAATAAAGATGTATAGGTATTTTATCTGTGTTTTGGCCCTTATCTCCCCCTACTTTATTCCTTGTCGACCTATTCATCAAGATGCCTAGGTCTCGGGGTTTCGGGTCATAAAATATTTATAATATTTTATTCTTTTTCTTTTCTTTTCTTTATTCTATAATTTTGGCTTTAAAAACCGCATTTTATACAATATTTACACACATATGCATGAATGCTAAAATGTCTATATTAAGCTTATTTACACGCATTTACTAGGATTTTTAAGGCCAAAATGATAGAATAAAGATGATGAAACGTGGATTCATCATGGGGCGCAGGGGCGGGGGCGGTGGGAGGTCGGGGGCGGTGGGAGGGCGGGGGCGATGGGAGGTCGGGAGGGGCGCAGGGGCGGGGGTGGTGGGAGGGCGGGGGCGGTGGGAGGTCGGGAGGGGCGCAGGGGTGGGGGGAGGCAGGGCGACGGTGCAGGGGCGGTGGGTGGTCGGGGCTGCACGGGGCGGTGGGAGGTCTGGGCTGCACGGGGCGGGGCTGGGAGGGGGGTGCGGGAGGTCGGCGCTGGGAGGGAGCTCGGGGCGGAGGGGGGTGCGGGGTTGGGCAGCGCGGGCCAGGGGCGGGGGCAGAGAGGGAGGAGGAGGAGGTGGAGGAGGAGGAAGAAGAGGATGGGGAGGAGGAGGAAGAAGAAGAAGATGAGGAGGGTGTAAAATGACCTCCTAACCTTTTTTTTAAAAGTAATTCCGCCTATGTCCTCAAAGTTAACGGCCGTTTGCACTGTGGATGGACGGTCATTAACCCGAGGGGCACAAGTGATAAATTATCAAGTTTTGAGGGGCACAACTGATATTACCAAAAAGATAGGGGTATAACTGATATTGCGATATCTCGGAGGGGCACAAGTGATAAAATCCCAATAAATTATTGCAAAGTCGGCAGCGATAAACGCAAGCTTGTCAGCTATAAGTTAGTATATGATATCTAGATTAACCTCAGCCTATTTAATCAATCGGAAAAATTCAAGAAAAATTAGAAGTTCTTTTTTACACACTAATACAAGCAATACTTTATCAGAAGATAATGAATAAGAATATGATGTTTCTTGTGAGAAGACCAAAGGTGGTCAATTAACTTGGGTAGCCATCCAGAATTTATTGAAAAAATCAATCATAGCTGCATGGCAAAAATGGATGCACACCCACTTAGCAACCTCTCATAGTAGCTAGGGCATCCACGACGCATGCAACGCCATCACACAACACACCACAATCGCAATGTAATGCGTTAATTATTTGTGCATACAACATATGCTAATGATCCAAAAGAAGGTGAACAATGTTATATGAAATAGTATGTATTTACTTCTTAATTCACGTATATGTAATTGCTCCACCCTCTAGGGTTTCTCCTCTATATAAAGGATCCTTGTGGCATTAGAATAAACAACTTTTTCATTTGTTTCTCCACATTGTATCGGAGCGGAGGTCCTAGACCAGAACCCCAGCACCCTCGAAAACCTAACCCACCCGTCGGCCCTCCACGTGCCTCTCTCTCCCCCGCACGCCCTCCTCCGAACATCGCCAGCACCTCCGCACCGAGCACCTCCACATCCACACCCCACTCCGAGCACTGTCACCCCCCTCCGCACATTGCTCCTATTGGAGTATGGGTGTTATGTGTCACCTGTGTTGTAGATGGGTAAATGGATCACTCCAGGATCCATTTACCATATCATGTTGTTTAGTCCCACATCTACCAGTTGTGGGATGTGGAGATTCAGTGAGGGCTATATAAGAAGCCCCACACTATTTGTATCCAATGAGAAAGTTCAACGAAACATATTGCCCTTTGAGACAGTCTCCCGTGGTTTCATCCTGCTCCTGAGGAAGGGAGGATTGGGGTGGGCAAGCACGATGCCCCCCCTAAATAAGAAATGAACAGTCAATTGCTCTCACCTAGTCTCACCTCGCATTCCACTTCGATCGAGGAGAAGCATCCTATCTCTCTCACACAGGTTGGTGACAACTGATGCGGGGCAATGCTCCCCTAACCTGACGTGGGCCTACCAACAAAGTCAGACGGGGTTTGAATGGTGTCGATCTAGGCTCCTTCCCAGCCACTGCAGCTTCTGTGTGTACTACGAGCCTTCTGCCCCATGCATCGGAACTGCTCGTGTGGTTCACCAATGGTCAATTAGCATGGGTTGCCTCCAGAATTTATTCAAAAATCAATCAAAGTTGCATGGCAAAAAAATCATCATAGATATCATCAATTAATTTAAAGATGCATACAAAGTATATTTCTTTCATATTCAAGCGTTGCATACTATACTTACGTATATACCCTTAAATTTTGTCATATTGCGTGTATGTCCACGATGTTAACATAAGTACACATATACCCTTAACATTAACTTAAATAGCACATATGCTCATATCATTAACATAATTGCATACATGACTTTAGTTTAACATAAATTTACACGTATGCCCAAATCATTAGCATAATTGCACATGTGCCCTTAGCCTTAACATAAATTTGTTTGTATGCCCATATCATTAGTATAATTACACACATGACCTTAGCTTAACATAAATTTGCATGTATGTCCATATCATTAGCATAATTGCACACGTGCCCTTAGCCTTAACATAAATTTGCATGTATGTCCATATCATTTTTCATGTTTAGAGTGGTCTTGATTGTTAATTATTAGACAGCTTTGATGGCTTTGATAGTTTACCACTGGCACAAGCGATCCATTAACAATGCATAACATGACAGTGTAGCTACATATGTAGAGGACTTATCTTTTACCTCATGATCCCGTGAGGAGTTGGCCCTTTAAGCCCTTACGACCCCTTAGTTCGAGTCGGTGCCAAGATTACTTAAACATATTTTGATATATCAATGCACTCATTTTATCTTCATACATCATCATATTATTATAAAATATATAGCAAAATTTGATATTGAGTTAGTTGCATCGTTATCGTCATGGTTATTAATGCATATCCTTTGAATGCTCAAAATGAGTCATAAATCTATATTTTTAGAGTTCAATACCTGCCAACACCACACACATTTGGTCATAACGTTTAAGTTATCAAGCATTAGAATAACTAAATCTCTCAGGAAAAATTGCATAACTTATGTCGAGGCAGGAAGATATACATATATTACAAAGTTAAATGCGAATAGGAACCAAACGACAAAACAAAATGCAAAACTTATTTCTTGATGTTTAATCAGAAATATCCAAGTGAAAGATTAGACTCAGTCACCACAACTTTCGAATAATAAAACTATATTTAGTTTCTGCCTATGGAATCCTAACATCAACATTCTTCTAAGCTTATTTTAGGTTAATCTTAAAGGTAAAAATCATTATGTACCAATCTATAATCAAAGTCACTTTCTCATAATATAGTGAAAAGAATAGTTGGCTAATTGGTGTTGGAGAAAAAGAAGATCTTGTTCTTGTTAATCATCACGTACATAAAAAATATGGAGATTGGTTTGTATGAAAATATGAAGCCGATTATCCAAATATAATGCAATTACATTATTATGCATGCAGAATGTGAATACGCATAATCCCTGATTAAAATCAATTGCTTTTTATCATTATAAATATTTTGCATATTACTGCTAATCCTCTTTATTGTGATTAAGCAACCCAGCAAAATATTGATGTACGTTGATGCTGAATTGATCGTTACAATATAAATGGAAAACAATAAATGATATTTTGGGTAGTAAATCTAAGATTCGACACATACATCTCTAAGTCATAAATCTAGATCAAGGATCACAACAAAATGTCATTTAACGATCCTATGTGATCGACACATACCTCGTCGACGCAAGAAATTCGTCGACCAAGATTCCACCAATCTAGACTGTTGTCAGCTACGTCGTTGCTCCTCCTATTTCGTCGGATCAAGACTCTAACGTTGGCGGAGAGGGTTGTTGATGTTGAATTCAGAAATAGCACGACAAAAGAATGTCGTCGTCAGCTTCTCCTCTCTCTCTCTCTCTAAACTTTCTCTCACGAAGGCAATGTGTGGGGAAGTCGTTGGAGTCTCATGGTATTTATAAGCACAATCAATGAGATAATTGATAAAAAAATTGGACTTAATTAAGAGATAAAGAAATAATAAACTTTGGTTGTTGGCTATTTTATCTCTTTTTATCTTATCTTGTTTTATCTTTAAGGGTGATGTTATTTAGTTCTTTTTTATTTTTATTATCCTAAAAAAATTAATCCATTACAATCTACCCTCCTCAAAGAAATTTCATCCTCGAAATTTATATTGTAAAAGATCACTTACCAAAGAAATGTGGATAGCGTTGACGAATTTCTCCCTCCAACTCCCAAGTTGCCTCTTCCCGATAATGATGCTGCCAACGTACTCTAACCATCGGAAATAGGTGGCGTCTCAACTGGTGTTCCCTACAATCAACGATACGCACTGGTCTTTCTTCATACATCTAGTTCAGCTGAATATCTGGAACTTCGTGCTCGATCACATGCGATGGATCGGGATGATACTTCCTTAACATTGATACATGAAAAACATCTTGTAACTTGGAATAATGAGGTGGAAGAGCAACCTGATAAGCTACTTCTCCAACTTTCCTTATTATCCAAAAAGATCCAACATATCTAGGACTCAATTTTCTCTTTTTGTCGAATCGCACTACTCTCTTGGCAGGAGAAATCTTTAAAAACACATGATCACCTATTTCAAAATTCAAATCTCATCTTTGACGATCGGCGACTTTTGTCTACTCTGAACAACTAAAAGTCTTTTTTGAATCACCTATGTACCCTTTGTGCACTCCTAGACTAATTCAGATCCCAATATGTATTTTTCACCTATGTCGTTCAAGCACAATGGTGATCTATAAGGTCGACCATATAAAGCTTCATTCTGAGCCATCTTAATGCCTGCATGATAGTTGTTATGATATGCAAATTCAACCAAAGGTAAATGTCGGTCCCGATTTCTAGCAATGTCTAGGGTACAAGCTCTCAACATGTCTTCTAATTTCTAGATTGTTCTTTCAGACTGACCATCAGTCCGAGGATGAAACGATATGAAGAACTTCAAACTTGTATCCAAAGCATCATGCACACTTTTCCATAAATCAGGAGATATATCTCGTGTCCCTGTCTGACACAATCGACACCGTAACACCATGCAATTTCACTATCTTATTCACATATAATTCAGTAAGGCTCTCTGTAGATTGATCCAAATGAATGAGTAAGAAATGTGCCGACTTACTCAATCGATCAACAATCATCCAAATTGTATCAAAGCGATCTTTATTTGTCTTTGGCGATGCGATGCCAAAATCCATAGTGATATGCTCCCATTTCCATTCAAGGAACTCTAGACATTGCAACGGACCTGCAAGTTTCTGGTGTTCAATCTTTACTTGTTGACAAATAAGATACATAGATACAAATTTTACAGTGTCCTTTTTCATCTTCGACCACCAAAAATTTTTTTGTATGTTTTTATACATCTTTGTTGTACCAATGTGAACGGTATACATAGACATGTGAGCCTCTTAAAGAATCTCTTGTCTTAATTCACCATTATCCGGAATCCACAATCTATTACGGAACCTCAATGCTCCATCCAACCCAATTGAGAAATCATATCATTCTTTTTGAGAAGCGGTTGTCAATTTTTGAAGTTCATTATAATTCTTCTGAGCCAATATAATCTTTTCTACCAACGACGAGTGGATCTTCATTCTTTCTATAATAACTCTAGTCTTCATTTCAGTAAATGGGTTCCATTCTTCCATGTCTTTCATTAGCTGCCATTGCAATGTCATACTTGTGAGTTTCCCTTCATATTTCCTGCTAAGAGCATCGGTGATGAATCCCTATTCATCACTCTTTATTCCTTTATTTTAGCTAGAAACCTTAGCAAAATGCCATGTAAATATGTGTAAATATCATAAATTGTCAAAATGCATGCATCTTGTAATTATGCATAATTAGCATGTTTTTGTATAAAAATAAAGGAATAAAGAAACACAAGAAAAAGAGGGAAATATTTAGAATAAATATTGAGTGACATAATCCCAAGGGAGTGCTCAGCATGGGCCTGACCGCAAAAGAATCCAAGTAGAGAGAGATAAGGTCAATCATACTTGTACATAACCCTATGTATATAAATAATTTTATTTTCCTCAAAATAAAAATAGAAAGTGTTTCTCATATTTTGTACATATTTATAAAAATAAAATAAAAATCAGAAAAATCAAAATAAAAAGAAAAATAATAAAATTCATTCTCCACCTTGTATATATACCATGTACATATGTATATAATCCTATTTATTTAACTCATGTAAATAAATCATAAAAATAAAATAAAAATACCTTTTTATTCCAAATTTTATGTTGTAAATAAATAAAATATAAAATTGGAATAATTATACAAAAATAAACAATTAAAAATAAAAATAAAAAATACATATGTATATATATCTATATATAATAATCATATAATGTAAATACGCTATTTGTTTTTCAAAAAAACAAATAAAAATCACAAAAAAATAACTTGAAAAATAATAAACATTTTTCATGTTTAAACTTTTTTGAGATAAAATTGTTTTCTAATTTTAAATGAATTTTCAAATATTTAATAAATGGCGGCCTTTGATTGGTCCATGGGGGACGTTGACCCCCGGTCAACTCCCCCCTTGGACCACTCGACCCGGATCCCTTCGCCCCGACCTGATTTCTCAGAATTTTCGCGAGCTGAACCGCCTCCCATTCTCCTAAACCCCATGCTCCATTTGACGATCGTTGATCCGAGACCCTCGCCCGATCAGCTGCCTAGGGGTCCGTGCTTCACCGTGTCCTGCCCGACCCCTTCTTGTTGGATCTTCACCACTACAAAACCTGAGCTCCGCCGCACTTTTCACGCATCTTTGGCTATAACGTTCATATCCAGGAGCTCCATTCCTCTCCCTAGAGTGACGGCTATCGGAGGAGAGTGTCGCAGCGAGGTTTCATGGACTGCAGCCACTGATCCGGTGGTTTTGCCGCTGTTGCTCCGCCGCCGAGCGAGCTCGAGCCTCTGGTCCCGACGAGCCATCGAGGAAAAGATCCCAGGAGCTTCGTCAGCTCCACTACAATTGACTACAGCTGCCAGGTAGACCCGTTAGACCCATTTACACCGTCCATTTCCGATTTTCGTATCTCAGCTCCGCCCGCTCCACCCTAGTGGCCAGAGCTCCACCAGCCCATCCTACTCGTAGCAATCCCATCTCCGACTCATCGTCACCCTTCTCTTACGATCTGATCACCTCGATCTTGGCTACCCGAGCCAAGATCGAGTGGGGCTCCTTCTGCTTCCTCCGTCGGAGCCTTCCCCCGCTCACCCACGTCGCTTCCCTTTCCTTTTTGTGACATGTTTCAGGCAAAAAAATTAATACAACATGGTAAGGATATAGAGAACCAAATTTATAAGTTTTTATTGTTTGAATAATTACCATTGTGTTATGTATAGAATAGTTAGATGTGACTTGATTTTTACGCTAGCCAACTTGACCTCAACTAGGCACATACTGAGTATTAAGCTCATAATATATATTGTTACTCTTTTTCATGGGAATGAAGATTAAGTTAGTTACGCTTCAAGGGAGACTTCACCGTCATCAAAAAGTAGAATCGGTATGGAACTATTGTTGGTTCGATTTGGTAGGATGTCATTATACCCATTGAAATAAGAAAATCGTAGATGTGATTCATCTAGTTTATTTAAAAAAAACTCTTGGACTCATGTCCTTATTAATAATATGGAAAGGTATTTTTTAGGTCCATTACTTATTGCTCTTATGTTATGATTAATGCTATGATTAACAATGTCGAAATGTCCACTGATTTCTCGCTTCCGCATCATTCTCGGACGATCAGGTTCGTTACAAGTTGTCAATGGGTCCAAATGAGCCCATACCCAACAAGTTCTCAGGGCTAGTTTTCCTCAATAACGGACCAGGGATCTAAGCCCAGGACGTTACAAATGGTATCCGAGCCAATTTCCTTCTTATAGTGGAAAGGGCTATCCGAGAGGTGGAGCCACCCCTACAAAGAGGTAGGAGGAAATGGTTATCTGGAGCGTGCAGCCGCCACTGTCACTGGGAATGAGTGACGGGTATGATGCAAAGAGGCCATTGCGAATATAAATGGGGGAGGTTGTAACACTCATACCCCCGAATATAGTACCACATCTAAAACTCACGATGTAGGTGTGGTTTATAAGTGATGGGGATTACTACTTGACAACTTAGGTTTAAGCAATTTGGATGGTTGCTAACGGGTCCATATGAGCCCGTACCCAACAAGTTGTCGGAGCTCCTCGATAACGGACCAGGGACCTAAGCCCAGGACGTTACACATAGTTATAAATATATTTATCACTATACTTATGTACGAAAACGAATATACGAATACCAATGCGAATATTCTCGAATGTCAAAGTGATATCCATATCCGCATCCATTTTAAAATGAATACGAATACGATTGTCAAAATATGTATAAAATAAATACGATAGCGGATCGGATACGAATATATTTGCATTCATTTTCATATCTAGCAACAGGTACTTAAGGTAGCCCACCCTCCCCCTCTCATTTTTACTATATTTTCTTTTTGATTTTATTTTGATTATAATTATGCTTACGCTCTTGGAATCCCAAAAGCGCACTGGGGCACAACGGGGACACCTAAGGCTTGTTCGGTTGTCAGTGTACTTTGAGGTAACTTGGCATACCTCCAGCTCCGCCCTTATATTTCTAGGTTGAGATTACTTGTATGAGCACTACAATTTCTTTGGGATAATATTTTTAATCCATGTTCAGATAAAAAATTTTAAATAAAAAATATATTATAATAATAAAAAGTTAATATAACATATAAACAATGTAACATCACATCACATTTATGATTCCAACCCTCCAAACAGTTACTATTAACAAGAGTATACCCCAACACAACCCAACCCAGTTACCAAACATGCCCCTGATGCTGCATGGGAGTATTTCTCATAAAATTATGGAGTTTATCCACACATCCCACCGGTACATGCTCCCAAGGTCTAGAAAACAAAGGTCGCAAAAATAAGGCACTAAGGATGCGTTTCGTTACCAGATTACCTCGGGATAAACTGAAGGGGGGTAACTTATTTTTGTGTTTTGGTGTTTGGATAGAGAATTTTGAGTTGAGAGGGTTTGTTGTGATGTGATTGATATTGAAGTTTAGAAAAATGAGTAGTTATTGTAATGTGATTGTATTAAAGTTTGAAAAAGAAGGTAGAAGTTGAATAGGTTATATTTTTTAGATGATATGATGGTATAATATATTATTTTTTTGAAATAGATAAAAGAAAAATGTTTTATTTTATGAATTAAAAAGAGAGGAAGAGTGGGATCCATATGAGGGTGAAATGGTGAGATTTTAGGAGGTAAACCCCCCAAAAGACCGGTTAACCCCCTAGGGGAACATTGCCTAAGGATCGTGACAGGGCGGCGATCGTATTATCATAACAAGCATTTTATTAAAAAAATATGATATCCCTAGCATATGGAGAAACGAATGAGTCAAAACGATAGTACTAAAGAACGTTGTTATCTGACTGAAGGGGTCAATGGTTTGAGGCAAGACTATACGAAAAAAATTAAGATATCGGTTGTAACGGCAGAGGATCTTCTTTGATAACAGTGCATCCTGATAGGACACCCATCATCTGCAGTAGCGAGATCTGCAGTAGAGTATGCAGTAACTGCTGGAGCTGCTCGACCTTGATCGAGCGGTTCACACGATTTTGCACTTTTTGTAGGGCTCGTACTATGTAAAATCATGCGAACCACTTGATCAAGATCGAGCGGCTCAAGCGGCTAGTGCAAACACAACACCGCAGTGGACGATCCTCTCTACTCCTCATAATTAAGGTTGTCAAAAAATTCTCAAGTTCAACATTCGCTCATATTCGGCTCGCTAAAAGTTCGATTTGGATTCGATTCGAACATAAACGAACCGAAACTAAACATGAGTTTGGGCTCGATTAAATAAATGAACTGAATCTCAAAAACATAGATTCACTCAGGTTCGGTTCGTTAAAAGTTCGATTATATAAATACATACATACATACATAATAAAAGTATATATACATACATAATGTATATATAAGGAAGGAATAGATTCTATATCAACATAAGGACTACCCACTAATTTTTCCAAATCCATCTAGTCATGCACTCCTTAAATCCCTATTCTCTATTCCGAAACACCACAAAACCCTCTCTTGCGGCTGCGGTTTTTCCCATTAAACAGAAACGTCTGCACAATATTTTTTCTTAACGAACCTTTAACGAGCCGAACTGAACTTTTACGAGCCTTGCCCGTGCCGAAACGAACCTGACTCCAGTTTTCATTTTATCGAGCCGAACCGAACTCGAGCCTGAAAGTATGCTAAACGAACCGAACTGAACCTGGGTTGGTTCGCTCACATTCAACTCGTTTACACCCCTACTCACAATCGTCAACACCTGAACCAAAGACGATATTTTTTGACCGATCACCACATACATATTGCATTTTGCCTTTTAGATTGAGAAACAACTTTAATGTAGACTTTGACCCAGACCTTATGAACCGTTATACATGGACGCTCAAGCTGATGCACGTTTAACTATTTTTTCTCATAACGATCTTTTGTATATGGTTAGGCTATTGAGGACTGAATTTCTGTACCAACTCAGGATATATATATATATAGGGTGCACTTGAATTGAGGTGGCACCTTTCCTTGATTATGGAAAGGTGCCATCTTAAGTCGTTGGATGATGCGTAAACGAATGAGATTGAAACCACTAGGTGGTTTTTGTGCAAACTAACATTCTTATTATTGTGGTGGATTATATTATTGCTAATTTGGTAAATTACACGTCATCGATCATTCTATATTTAGGTATATATCGAGTGATGTACGGAATTTTCCAGAAATATCGGATGAAAAAATTTCAACATTTTGAAATAACCGTTTACAATTTACAAATGCTTAAGATATTTTACAATTCTGTGTTATAAATTACAAACGCGTAACCACTGATATTCGCAAAAAAGTCCAAATCTGACGAAAAATTGTATTTTTTTTGTAGATGTTTTTCCTAAAATATAATGTGCTTTTATTATGTGCTAATAAATTGATATACACGTGGGAAAATGCCTAAAATGATGGAATTTTGTTACAACTATATTTCCTAATATACGAAGATTTTTGTATAGCTATATTTCCTAAAATATATGGTGATTTGATCATGTACTAATCAATTAATATACACATGGTGAACATTCCTTTTGTAAAGTGCGTTGGATAAATTTCGTAATCTTTTCTCTAAACTGCATTTATTTATTTTGAATTATTTTGTATTCTCTTTTGAGAACATTCTGTTAGAGTAATGTTTGTAAATTGTGATACTTTTTCGTAAAATCCATTTCTTTTTTGTAAAATTCATATGATGTTTGTAAAATAGATTGCTTATTATTAATGTATAATTTGTTTTATACGTCCATCCAACATGTTTCCCAATGTCATGGGTCCATCAAAATTCGTAATCCAGTGTAAATTTTGTGTATATTTTGTTAAATCCACGCTCACATTGTAAAATTTATATGCTGATCTGCAAAATAAAAAGGGAATCAGTAACATAAACGTAAAACTTTTTGAAAAATTGTAACATAAATATTCAGATTGGTCCAAAAAATGTGTATATATCAGGAACAAGTATAACAGAAATGAAAGAATCAAAGTAGCACAAACGAAACTAAAATTAACATATTTTTTAAATGCAATACATATCTAGATATCAAATCATAAACGAAACAGAAGAATGCATTTATCTGATTTTGATATCTGCATTCATTCATTAATATCCAAACACAAATACATTACGCGACATATAACGAATGCCAAAAACGAATCAGATCAACTAAAATGAATCAGGATTGATTCAGAATCATTTTTAATAAAAAAACATGATAGAAACAAAACAATATGAATGATTTCATAAAAAAATGATATGTACCTCTATCAGCATGACACACCATATCTTCTCCACGCACATCCGGCACCACTTCGTCGAGGGAGGACGGAGAACTGGGGGGAAGCGAGCCTCCATCGAATTATGTTTTGAAAATTTTGAGTAATTGAGAACCTCGATTATTATGGATGCTATATTTAGAAAATAAATTCGAATAATTAATGATCCATGAGATAATGACACGAGTAAATAGAATATTTAATTTTAGTTCTAAAAATAGCGATTTCGAGGTTATTTGGATGGTGGTTTTGGGTTTAATGTGGTGGTTTTATTTATAGCCGTAGATCAGGATCTAACGGTTTTTATGGATTGTCATACCATGATCGTGGTGAGGTGCCACCTTAATTCAAGTTTTCCCTATATATATATATGGGTTAAATGAGGCTACTCCCTGGTTGTAGCCAATTGGCTACTCCCACCTCCATTTTTCTCCTGTTTTTTTATTTTTTTGAAAAAAATAAAAATATGTATATTCATCACTATATCTCCATAACATGTCATTCAAATTTCGTCAAAAACAGATACTTCTATGCCCTCCATCTGAAGGGGGTCAATTTCAGCAATTCTGAGACCGTTAAAATTTGACAGTCTTGATGGAGGGGATAGAAGTCTCGAATTAAGTCAAATTTTTAATGACACCATGATGACATATTGTGATCTAAATTCCAATAGGTTTTATTTAATAAAAATATGAAAAATACATGGAAAAATGGGAGGGAGCATGTAAGTTAGCTACAACTAGGGAGCATATTCCTTTTTCCCTATATATATATGGGAAAAATGTGGCTGCTCCTTGGGAGGAGCCAACGGGCTGCTCCCACCCCCACTTTCCCCCAATTTTTTTATTTTTTTTGGAAAATAAAAATTTCTATATTCATCATTAAATCTCTCTAACATTCTATTAAAATTTCGTCAGAAACAGAGACTTCTATGGCCTCCATCCAAACATGGTCGATTTAAAAAATCCTGCGACCGTTAAAAAGATGACGTCCGGATGGAGGGCCTAAGAGTCTCTGTTTCTGACAAAATTTTAATAGAATGTTAGAGGGATATAAGGATGAAAATACAAATTTTAATTTTCCAAAAAAAAATAAAAAATCTGGAAAAAATGGGGGTGGGAGCAGCCCGTTGGCTGCTCCCAGGCAGCAACCACATTTTTCCCTATATATATATATATATATATATATATATATATGAGTGATCCTATGAGAGCAAAAAGTTGTGAGAGCATGAGAGGGATGATTCTGGACCACATGATTCACCCAGGAGAGAGAAGACTAGGAGAGAGAAAACAGAATTATGTGGTTCAGGATCCTTCCTCTCATGCTCTCACAATTTTTCGCTCTCATAGGATCACTCCTTTCTCTCTTTCTCTCTCTCTCTCTCTCTCTCTCTCTATATATATATATATATATGGGTTAAATGGGGCTACCCCCTGGGAGTAGCCAACTTGGCTACTCCCACCCATATTTTTCCCTCATTTTTTTATTTCTTTGGAAAATAAAAATTCGTAAATTCATCATTATATCCCTCTATTAAAATTTCGTCAGAAACAGTGACTCCTACGGCCTCCATCCAAACAGGGTCAATTTTAAAAATCCTGCGACCGTTAAAAAAATGACGTCTGGATGGAGGGCCTAGGAGTCTTTGTTTCTGACGAAATTTTAATAGAATGTTAGAGGGATATAGCGATGAATATACAAATTTTTATTTTCCAAAGAAATAAAATAATGAGAGAAAAATAGGGGTGGGAGAAGCCAAGTTGGTTACTCCCAGGAGGCAGCCCCATTTTACCCTATATATATAGGAGTGATCCTATGAGAGCAAAAAAATGTGAGAGCATGAGAGCTTGCATTCTAGACCACATGATCATGTCTTCTCTCTGCTGGTCTTCTCTCTCCTGGTTGGATCATGTGGTCTAGAATGCATGCTCTCATAGATTTTGGCTCTCATAGGATCACTCTCTCTCTATATATATATATATATATATATATGGGAAAAATGGGGCTGCCCTCTAGGGGTAGCCAACATGGTTGCCCCCACCCCATTTTTCGCATTTTTTTTTATTTTTTTGGAAAAATATCACCATGTATATTCATCCCTATATCCCTCCTATATGTCATTCGAATTTCGTCAGAAACAAAGATTCATACGGCCTCCATCCAGACGTCATTTTTTTAACGGTCGTAGGATTTTTTAAATCGACCCTGTCTGGATGGAGGCCGTAGGAGTCTCTGTTTATGACGAAATTCAAATGTCATATAGGAGGGATATAGGGATGAATATACATGACAATATTTTTCAAAAAAATAAAAAATTTGCCCAAAGATGGGGCAGGGAAGCCAGGGGCAGCCCCATCAACCCCTATATATATAGGGTAAAATGTGGCTGCTCCCTGGAAGGAGCGAACGTGCTACCTTTACCCTCATTTCCTCTATTTTTTATTCTTTTAAATAAAAATATGTATATTTATCACTATATTCATCTAACATTCTATTAAAACTTTGTCGGAAACAGAGACTCGTATGCTCTCCATCCGGAACAGGTTGATTACAACAATTCTAAGACCTTTAAAAATTACCTATTCTGGATGAAGGGTATATGGGTCTCTGTTTCTGACGAAATTTTAATATAATGTTAGAGGGATATAGTGATGAATATACATATTTTTATTTCAAAAAAATAAAAAAATGAGGGAAAATGGGGTGGGAGCAGCTTGTTGGCTCCTCCCTCGGTGTAGTCAATTGACTACTCCCACCCCCATATTTCTCCTATTTTTTTATTTTTTTGGAAAATAAAAATATGTATATTCACCACTATATCCTCCTAATTTGCCATTCCAATTTCGTCAGAAACAAAGACCCCTATGCCCTCCATCCGAAGGGAGTCACTTTCAACAATTATGAAACCATTAAAATTTGTTAGTCTTGATGGAGGGATAGAAGTCTAGAATTAAGTCGAATTTTTAATGACATCATGGTGACATATTGTGATATAAATTATAATAGGTTTCATTTCAGAAAAATAAAAAAATTAAGGGAAAAGGGGTGGGAGTATGTAAGTTAGCTATACCCAGAGAGCATATCCATTTTTCCATGGGTTAAGGAGTATGCACCCAGCTGCATGTAATTTTACATCCATCGGGGTCTATATCTTCCATGCTTTTTTATTTTCTTGGAAAATATCACCATGTATATCCATCCATATATCCCTCCTATATGCCATTCGAATTTCATCAGAAACATAGACTTCTATATCTTCCATCTAGAACATGTAATTTTAGCAGTCTTAGAATTGTTGTAATCGACCTATTCTAGATGGATGGCATAGGAGTCTCTGTTTCTGACGAAATTCGAATGAAAAAATGGTGGGATATATAGATGAATATACATGATGATATTTTCCAAAAAAATAAAAAATATGGAAGATATAGGCCTCGTGCATGCTCCCCAACCCCATATATATAGAGAGGGTAAAATGGGGCTGCCCCCATTGGGGGGGGCTAACTTAGCTTCCTCTACCTCATTTTACTCGATTTTTTTTATTTGAAAATTTCTTCGTGGATTTTTAAAAATATATTCCTATATTTTGTCACTAAAATTTCGTGCGAAACAGAGACTCGTACGGACTTCATCTAGACGGGGTCGATTTTAGCAATTCTGTTACCATTACAAAATGATTGTCTGGATGGAGGCCGTGAATTCTCTGTTTCGCACGAAATTTTTATAACATAATATAGGGATATTGTGATGAAATTCCACAGAAATTTTCAAAAAAAATTAAAAAATCGGGAGAGAAATGGAGCAGGGAGAGACAAGTTAGCTCTCCCCATGGGGCAGCCCCAATTAACCCATATATATATATATATATATATATATATATATATATATATATATATATATATATATATGAGGTAAATGGGGCTACCCCGAGGGAGTAGCCAACTTGGCTACTCCCACCCCTATTTTTCCCTCGGTTTTTTATTTTTTTTGGAAAATAAAAATTTGTATATTCATCATTATATCCCTCTCACATTCTATTAAAATTTCGTCAGAAACAAAGACTCCTACAGCCTCCATCCAAACATGGTCGATTTAAAAAATCCTACGACCGTTAAAAAAATGACGTCTGGATCGAGGGCTTAGGAGTCTCTGTTTCTGACGAAATTTTAATAGAATGTGAGAGGGATATAATGATGAATATACAAATTTTTATTTTCCAAAAAATAAAAAAATGAGGGAAAAATAGGGGGGAGTAGCCAAGTTGGCTACTCCTTGGGGGCAGCCCCATTTTACCCTATATATATATATATATATTCGTCAGAAACAGAGACCCCTACATCCTCAATCCAGAACAGGTCGATTACAACAATTCTAAGACCGTTAAAATAATGTGTTCTGGATGGAGAATGTAGGGGACTCTATTTCTGATGAAATTGGAATGACATACATGAGGGATATATAGATGAATATATATAGCGGAAGTTTTCAAAAATGTAAAAAATTTGGGAGTTATAGGCCCGGATGCATGTAGAATTACATGCACCTGGGTGCATACTCCCCATCCTCATATATATATATATATATATATATATATATATATATATATGGGTAAAATGGGGCTGCCCCCAGGGAGTAGCCAACTTATCTACTCCCACCCCTATTTTTCCCTCAATTTTTTTTATTTTTTTGGAAAATAAAAATTTGTATATTAATCATTATATCCCTCTCACATTCTATTAAAATTTCGTTAGAAACAGAGACTCCTAAGCCCTCCATCCAGACGTCATTTTTTTAACGGTCGTAGGATTTTTTAAATCGACCATGTTTGGATGGAGGCCGTAGGAGTCTCTGTTTCTGACGAAATTTTAATAGAATGTGAGAGGGATATAATGACGAATATACAAATTTTAGTTTTCCAAAAAAATAAAAAATAAGGGAAAAATAGGGGTGGGAGTAGCCAAGTTGGCTACTCCCTGGGGGCAGCCCCATTTACCACTATATATATATGGGTAAAATGGGGCTGCCCCCAGGGAGTAGCCAACTTGGCTACTCCCACCCCTATTTTTCCCTCATTTTTTTTTGGAAAATAAAAATTTTTGCTATTCATAATTATATCCCTCTCACATTCTATTAAAATTTTGTCAGAAACAGAGACTCCTACGGCCTCCATCCAAACATGGTCGATTTAAAAAATCCTGCGACCGTTAAAAAAATGACGTCTGGATGGATGGCTTAGGAGTCTCTGTTTCTGACGAAATTTTAATAGAATGTGAGAGGGATATAATGATGAATATACAAATTTTATATAAAAAAATGAAGGGAAAATAGGGGTGGGAGTAGCCAAGTTGGCTACTCCCTGGGGGCAACCCCATTTTACCCTATATATATAGGACTTCTTTCAAATAGGACGCAATCCTTTCTAAGTTAAGGAAGGCCAGCCCCTTTTTGTATAAAACAGTATGACTTTAGTAGAATACATATACAGTTTTGTATTAGGGATATTTACACCCATAACCCTGAGTAGTTTCGTAATTACCCCGGAAACCCTCGGTAATCACGAATTACATCCAGAACCTCGAATAACCGTTCCGTTTTACACCCATAACCTTCTGTTAATTTAGTCCGTTAACTCAACCAGATGGCTGAGTTAATCTAACCATTGGGCGATCTAACGGCTAAGATTTAAAAAAAAAGAAAGAATGAATAGGAAGAGGTCGACTTCTAGGGGGAGGGGGACGGTGGTCAAGCTTCCATGGGGGAGGGCTTCGAGCTTTGAACACTGGCTGGCCGTGGCGGGGGCGAACTGCGAACAGGGGAGGAGGAGGAGCTGGGCGCGGGGATCCTTGGCGGCGGGGCTCGGTGGAGAGGGGGGCTTCCAGCAGGGACAAGCGTGTTGGGGTGGGGGCTTTGAGGAGGAGCATGGGCCTGAGGCTCAGCGGCGGGACTCGGAGGGACGGGGTCTTCGACGAGGAGTAGGGCTCCTCGGCGGCGGGGCTCGGGGGAGATTCGAGCACAGGGACGGGCGTGGTGGGGGGTTGAGGAGGAGCAGGAGCATGGCGTAGGGCTCAGGGGCGGGAGTCGGAGGAGCAGGGCTCCTCAATGGCGGTGGCTTCCAAGGAGGAACGCCGGGGGGCTTTGACGAGGAAAGCGGGGAGGCGGGCGTGTTTGGGTTTTGTGTGGGGGTTAGGGAGGGATTTGAGGAGCAGAAGCATGGCGACAGGACCCGGGGGGGGGGGGGGGGGGCAGGTTCCTCATCGTGGGGACAGCAGGACTCGGAGGGGAGGGGGCTTCGACGAGGAACCTGCTACTCGGCGGTGGTGGCTTTCAAGGAGGAACTCCGGGGGCTTCGGCGACGGGGGAGGGCTCAAGGAAGAATGCGGGGTGGGCCGACGTTGGGGGAGGAGCAGGAGCATGGCGCGGGGATAGCAGCACTCGGAGGGGAGGGGGCTTCGACGAGGACTAGGGCTCCTCGGCGGCTGGGGCTTCCCAGGTGGAACTCGCACGGGGTCAACGCCGAGGGCGAGCAGGAGGGCGGAGGCACGGGGAGGGGAGTGTTGGAGCTCGCAAGCGAGGGAGCGACGGACACCGAGCCTAAGACCTGTCAGAAGAGTTTGTTTGACCCAATGGCATCATGTCATGAATATGACGTGTTTCGAAGGGCAAAATGGAACATATGACGTTTTCCATCCGAGTTAACGGAGAATTAAGACGAAACTTGACACAGGGTTATGTCATGTAAAGGTTAAGCATTATTCGGGTTCTGTATGTAATTCGTGATTATAGAGGGTTCTTGGGGTAATTACGTAACTACTCAGGGTTATGAGTGTAAATATCCCTTTGTATTATAATGTACAGTTTTAATGTTTGTATTATAATTCGCAGTTTCGTATGGGGCTTTGTCTTCTACTTCTTTCTAATTTACCTGATAGTTGTAATTGTTTAGTTGTATCGGTTAGCAACTCCTCTGGTTCTTCAAAGTTGATGTTGGAGTATGTTGCTGGTCTTCTTCTTGGAGAAGAGGCACGACAGAAGACATTTGGAGAAGAACACTCGTCAGGTTCTGTCTTGAATACAAAAGAAAGAAGCAGGAAGAGCTACATGAACCAAAAGTATTCCAAGAGAAAGTCGGTAAGAGGAAGATCGAAATCCAAAGATCCAAAGTCTATGGTTTGCTGGAATTGCAATCAAAAGGGGCATTAAAAGACAAAATGCAAGGCCATAAGAAAGCAGAAAGGAGGCAGTGATAAAGGCAAGAACACTGTAAATCTTATTGATGATGAGGATAGTAATGCCTTAATATGTGTTGCAGATGCTTGAAGTGAGTCCTGGATTGTGGACTCGGGTACTTCATTTCATACCACTCCACAAAGGGACATCCTCCAAAATTATGTGTAAGGTGATTTGGAAAGATATATCTGGGAGATGATGAATGTTGTAGCATAATTGGAAAGGGAGACATTGACATATCCCAACCCAATGGTGTCTTCTTGAGATTGAAGAATGTTAAACGTGTATCCAGTCTAATAAGGAAATCTCATATCTATTGGACAACTACTCCATTCTTTATTGTATTTATACTGTATAAAATACTATTTTTAATGTCAAAATTATATAATAAAATGTCAAAATTATTTGATGAGCCTAAACCCTGAAACCTAAGCATCTTGATGACTTGGTCGACAATAAATAAAGTAGGGGGAGATAGTGGCCAAAATTCATCAATAAATCATCATTCTTTTATTCTTCAATAAGTTTTTTTGGGACCTATTTTCTTTTCTCTTTTTTTACCTCAAATAAAGAAACTTTGTATATTATAAGTTGTATATAAAAAATATAAATAAAAATACAAAATTGATTTCATACAAGAATAATATACAATGTACTTTTTATACTCTAAATAAGATTTCAAAATTCTCAAAACCCATATCTCCTAAATGTAAACTCAAAATGTATCAAAATCACTTTAATTGTATTAATATTTAATAAGCTATTTAATGAAGATGGTTTCATATTTTTTAGAGTTAAGGTGTAAAAGTTAGTTTTTGGACCATATTGTATAGTCTATTTTTATTATTTTATTATTCTTATAATTTTATAATTTTATAATTATTATTTGTACAATTTGTACATATTGAAAATAACATAAAACCATTAAAAACACAAAAAGAAAATATGTATACTCAAAACATAAATGAAAATACTTATGAATATGCACTTAAAAGTATCTTGTAATAAATTAACTCCTAAAATAAATAAAAATCATATTAAAATAGTATATTAAATAAAAAAACATTTTTTATGTTTTACCCAAAATTTATAAATTCATTTGATATTTTATTTTGAATTTGTAAAGAATTTTATTTAGAGAGTAAATTACAAAAAAATCCTGAACTATACTCCTGATTTCAATGTCGTACCTGAACTTTAAAAAGTAACAATGTGGTACCCCAACTCAATGTGCTCCTTCACCATAGAAATTTAGTTGATTATTCTCATTTTAACCTTAAATTTCAATATTCAGGGACCACATGAAGACAAATATGAAAGTCCGAGTACCCCATTGTTACTTTTTAAAGTTCATGTATGACATTGAAATCAGGTGTATAGTTCAAAGACTTTTTTTGTAATTTACTCATATTTATATTTTGTCTTCTTGCAGCTGACATGGATCAACCAACATTCAGCCCTGGTTGACCCAAGTCAACTGCCCTTTCCATGTTCAAAAGCAGCTTTTGTCAGAGAGGGACCTTATCTTCGCAGTTTTTTCCCATCATTTCGTGTGATCTTTTGGATCGATTTCTTCTGCAAACTTGTGCCTCGATCAATGCTCTTCCACTCCAAAATAAAATCTTGGTTGAGGTTCCTCTGAATCAAGTGCTTCGTCCCAATGAAAAGGGCCATGTGCATATACCCCATGGTGGCCCTCATTTGGATTTGATCCTTCTTTCACCCGAAAACCCTAGCTTCGAGTCTTGATCTTCGCTCCTAGTGAGAACAGAAGTCTGATCGACCCCTTGGACCGACGTTTGGGTATATAATCGGAGAGATCCAAGCTCACCGCCATCGTCACTAGAGTTCTACTCCTAGAGGTCCAGTGCCAGTAATCTTCTCTTTTCTTTCGTTTTTCCAATCCTTAGGCTAATAATAGAGTACAGTAGCATTTATTTTTGTTTGGTTTTGGTTATTTTAGTTTATATCCTCAATCCGTCGATCAGTGGAGTGATGGCCGAAAAATCCCACAAAATCCGGGTGAATGTAATAGAAACAAGGGTCGTCGTGACCCGGATCTCACGGTAATTGGCTCAAACAAGAAAAATATAAGATCAGACCACCAAATCAAAGGTATAAAATCAATAAAATCAAGATAGCGGTCCTGGCTATGAGATTAGCCTGGTGTAGCACCCAGGGTCGGACTAAGGGAGCACGAATTGGCCTTGCGGCCTACGAAGTAGTCAAGTTCAATAAAAAAGGAAGAAAATATATTTTTGGTGGATTTTTAATTGATTATATATTTTTTTTTGGATTTTTAATAATGAAGGAAAATTAGAAAAAGTCAAAATCAAGCACTCACAACAAATTATTTAAACACTCAAAAACATTCCAAAAATTCAAAAAAAATGTTTTTTTAATCTTTTTTAGGTTTTTTAGTGTTTTTGGTCAATTTTTCAGATTTTTATAATTTTTATATAATTTTCTAAAATTCAAAAAGAGCAAAAACAATAAGCTAATGTCCAGCCAGATTTGAAAGGTCCATAAAAAATAGAAATGACCTATAAAAATCTAGAGGTAATTTCTATGAAAAATATAAACAAAGACTAAAATTCAGAAAAAAGGGTTTGTATTTTTTGGATTTTCTAGAATGTTTTAAAATTTTTATGAGTTTTTTAAGGTTTTTCAAATTTTAGGGCTTTATAAAATCCAAAAATTACGAAAATTGCATAGAAAATAAAAGACACTAAAACTAACTCTCTAATTTTTTTGTAATGTTTAAAAGATTTTTTATATTTTTCTTTGATTTTCTAAATCATCCAGTCACAAAAACAAAAGTTTTTGAATTATTAAAAATATCAAAAAGCCTAAAAAATGTACCAAATTTTTAGGAAATTTTTTACACAGTGGCAAGATCCACGTATCCAAATTTTACGCAATTTGGAGTTAATTTGATATTTATAAAACCAAGGCTCACAGTGCACAGGGACCTAAATGCAAGAAAAACTAGTTGCAAAGGTCAAACAGTAACACACAGAGAAAACCCAAGGGCCTGGAATGCAAAAAGCCCACGATGCACACGCAAGACACGTGATCCAGACACAGAGGGGTATAAAAGTAATTCCAATTTATAAAATATCAAACCATAACATGCAGGAACCACAGGATAAAAAGTGCAAATATTCCAACCCTCACGTGTCGACGCACGTGGGTCACACTCACAGGGATGAAATTGCAAATAAAGAAAACATCGAGGTCTCCTATGCAAACATTGCAAAATAAAAAGAACTAACTAAAATATTTATAGGACTAGATTGCAAAAACAAAAGAGCAGGTGCCTAAGTGTAATTTACCCCTTTATTATTGCACGGTTGAGGGGGTGCCACGTAGATGATCAACGGCTGCAAGGCAAGGGCACCCTTCGTTGAAGCGAACGATCTTGATCACCCCAGAGAGATCTGACGGTGGCTGACGCTTCTCAAATGGACGGCTGAGATACGATCTGGAGCGTCAGGGATGATCGGACGACGGAGGAGGCTCCTCCAAGAACTGCTCACCGGCGAGCTTCACCGGCTCTGTGTGTGCGGTGGGGACCTCCTCTGGAGCTGCTGAGATATGGAAAAGCTCCGCCTCGATGCTACGCAGCTGCTGGAATCCTCCGATGACGCTGGGGACCACCGGAGCGGCCCGACGACGGCGGAGGAGGGAAGCTCCTGGGCTTGAACGCCGCGACCCTCAGATGGGTCGCATTCACCAGCAAATGGGCACCAACAGCTTCCTGGGTCGAGGGCAAATTGCCTCGACCCTGTTAGGGGTGAAATGGGTGGTCGGGCGCGTCGGGTGAGCGACCTCTGACGAGGCGACAACGGGGGAGGTCGAGCCTTGGTTCTGGGGCGAACCAAGGTGGGTGAGTGGGTGCAAAATGTGGGGAGAGGTCTCACGGAGGTGATGGGATGAACCGATGATCGAATGGGTGGACGTAGCGGCGGGAATCGATCGGCGACGGTGATGGGCCGATTTGGGCGAAAGATGAAATTAGGCAAAACTAGATGGAATCGGGTCTACCTGATGGCTGGAGTTGACTGGGGATGAGCTCTCAGAGTTCTGGGGTTCCTTTCCTCGAGGAAGCGTCGGGTTCCAAGGCTCAGCGCACCTCGCGGCGGCGCACGACGACAGGGGTCGCCGGATCGATGGCTGGAGGTCCTGGGACGAATGTGCGTAGCCAAGTATGAGTGAGAAAGTGCAGCGGAGGTTCAGCTGAATAGCGGCACAGGTCCGAGAAGAAGGGATCGAGCAGGGTTCCGTGAAGCACGGATCCTTAGGCGGATGCTCCGACGAGGGTCTCGGATGTGTAAGGATCGAATAGAGCCCGGGGTTTGGATATTTGGAGCTCAGATCGCGCGGGGATAATTTGGAGAAATCAGGTCAGTCGCGAGATCCGCAGGGAATGAGGTCCGCGGGGGAGAGTTGACCGGGGGTCAACAATCCCCCGTGGAGCAATCAGAATTCGCCTTTTATTATTTATTTGACAATTCGATTAAAAATAGTAAATGACTTTATTTTGATAAAGTTAAAACGTGAAAAATGTTTATTTATTTTCAAATTAATTTTTAGTGATTTTTGTTTATTTGTTTGAAATATAAATTATGTATTTACAAAATATTATTATTATATATATGTATATACATAAATGTATTTTTTATTTTTATTTTTAATTGTTTATTTTTGTACATTTATTCCAATTTTATATTTTATTTATTTATAGAATAAAATTTGGAATAAAAGGGGATTTTTATTTTATTTTTATTGTTTATTTACATAGATTAAATAAATACTTTTATATACATGTTTACATGGTATATACACAAGATGGATTTTGGTTTTTATTTTATTTCTTTTTATTTGATTTTTATTTTTCTAATTTTTATTTTATTTATTTACACCATGAAATATGGAATGTGAGAATATTTTTATTAGTTAGTTTTTTATTAATTATTTACAAGGGGAAAATAAATAGATAGATTATTTTATATATATGGTCCATGTACACTGATGAAGGGATTTTATTTCTTTTATTTCTTGTATTTTTCCCATTTTTATTTTAGTTTTATCTTTACAAATATGTACAAATTAATAAACACACATTTTTATTTTTATTTAGATGAAAATAATTTTTATTTATATACATAGGTATATGTACACACAATTGAGGTTCCCTATCTCTCTCTACTTGAATTCTTTTGCGGTCAGGCCCATGCTGAGCCCTGCCTTGGGATTAGGTCACTCAATATTTATTCTAAATAGTTCCCTCTTTTTCTTGTGTTTTTTTATTTTTACATGGTGTTTTGCTCCTGTTTCTAGCTAAAATAAAGGAATAAAGAGTGATGAATTGGGATTCATCATGGAGCTTCTACTCCGCCACCCCTTTTCGACAGTCATCGACTTCCTCCACCTCGCATACTATCGTCTTCTTCTTCCTCTCTACCTCCTGGTCATTCGACATACCCCTATCCATCTTGTTATCGCACAGAACAAGGGCTTCACCTCTCCTCCTTAATCGCTCGCCAGAGAGGCCCACATCCTCCACCCTTCGCCCATTCCACTCCATGAAGCTCTCTGGATCTTCGTCTTTTTATTGTTGACCAACCCCTGCAGAAAGTACCAAGAAAGGACACCTCTTCAAGGGTCATCGAAGCTCAGGGAAGCCATCCAAAGCTTTGCACACCATTTGGAGATCCTCACTGGTGCAGAAGAAAACCATCATTCTCTTGAGGCCCTTAGGAGTCGGAGAAGATCCACCCATCGTGAGATTTGGTCGATCGAAGTTCATCCAATCACCAGCTCTTCCTAGTTCTTCTGATGGCCTTTATCGCCGTTCAATTCAGCTCTTAGCCCAGATTGAACCATAGTCTTCGGATAGCTATCTCCTCCAACCATCAGATCAGACCCGGGATTTAATCTTATTTGTGAACGAAGGGGTACGCGTCGTCTGATGTAAGCCAGTGGATATGTTAAGTGTTTACAACCGTTGGATCCATACTTTAAGGGGGTAATTTGCATACTTAGCCCCACATTTTCTATATTTTGAATTTGTCTTGAATGTTGCAATTTATGTTATAAAACTTCTAGTAAAATTGCATTTGAAACCCTAAGATTTATTGTATTTGCACATTGGTCCTTGCTAGTGAGGCTCATAGAGGCATGTGGGATTGGAAATTTTGCGGGTGGGACCCTTTGGGTTTTCGTATTTATATTTGATCCTTTTAATATTAGCTATAACTTTTGTGAAAAAATACAAAAAGGCCCTTGTATTTATCTTTAATTACATACATACCTCTGCTAATCATTGATTTTTATGCATTTGTTTTATTTTTTAATATACCATCCATGCTCCAAAAATTACTAAAACTAGGGTTAATCCCCTAATTACATACACTTTCACAACATAATTTTAGATTCGCATTTTAGGACCTTTTCCTATTTTATAAAAATAAAAAGGGGCACAAATATTACTTATTTGTAGTATAAAATACCAAAACATATAAAAATGTTTTGGAAAATTTTCAAAAAAATATATGCTGTTTTTTGAAGTATTTTGAACCTTTAGACCAAAAATCACTAAGAATAGAAAAAGAAAACTCATAAAAAATGCTGTAAAATCTAGTATAAAAAGATAAAAATTCCCTAAAAATCCCAAAAATATTTATTTTGTCGCTGAATTATCTATATATTATTATTTACATAATAAATTTATTTGGAAAAATATGGACATTATTTGTTATTTTTAACTTCCAAATAATTTGGCATATTTATTTAATCCCTAATTTGTAATATTTTTTATTTGAAAAATATATAAAAAAATTATTAGAAAATCATAAAAATATTTAGAAAATTATTTAAAACCCAAAAATAATTTAATTTAATTTTTTTAGTGGAAATTTTAATTACTTTTCCTTTCATTATATATATAGCTTTATATATTCTTATATCACTTATTTAAAAAAGGAAAAGAAAATAAATAAAAATTAGAAAATATAAAATAGGATAAATACATAAAATTAAAATCCATATTATATATGAAGTAAAAACCCACAAAAAACATAAATTGGCTAAGTATTTGAAAAGATAAATTCCTTGAGTTGATTTTCTCATTTAATCTACACCCTTTTTTCCTGTGTTTGACCCCTACCTATTTGTCACTATACATCTTTAGTAGGGTACAATAAATTTTAATTCACACTTGCTTGACTTGCTTGATTTGTTCACTGTGTGAGTTAATTATTTAATGACCTCGGATTTTGTGAGCGGTCGCCTCAACAACGAGATATCTTCATTTCTTGAGGGTATCATTTTAGGCCCTTGCAAAATCCGTATCATCAAATGGTACCGTTGTCAGGGATCATCGGTTAGTAGATAGTTTATCTTTTTATGCTACTTAGACATTTTGCATTTATTTATTTTTATTTGATTATCATTTTTGAATTGTCTGACACCACGGATCGAGGAGGATGGCTTATGTAATTCTACGCAGCCTTGAGAAGAGGAGTCAACTATTCTGACATAGCCGATAGAAGAGACCCGGAGGCTCTAGAGAGAGACAATAGCCTAGCTATATTTTATTTTATTTTTGTGAGAGAGACATTTTATTTCTACATTATTAATTTTTAATAATATATGTACATTGGATTTTAGATACTCTGGCCCAATTTCCAAGTATTTGTTCACTTGTGGGCTCATCGTGTTTTCTGAGGTTTCTATCGCTTTGTTTTTGGTAATTTGTGCTTTACACTTTATTTTCCTTTATTTTGTGGAATGAGTCCTTAGCCTTTAGGCTTCTTGATTGTGTAAATTAAGGCCAAACACCTAACCATCCTTGGATGTACCTATAGTTTTCTTGTTTGGACTTAGTTCAATTAATTTTTGAACCTTAGTCTTGAAATCGCGTTTCGTGAGAGCTCTCCATACAGTGATTGCAGGAGGCTCCAAGAACAGACTCTATGTCTCATTCTGAGTGCTTGACATTTGGTTCTTCACGTACAGCAATTGCCTACTTAGCATGATTTCCGTGTGCATATCGGCTTATAGTATAGGTTTACAAATAATTGTTTTACATCTTGCATGGAGAGCGTTGGGAAGTACTGTAAGTCTTCTAACTAAGCATTCATTATTTAGACACTAAGGTGAGATTTACATCTTAATGTTGCCTTACATTACTTTTCCATCTCTCCCTCTGTTTTTGGATCACACAGGAATTTAAAGAAAATAAGAAAAACATTAGGTGCTTGTACTGAATTTAATCAAAGCAAGTGATAACACAAAAAATTAAAAAAGGGACTACTAAAAATAATTGATCTCAACAAAATAACTAAGTGGACTCATTGCATTGGGTGAGAAAATCCCTCATTTATTTTTAGGTAGCGTTGGAAGGTCTCCTTCTCGAGTAAGAGAGCGCTATCATAAAGATTAGAGCCTAAAACCCAGTCTGTGGCTGCCTTGTTTATCACCTAGATTTTAAAAGTATTGGCAATTCTATCGTATGTAAAAGAGTAGGGTTTGGTCAATAATAATTTTCTCACCTTGTGTAGAATGTTGACCTTGTCCAAAGTACTGAGCTTAGGCACACCCTCACAAGTGTGTCTGTCTCATCGTCTTGCATTCGAGTAGGTCCTTGCACGCTCACGATTGATTCCGTTGCGAGCGAGGTCTGAAGTAGTGGTTTCGCCTTCCAGCTTCCTCCCTATATTTCTTTGGTTGAGTAGCGACCTAGGAATGGTTACAAGGACCTTAAAAATTCAGACTACATGTTACACAGGAGGAGGACAAGTACATGATATTTTTCCAACTATACTCTCGTTCCTATAGGATTAGAGCTTTAAGGACTTCATACAAGACAATCGCCTGAAAATCAACCTAAAACTCACAAAGATAATTGTTGAACCTTCATGACTTCATGGGTCAAGTTTGTGAAACCACTGTTTTTAGATTTGATTACTTAGTTTTAATTAGGCCATGATAAAAAATATCATGCATTTACGCCATTTTGCTTCTCTTCTTTCATCGTTTTTGACCCTTGCTCAATGTGAGCATTCTACTATTTTACATTTCTTTTATTTCTTATTTACCTATGTAATCTTTCCTCCATAATCAATCTCATTTTAACAATCTCAATATGTCGACATGGATGGCTTAGTTGGGACCCACACTGACACCCACATCGATTATATGTTGCCTACATCTCCTATAACTCGGAGTGATCTCCAAGTAGTCGGTTCAAATCTTGTGAACTTCTCCTTGGATTCATCGATTATATCTTCTTTTAGCACTCACCTTTCACCAAGAAAACAATTGTTCAAGATGGACTCACATTCCGATCTAGCACTCCCTCTTCAAATAAATCAGGATTACTCTTGTCCCTGAACCAACCCTTAATGGATGGAAATTGATTTCAGTGAATATCCTACATTACATTCACAACCATTTGGAATTGACCTTAATTCCATATTCATCTCAGTCACTGGTGCTCAATAAGATACTAATCAAGATTCATTGGATATTGCAGATCACAGACCCAATCTAGAGCTAGAATAACACTCAAATCCAGAAATGGACGGTGGCAGAGGAAAGGGACCCCAGCAGACTAATGCCAAGTAGACTCATGATGAATGAACATCAAACTACACAGACTGAAGTCAATAGACAGCTTCTCACATCCATACAGGTTATCCAACAGTAGTAGACCAATAAGGCCTTAGCTTAGACTGCATTCCAAGAGATGTTGACTGATCTGCAGAGGAAAACAGGTGAAAATGAAGCCCGTGAGGAGGGAGAATTCAATCGCGAGAACTTTGAGAACTTTTTTGTCCATGGAGGAGGAGGACTAGGAGGAGGAGAAGGAGAGATACCCCCTGCACCCAAGCCCACATTGAAGTGGACTTATAACCTTGGGGCAGGGCACATATAGAATGGATTCAGGTGCTGGTAGTTCGCACCCATTTTATATTGAAACCACAATTTTTGTCTCTCCTTCCATCATTTCACAGCAACACTACTGAGGAACCTTACATCTTCTTGTAACAATTCAGTCGCATATGTGCAATGACCCCACTATCCCAGCATTCCATTGGGAGTGATAAAGAATACTACCTTCCCGTTTAGCATGCAAGACAAGGCCCTTTATTGGGTGACCATCTCGAGAAGGTGGTGGTGACATGGGAGGAGCTGAAGTACGTCTTTCTTCACAAATTCTACCCTCTGGAAAAACTCAACCATATGCAAGATTGGATCTCCAACTTTCCGAGATCTTCAATAGAAGTGGCCCTACCACGATATCTTAATACAAGCCTCGTGCAACACTTTTTTGACGGACTGATACTTGGCAGTTAGAAGCTAGTCGATGCCTCCTGTGGAGGATCCCACTTTAATAAGGATGAGGATGTTGTCTGACAAATCTTTGAAGAGATGGTTGAAGGAGAGATCACTCTCTCCTCATCTTGCACATATCAGAGGTCCATCACACTTGGAGCCAGTCACAAAACCATCAACATGGTAGCTCATATCAAGGAGAAGGACGAGAGCTTCAACCCGAGTATCATAGGAAACCACCTATACAAGGTTGACATCATTGAGAAGAGGTCACAAGACCTCGAGAAACTTGTCATGATAGAAAAAAGGACCCAGGGCTTGGAGAAGCTTGACCAAATTTCACAATAGCGGGATCAGCTTGTGTGGGCATTGAATGCCAATGATTGCAATTATGTATCTACCACTGCTAGTACTCCCACTGAGAAGAAGGAACCGACACCGATACAACCTCCTCATTTGAGTCCCCTACCGCCCCAACATGTCCAACACGTATACTATGTCCAGACCCCAAAGCAGCCCCCGCAATTGCAGACCTAGATGGTCATATATCAACCCAAGATGCCCCTAGTTAAACCCGAGCAATTCTTCCCGCCACCACCATAGATACAAGAACTGAATGATGTGCGGAACAATGATGCACACCTCACCCATCCTCAGGGACATCCCAAGGTCAGAATATGGACATCAGGACCTACCAACAACAATAGTAAGGGGGAAGATAGTTCTAGCCCCATCAGAACTAACAACCTCCAAACTACAACAACACCTGGAGGTAGAATTGCCAGCACTTTCCTTAGCAGTCAGGCTACTGCAGTCAGGGATACAACCAGCAGCAAACAACTGCTTCATATACCTATCACTCATCATTCTAGTCTCCTCATTGTTAGCAGTATCAAGGTTACCAGTAGCCTCCCCCTCCATAGTACTACAATCAGCGGCCTCATCCGACCGATTCATCAAAGGCCCCACCGGTAAAACCGTCTCTCGATTTCATGGCTCAACTAGAGAAGAATATGGCTAAGATGACCCAAAGGATCGATGACCTGACGGCTTAGAAGACAGCCATTCCAGCCCATGTCGATGCTAATACGAACAACTTCCGATGCAAGGAGCGGATAGCCGGTAGTGTCTGTCTTGATTCAGGAGAATTTAATTGTTTTTTTCTAATTTTGTTACTCTTAGGAGTCATAGGATACTCCAATCATCATCGACGGTGAAAGGAAAGATTATGGCATCTGACAGGGAGTGGTTAACCCAACCAGCACCAGAGCCCGATACTATTTTTGGAGGAGCACCAACTGACATAAAAATACAAAAATGAAGAAAAATCAAAAATACAAAAAGATGGAACCAACAACAGCTTCGGTGGAGTCCAACAAACCTCTAAGATGCCAGCTCCAGTAGTAGACGCGATGCCATCTAGAGAAGCCGAACAACTCATTTTTAGTCCACAAATAGTAGAGGATTTTGTACATTCACACCCTCTACCTGTAATCCATGATATGGATAAATAGTTGAATGATACATTTTTTTATTCCCTTTCCCTGAAGCGATGGAAAAACACAAAAAATGCAAATTTTGAAAAATACTTTGTATGATCCTTCTATAGTTGAAATCATTCACAATCGTTTCTTGAATACGATGTTGATGAAATATCTTGAGTACATGCCTGTAGTAAAGAAAGGTATGAAAGAAGCATGTACGATGAGATATTATCCTTGCCCTCACAATTCATATAGTCCAAGTGACAAGGTTGAGAAGCACATCCTCGCCAAGGCCATAGTTGATGCCACCAGCAATTTCCTGGATAAAAAGACAGACAAGGGAGCATCGCTCATTTGCTAAAAAATGTTCGACCAGATATTCGAGAAGACACTTCTCGACAGCGGGTCTTCTGTCAATCTCATATCTGCTTCACTTCTCATCGAATTTGGATTCGGACCGCTCAATCCTACCAACATGATTATGCAATTCATAGAGAAATCCGTTAAGAATCCTAGGGGCTTGTTGGAGGACGTAATCACTACTGTACAGGGGATGCAATTCGATGTTGATTTTGTCATGCTTGACATGGACGTCTCCACACCTCTGCTTCACACCCCCGTTATCCTTGTTTCTCTATTCCTTCGAACAACCAAAGCAGTAGTGAATCATGGCACTAGAGAGATCACCTTCAGCTCTAGCAACATCAAGGTCAAGATAGAGACCGTGTCTGAATCCAAGCCAACCCTAGGAGCATCTGCAGTAAGTATGCAGATGATAACCATCTTTATGACTACGACTTTTTGAAGGAAATCCAAGATACAAATCTATTCATGGATGACATTGAGATCCATGAATTCCTCTCTCAATAGGAAGGAGTGGAAAATGAAGTCAAATTTCCCCTTGTCGATGATGATGATATCTTCACTGATGTGCTAGATGAATTCTTTGTGGGCTCATTGAGTTTCAAAGACCAAAAATAGATTATTGAATAACTCTGCAATGAAGAGGATATCATTGAAAATTTCTATGAATTTTTGAACACAGAAGCTGAATAATTAAAGGTGGACATCGAATAGATGAAAGAACCACCACATGCAGTAATCGCAGAAGTCACCACCGAAGTAGCCCCCACTCTGTCTGGGCTAAAACCATTACCCTCCAATATGAAGTACACCTTCTTGCAGGGGAACCTAACATGTACCCGGTCATCATTAATACCCATTTAACCAAAGACCAAGAATCCCTTCTGATGGAGGTCCTTAAAAGAAACCGCAAGGTGATAGGCTAGAAGATATTGGATCTCCATGGGATTAATTATTCACTCTTCTCGCATCACATCTACCTCAAAGATGACAGCAAACCCTCCCACGAATTCCAGAGAAGTCTGAATCTGAACCTCCAAGAGGTTGTCATGAAGGAATATCGGAAATGGTGTGATGTCAGTTTCATTTATCCCATCTCCGAATCGAAATGGTGAGTCTCCTGCATGTCATGCCAAAGAAGTCTGGAATCACCATTGTGAAGAATGAAAAAGGGGAGGAGATTCCGACTAGAGTACCAACTTCTTGGTGAGTATGTGTTGACTACCGAAGATTGAACCTCACCACCAAGAAGGACCATTTTCCATTGCCTTTCATTAACTAGATTCTCGAGAGACTGGTAGAGAAAGAATAATTATGTTTCTTAGGCGGTTACTTTGGATATAATCAAGTTGCGATTGCTCTTGAGGACCAATAGAAAACCACATTCACTTGTACATTTGGAGACATATACCTTTAGACGAATGTCATTCGGGCTACTATGCAATGCCCCGACTATTTTACAGAGGTGTGTGCCTGTAGTATTCACCGACATGGGGGGCAGTTTTCTGGAAGTTTTCATGGATGACTTTTTGGTCTATAGATATTCTTTTGATTAATTCCTTGATTATTTAGGCTAAGTTTTGAGGAGGTGCTGCAAAGTGAACCTAGTTCTCTCATGGGGGAAGAGCAACTTCATGATGACTGAAGGAATCATGTTGGGTAATGTTTTTTTCTAAACGTGACATAGAGGTTGACCCAACCAAGGTGGAAGTGATTTCCAAACTAGACACACTTAAAAATCTCAATCAAGTGCGATCATTCTTGGGTCATGTTGATTTCTACCGATGGTTAATCAAAAATTTTAGCAAGTTGACCCGACCATTGACGGAGTTTCTAGGCAAAGAGAATGATTTCATTGTTTATGACCACGTGCTCCCTGCATTCAATCAGTTTAAAAAACTTATCACTCAGACCCATGTCTTGCAACCACCGATTTGGACTCAACCATTCAAGATAATGACAGATTCGTCAGATTATGCCAACGATGCCATACTGGAATAGAGGAAAGATAATGTTCCATTTGTCATTCACTACGCTAGTGATGAATCTCCGTTTCGCCATCTTTATTCTATCATTTTGACCTTAAAAACCTTAGTAAATGCGTGTAAATAGGCTTAGTTTAGACATTTTAGCATTCATGCATCATTGTGTAAATAGTGTATAAAATACGATTTTTAAAGTCAAAATTATATAATAAAGAAAAGAAAAAAAATAAAATATCGCAAATATTTTATGACTTGAAACTCCGAGACCTAGGCATCTCGTTGACTAGGTCGACAAGGAATAAAGTAGGGGGAGATAAGGGCCAGAATAACAATAAAAAATCCTTTTATTTAATTCATTCTTTATTCATTTTGGGACCTATTTTTAGTTCTACTTTTTATACTTAAAATGAAGAAACTTTGAACATGAAAGTTGTAGAGCATTCAATATAAAAAATAATTAAAATTGATTTCACACAAAAATAATATACAATGTACAAAATATACTCTGAATAAGATTCCAAAATCACAACTTCGCAGATCCATATCTCTCAAATAAAAACTCAAAACATATCAAAATCACCTTTAATTGTATATAATTTTTAATTAGCTACTTAATGAAGATAGTTTCATTTTTTTCGAGTTATGGTTTGAAAGATAGGTTTTGGACCCCTATTGTATACTTATGCCGATTAAAATAATAATTTTATTTATTCATTATTTTTATAATTTTATATTTTTATAATTTTCTAAATATTATGTATAATATATGTGCATATTAAAACATGAATAAAAACAACAAGAAAACGTAAAAATAAAATACTTGTATAAAAAACATAGATGAAATACCAATAAGTATACCTATAAAGATAATACAACTATTTATCTGAATAAAATACATCAAAAAAATAAAATAAAAATATATTTAAGTATATAAAATTAAGTTATAAATATATAAATCAATAAAATAAATTAATAAAATTAAATATACAAAAAAACAAAATATTAAAATATATAGATGAATATAGCTATATACAACCTATAAAAGGTAACTTGTAATTTTAAATCTCAAAAAATAAATAAAACTCATAATAAAATAATTCAGAAAAAAATAATTTTTTTTCATTTAATAATATAAAATTAAAAAAAATTGTTAATTATTTTTAATATATTTTACAATTCTTTTTTGGCAAGAATTTTCTAGTTGGTCCATGGGGACCAACCAGATGGGTTCTTTGCTTGACCTCGGTCAACTCTCTGACCGAGGTCTGCAACCTGTCAGAGCTGCGTTTTTGACCGTTTTCTCACATTTTTCTAGGTTTTTTCTTACACTATCTCGAGATACTCTCTTCATGACTTTTTCTCCCCATGGATCAAGGATACACGCCCTTGTGTTTTTTTGGGCAGTGGGCCATCGATCCACCCGTTCTTCTTGGATCTTTGAGCACTGTCACTTCTTGTATAAAACCTCCTCCGTTTTCACCCTTTAAGTGTTGAACCCCTTTTATCCTCGCCTAACTTCTCCCTCCTAGCACCCTAGATGCAGAAAGGTGACATCTCCTCTCCGACCCTTCTACGGCGGAGTTTGGCTAGGTGAAGGGCGGATTCCACCCCCATCTCCAGCGGTCATGCCACCGTGAGGTTCCTCCTGGTTTATGCCACTCGAGTCCCATTTTCCACTCATTTTTTGTCATTTACTTAGCTATAGGTTTCACCTATCGTTTAATGCTCCTATTTGGTTGTTTACTTAAGTAATTAGGTGGATTCAGACAACAAACACCCCCACCGGAGCTCTTAAGCTCCGGCCACCACCATTCTCCACTCCAACACTTGCCTATCGTCACCAATAAGGCCCCAGGTTCTCTTTTTTTGCTTGTGCTAACACCCTTGCATGATCTGGAGGCCAAACGACCCTGGAAGGGGTCGATTTTGAAGGACTTCAAGCACCTGGAGCACCCACCATCTCCGGCTCTGCTCGACTTCAACGACACTCCATGCACTCTTTGGAGACCATCCCCTGAAGGGGAGGAGCTCATGCTCCATTTTGGCCGTCGGCTCAGCCAAGTTCTTGAGCAGTTCTTCCAGTCCATCTCTGTGTCGTATGATCTTCACGCCTCTATAGGACGAACAACAACTATTGGATATGCCACCGTCTCGGCCGTCGATTGCCATCGGGGGCTCTAATCTTGACCATCCACGTGAAGCGGTATCGCGCCCTGTGGAGCTGGCACGTGGCAGAAGCGGAACATCTCGACCGTCAGCCCCCGTTAAGCACTGGGTATTTTGCATTTTACCCCCGATGCATTTTTACATTTTATATTCACTACAAAATCTTTCATTTCACATTTAAAAGTTTTGTAATATTTGTTAATCATCCCAAAACTCTATTAGATTTGCATCGTGGTCCTCGGCCATGTCACCTTACGTGCTTGGCATTTTGCGAGGGGGCCCTCGCCTCTTTTAGTTATTGTACCTTTACATAATTATAATATATTTATGGGATATTTACACTCAGGCCCTCGAACTTTTACATAATTATAAAAATACCTCTGCTAGTGTTGTAATTTCTCTTTGTTGTTTCCATTTATTTCATGCATCTCTAAAATTCGAAAAAATCCCTAAAATAGAATTAAGCTATTGTTGCATTGTAATTTATCGCCATATTTTTAATTTGAATTTTGAGTCATTTTATTATATATAAAAAAATCAAAACATGCATTTTCATCCCTGTTTGCATTAGAAAATACATAAAAATTAGAAAACCTTTTTGAAAAATTCAAAAAAAATATATTTTTATCTATTTAGTTTACAACTTCATACCAAAAATTACTAAAAAAGATAAAAGAAAACTCGTAAAAATTGCAAAACTTCTAATATATATATATATATATATATTAAAAATCCTTAAAAGCCTAAAAATCTATATTCTGTCTCTGAATTTTATCTCTTTATTACCTTTATAATAAAATTAATTTGGGGAATTTTTGAATCTTTTTTGTATTTTTTATCTCCATTTTAATTTCAGATAATTATTTTATTCCCTTTTTTAAGTATTTTTGGCTTTAAAAATACCAAACAATAAGCAAAAATACAGAAAAATAATAAAATATATAAAATATAGAAAGCACAAAAACACTTTATTTTATGTATTTTGGAGATTTATACATATTTTTATCTCTCTCTCTCATCTCTGTTATATATATATATATCATATATAGTTATGTATCCTTATTAAAAGAAAAAGAAAATATAAAAATTTAAAATATAAATAGAAATACAAAAAATGAAAATAAAAAAATTTAAAAAGAACATAAAATAAAAAATAAATACAAAAATATAAAATAAAAAACCCACAAAAAATAGCACACATACAGACAACTTCATCTCATTCATTTTTTAGCATTAATTTACCTCAAACTACTTGTTTGCTTCATGTGTTCAACATTCTACACTACTTGCACTATACACATATTTTGTAGAGTTATAATAACTTTTAACTCCACATATTGTTTCTCATTGTTTGATCTTGGTTGTGGGTTAATTGTTTACTAATTGGGGTTTCATGAGTTGGTCGCTACAACAACTTTGTCTCTGCCTTGTGTGAGACGTATTTTAGACCCATGAAAAATTCCTGTTGTCGGGGAGAAACAACGCATAGATCGGCTTTTTGCTTGATTGTGATTACTTGTCTATTTCTTGCCTTATTTATTTGCTCGTTTATTTGATATAATTGTTTGACTTGTCTAATCACCCTCTCTTGTTGACTTTGTACGAGGAACCACGGATCGAGGGAGGTGCTCTACTCTAGGTGTCTGTGCACCCACATGAAGGCGGTGTGAGACTTCTGATCTAGCATTAAAGGAGGCGGGGTGGACTTGAGAAGACAATCACATTTTGAGTATTTTTTGTGCATTTATTTACTTGTGTAATTTTTGTGAGAGATAAACCACTATTATTTGTAATAATATAGGGACTCAGGATTTTGGACACTCGGTCCCAATTTCCACGTGTCTGTTCACTTGGGGGCTCACCGTAGTTTTCAAGGTTTTCATCGCTCTTTTTATTTTGTTTTCCGGTTTTGTTTTATTTATTTTGTGTGATTGAGCTCTTAGTTTTATGATTACTTGTAATAGATTAATGCCAAACACCTAATATAATTACATATGCCTTTAGTGACATTTGGACTTAGTCAAATTTTGAATTGCTTCTCACTTAGTCTCGGAACCATCGCACCACGAGAGTTCTCCATACAACGCTTGTAGGACTCATTGTGGTGGGCACCGAGGAGACTCCAAGACCAGACACTTTGGTTCCATTCTAAGTCATTAGCACCGGTTCTTGATGTTAATAGCAATTTCTGAACTTAGGGTGATTTCGTTGGCTTGCATTTGCATATAGTTTAGGTTTCAATTCCGTTGAGCATCTTTGCATGTAGAGTAAAAGAGGCAAGGTGAGCATTTACGTTTTAGCATACATCATCGTTTTTGCTGCTTGTATTGCTTTTCCGCCTCTCTACTTCTGATTTTGCCAACCTAGGTGCTAAGTCAATATGACTCCTCGATATGCATGTGCATTCTTATTAAAAATCCAAAAAAAGTTATAATCAATAAAATTGGGACTGCTAATATTACTTGACACTAAAATTGACCAAAAGAAAAATCTTGTATTGGGGTGAGTAATCCCCTTACTGTCTTCGATTTTACTTGCTTGCGCACACACTAAGGATTAATGTCAAAATCCTATTTAGCCCCTAGGTGTTTTTACAACTTTTGGACTTCTCACCTAACTCTAAAACAGACAAGATAAAAAGACCATTATTTTACGGTCTCTATCGAGTTGAGTAGGTGAATTGAGGGTTGGTATTGTGTGAGTTTTTCTGTGATTGCTTATGTGCATTCTAGATCGCTTATGCACACTTGCGCCTTTTTCTCACTTCTCTTGACTTGACCATCATGCTCTCCCGATCATTTTCTCTTGTTTCGAGATGGCCGGCTAGAGCGTATTTTATTTGGACTTTGTTGATCCCTCGTTCACTCTAGCCGATCCTCCTCCCTTTTTCCAGGAGGACTTTGCTCCTGACTTTTGTACATATCCTCCTCAGCCGCAGATTCAGGCCTCGGATTTTTATCCACATCCACCTTCCCTTTCCCTTCACATCCCTCCGAGACTGATCTGTTGGAGTCACCTTTCATAAGAGTCCACCCATGAGAACTTGACCCGGATGATGGATCGTATGAGACAGAGGATTGACAACCTCACTAGCATAAATAAGAGCGACCATGATTCTCCACCATTTGATGATATGGGTTGACTCGAGGATTTCCATGAGATCTTGCAATCGCCCAAACTACAAAAAATGAGCAAAATTTAAAAATCCAAAAAGAGTTCCGGAGACCTTTGGTAGATTCAGACTGTTAGGAGAGGGAGCCTTTGCCAGATCATTTAACCACACAACCTTTCACACCCTGTCCCACCTTTAACCCCGAGGATGCCGCTGTACAGACTGCTCTTGGCATGCCTCATGTAGACGATTCTGAACTTCTCCCTTGTATGGAGGAGGCCCAAAAATTCAAAAAAAAAATGCTGACTGAACCTGAAGATGTGGCCACCATTCATGAGATCATTTGTATCCCACTTCAGCAGGCCATGACTGATTTATCTTTTCCTCTTCCCAAGAAGAGAAAACGAGGAGCTGATCTGAGCGTCATATATTGACCATGGCCACTGCCCACACCGTCACACCGTCCCATTCCTAGGAAAAAGAACACTGCTGCACCTTTCATTAGTTGCACCATTTCTGACCATACATGTGATCACACTCTCCTCGACGGCGGTGCTTCGATTAGCCTGTTACCCTTCTCGCTGGTACAGTCTCTTCACTTAGGGCCTCTAAAGTAGACCATGATGATAGTACAGTTTGCTGATGGATCTATCAAGAGGTCGAAGGGTATCCTCGAAAACACCATCATTTCGATTGAGGGCACGAGGTATAATGTTGATTTTGTCGTATTGCCCATGGAGACCTCCACAGGAAAGCACTCTCCAATCATCGTGGGACGACCATTCCTCGCCTCAGCGAGGTTCGTTATTGATTATGGTTCAGGAGAGATTCGCTTCCGTCTTGTTGATGAGAGTGAGGTGTAATGAATCCATGATTCATCATCTCATCATCTTGATCTTAGCAAAATCCCCGAGTAAAATCCGAGAAAAATGTACATAAATTCATTAAATTTACAAAATGTCTCTTGTAAATAAAACACAATAATTATTGTATATTAGATTGTACAAAATGAATTACACATAAAAAGCAGTAAAATAAATGGAGTTTTATACATGTAAATAGCCCAAAACTTTATGTATTTTTAATAATTTCATATCAACTCCTTTTTGGCTAATTCTTTCTCCAACTTGTTCATAACAATGTATATAAAAATACAAAAATACAAAATAAATTTTACTCAAATAAGTGCTCCTAGATCCCAAAGGGAAAAAGCCGTAAAGACCAACTTCCAAGCCAAATTCCCGCTCCGTATGAACTCCAAATTTACCAAACTCACTTTTAAAATTCAAGTTAGAAAATTATCTATCCAAGGGAAGTGGTTTCATTAAAAACAGAGCTCATTTGCAAAAGTTGGGTTTTGGGACCTAGATGTACATTGTATATTATGTATATATATTCATTCTTTCTTCAATTTTTTTCTCTTCTTCTAATTACTAAAAATACAAAAAATATCATTATTGTGTTGTATTTTGATTGTAGTATTTTTCTATTGAAAATATCTCTTACTAAAAAGATAAAAAAATACATAATAGAAAAGCAAACAAAAAAAAATGTACATGTTGTATGTATTCTTTTGTAAATTCTCTACTATTTCTCTTCTCTTTTTATTTTATTGTATTTAAAATAGCATACTTTATTTATTTTTTTATTATTTAATTTCCATTCTCTACAATAACTTCCCTTTCTCCATTAACCTCCAAGTCTTCTTTCAACCTCCATTCCACTCCATTCCACATCCACATTTTTTCGCATCCGCCATTCTAATGGAAAAAGGAGAGAGCTTGGAGTGTTTTGTTGGTGACAGCGGCGAGACATCTTCCTCAAGCGACGACCTCCTTCAGGAGAGATCCGCGGAGCTCCGCTCCACGTCACGAGTTCCCGATCGAGCTCGCTTAGCTTCTCCAATTTTCATTTCGCCAATCGGGTCGAAGCAACGACGGGAGTCCAGCGTAGCTGCTCCACAAATCCGGCGAACACCAGGTAAGTTATCTTTCTACTTTTCCTTGTTATTTATTTTATCTCACGTTTGTTTACTTAGTTCACCACAATCATATTTTTCTATTCACCATATCATTATCATCCCCAATTTATCCTCTTCCCATTTTGTATAAATCCACTTTTGTTCCCTGTTTAAGAAATCAAAATTAAAAAAAATAAAAATTAAAAATTAAAAAAATTTGACACAGGAGAAAAAATTAAAAAATAAAAAAAAAGAAAGGAGGAGCAGCAGCCAGCCGCCGCCGCCCCCCCTCCTCCACAGGCAGCGACGCCGGTCGCCGCCCCTCCCTCTTCACCAGTCGCGCGGCCTCTGCCGCCCCCTCCTCTTGCTTCCCACCGTCGACGGCCTCCTCGGCTACGCAGCCGCCCGCGGCCCCGCCAGCCGACCTCTCCCTCAACCAGCCGTCGGGCTCCCCACCTCCTCTCTCCGTACGCATCCATCTAAGGTCGGCCCACTCCTCCGGCCGCCTCACCCTCCAACCTCCACCGAGCCAGCGCCGCCCCTCCTCGCCGTAGACACGGGCGAGCTGCCGTCGCCGACCACCCATTTTGGGTTCTCCCCACCTGGGAACGAAGGAAGAAGAAGGAGGTTTGTCATATTTTTTATTGTAAAACTTATGTATATTTTGTATATAGTTTCAGTAATTACAAAGTAGTCCATGTATATAGTTTGCTTGTGAGTTTTCTTTCCTGAAATTGCACAGAGACCCCTGTCTTTATGGATTCATTTGGACTTCATTTGTGCATCTTTTTATTCAATGAAAAATGGTTTGATGTTGAGCAACTAATTATCTATATTCTAAATATTTTTTTATATTTTTGTGAGACATTGTGAATTAATAAAATTGTTCAACGGAAATATTGCATATTTTAACCAAATTGATCTCTTAAATTTATATCTCATAAACAGTTGCTTTAAAAACTCCAAGAAAATTAGAAATGATGCCTTGATCTTTGATTAACTTTCTATCCAAATCTCATCCAAAGTGGAGTTGTCTTGTGCCTGAAATAAATTGTAGAGTGATTTTAGTATTTGATTTTTAATTAAATCCACGTACATCATTTTTGCGAAATTTCAACTCTATTGGATTTATCATCTAAATATCTTTCTGAGATAATTTCGCACTCTGATTAATTTAACATGGTGGATTTATTAGGAATTATTTACTTACTGTTACTCTGTTTTCAGTAAAAAATCCATAAAAAATTCATATTTTGTGAAAAAAAATTCAAAAATATTAGTGTAGCTTCCTTGTGTCATGTTTTTATTCCAGTAAATTTTTCATCATTTTTGCTTACTGCTTGTGTGATAAATTACGAAAAAACCCATAAAAAGTTTGCATTTTTCATTATTGCATTTTAACCCATAAAAATACAAAAAAATATGTCTTCCATTCACCACTGGATTAGGATTCTAGGAAAAATATAATTTGGCTAAATTGAGTTAATTTCTCATTAAATTTAATTTGGCTAAATTGTATGCTTTCTTAGTATCTTAATTCACTTGCATTGTGCATCTTGTTGCATAAAAAATATAAAAAATACCGCTTGGAAATCTAAAACTAAATTTTTGAATTAACCCCAAGTTGTTCCTTTGCCTCCCTGTGTTCGACCCCAGACTTGCCCGGGATATAAATTAAGCCGAGACGCTCTTCACGGAGATTCTTTTCTCGGTTCTGACTGAATCGCTAAGTACACATACTACAACGTGACTGAATTATTTATCGTATTTAGCGACTCGTCAGACGGCGCCGTTGCCGGATAGGCAAACGGCTTAGGGACTAATTTTAAAATTTGGATTTAGATTTTCACTTACTCGGGTAGTCTGACCCCCGAGCCACCTTGTATTTAATCCATTTTCCTCGTAATTATTTCTCTTTATATTTTTGTATATATTTTATTTTTATCTCTCTAATATAAATCTCATTTTCCTTACGAGGGCCCTATGGACTTGGAGTGCATCGGAGGTCGACGACGTGACGCGTGCCGACTGCTGAAGAGCTTGGAGAATTTATTTATTTCGAGAGAGCTTTTGTAAATTGTTGTAATTATTTACTTGCTCATTTACAGCGGCTCTTGTTTGAGAGCTCGCGCGTGTATCCGGACTGGACATTGGACCCTCTTATGGTCGTGTGGTTGCTTGGCGAAGAATAGGACTTGCACTCGCGGCTCTTAGAGCATTTTATTAGAATATCTTTATTGCTTGTGCTCGTAATTTTTAAGACCACACATCACATTTAACGAGACGTACTTAGACCGCTGGGCGATTAGTCAAATTTAACTTGTTCATCCTCGCTAATAGAACTGCCTGTCTAGGAACGGTTTTCTCGTTTGCATTCATGTAGTATAAAATTCCAATTCTGCCTTGCATCCCGCATGTAGAGTGCGAGGATCACTGTAAGTCTTCTGAACTGGGCATGCATCATTGATTTCAATATTTGCGTCGACTTTTCTCGACTCCCTCCCCTTGGTTTTTGAAACTTAGGGTTAAAAGGAAATCGGGGACTGATCGTTAGGCGTGCTTTATTTGGTGGACTAATCAAGTGATAACAAAACTTAAAATCGGGACTGCTAATCAGAGTTGATAAAAAAAATTGACTAAAACTAACACTTGTTTTGGGAGAGTAAAACCCTCATTGTATGCTTGTCTAACTGTGATTGTTGAGAGGTGAGGATGCATCCCTAGGATAGTGTCCAAAACCAACTTTTGAGCCTTGCGTAATTGGACTTATATCTTGATTTATCACCTAATTAAAACTGAAAAGATAAACGGTCGGACTTTTGCGACCATCACTGTGTTGAGTAGGTGAACTCAGGATTTGCTCTTGTGTTTGTTTGTTTGTGTGTTATCGGCGCACTTGCACGCTTTCTTCCTCGATCCGCTTCATTCTCCCATTTTCCCTCCAAGATGTCAGAATATTGGTCATCATATCCACGTCATTCTTTTTTGACCATATTTCGATCATCTCCACCCTCTCATTCCTCTTCATACGCACACCCCAACCGCGAAGTCAGAACTCCGACTGACTTCCGCACTTCTTTGTCCTTCTCACCTACCCCACATTCTTACACCCATGACCCACAACCACCCTGTATTGACTCAACATATTCTCATCCGCTTGCTGGAATCAAGGAACAAATCGAAGAGCAAGCAACTACTGAGATGAATGATTGGCATAATCAGTTGACCCCACATACCTCACTTTCACCTCGAGTTGGAACAGAACAACGATTGCCATATACACATCCCGACTTAACTTTAGGGTACAACATGGTCGACCAACCTTCATATCACCCATTCGGAGAGCCGAGGGGATTGAACTTATGAGACTGATCTACATACTCTCTGTCTACTGACTCCACCTTATGAGGCTCCGACCAACATCTGCCATACAGATGGGTCATACTCAACCCAGCATTACACACCTGAGTCAAGATGTGTTGAGTATAAGATCCCAAGTTCTCAGCGGTATCCTCCAACCGAGCAGACTTCTCTCATGATGTGTCATGAGAACTTATTGGAGGATGACATTGGTAGACTGATTAAGAGTCCAGGTAGGAATGTGGATCATGGATCTTGTGGATTGAATTTTGAAAACCTGGAAGACACCGGATTGACCACACGTCATGTACAACTGGAGTCCCTTCTACCTCCCTCTTCTAATAACTACTATCCCTCCAAAACAAAGTCTGTACATTCTCCTAGTCCTTCTTCATCTATCAAAAAGACCAAAAAATGGAAAAATCAGAAAATACCATAAAAAATTGAAAATGGAAAAGACTTATAAAAATTGGATCCCGCAGTTAGGGAAGCACTTGATAGAGAGTTGATTTTTGAGCTTCCCCTGATAATGGCCATTGAACACTTTCCCGACCTTAAAATATTTGTGAGAAGTAAATTGATGCGTAAAATGTCGGGCAATAAGAGAACAAGGACTAAGATACATATAGTGTCTATGGTCACATTCTTTGATGATAACGAGAAAAACCAAGAGCCACAGAGTAAAGTGGTTGCCTAGGTTTGATTGTGAAATCAAAGATACCACATTCACCCATGCAAGAATCGATGATGACTTACCGATTAATATCCTCCCGACCTCCGTGTTTGCCAAGCTCAAACTCGGATTTGCAAGGAAGTCAAGAGAGATCATTCAGTTGGCGGATCGGTCTGTTAAACGGTCGAGAGGAACTATTTCAGTCATCGTTACTTTCCAAGGTGCTCTATTACAGGTGGACTTCACGATCATTGATATTGAGCATCGAGGAGAGTTCACCCAGTCTCTGATCATTCTCAGAAAGCCATTCTTAGCTTTGGCTAAGGCAACTATAGATTGCGTGACCAGGGATATCGATTTCACTGCATTGGGAGCACTCTGACCTCACCCGATCTTTGAGGACACACGATATTCCAAGGTAACCCGTAAGGTTGCAGACAGTCGTGCCCTTCGAGAGAAAGTTGAGTCCCGTCTCTCTACTACACCTGAGATACCGACTGTCCAGACGACCATTGGTTTAGAGACTTCCTACAACCACACACCGCATACTGCTTGCACCACTACCGCGACAGCTTCTAGAGAGGACTCACGACCAGAGGCTATCATTGAGTCGGACATGACCTTTGTGGATTGCCTTGATCATTTCGATGATCCGACACAAGAACCCAACAATGTCAAGCCAACTGAGAACACTGTGCCTTATCAGAGACGTGTCTGACCTTGCAGGAGTATTACAATGCATATGGTGACTCATCTGATGATGAACCTCTGGTCAAAACCTCACACACACCACATCTAGAACATACATCAAAGGAGACAACTGGGACCAAATTGACCAATCTTGATAAATCGGTTGCTCCATCCTCGAGTCGGTCATTTGGTAAGAAGAAGATGGGTATTGATTCCTTGAGGTGTTCCCCCGAACTCCTTAAGACGTATCAATCTCCTCTTCCTCTTGATTCTTTGGGTTCTAGAAAACCGACTAAGAAGGTTACCTTCGATGTTCCAGAGAAGGAACTTTCTGAGGAGTCCTCATCAGGTCCGGATGAGGTGATCTACATGAGTGAGCTTAGTTCGGCTGTTCTGAAGCCATATTTGAGCAAGCAACCGTGTGTCGACCCTCGTTGGATGTTCCCCACACCTCACTATTATTCCTCTACGAATGATTCTGACAGCGACACATATGTATACTACCCACCCCCTCGCTCCCGCAAGAAGGTTCGTCACAAACCTTCTTGATCCTTGTATAGATTCACTCCTCTTGTACATACTCCCTTCTTTGTATATTCTCCAGATCACATCGATTCTCACACTTACTCTTGTCCTATACTTAGGCTTACCAAGAGCCTAAGTATAGGGGGACCGATGCCCGTCATGTGTACATACTCATCCATTTCTCCTCTTGACCTCGTCCGCCCCATTTTTGCTCTTCTTCTACACTTAGGTTGTCCAGAGCCTAAGTATAGGTGGGGCAGATCGACTTCTATATTGTTTATAGCCATCCTACGCTTAGCACGAGCTATGACTTTTTCTCGCTTCTTATGCCATGAGGACAACACATGCTAAGTATAGGGGCGTGTATATATTACATATATACTTTACCCATAGCTTGTACTTTCATGTATTTTTATATATATTATACAATAATTATGGGGTGGGTAAAAAAATTTCAAAAAAATCTCTTAAAAAAAACTTTTCAAAAAAATGTTTTTTGTTCTCTTTCCTTATTTGCTCTAAAAAAATTTTCAAAAAAAATGTGTCCTTTCTTATTTACCTATATTTTAAAAGAAAGAAAGAAAAAAAAACCTTTCAAAAAACAAACTTTTCAAAGAAAAAAACAAACCTTTTTCTTACATAAAAAAACAAAAAAAACAAAACTTTTTTCTAAAAAAAATCTTCTTTGCCTTTGTTTGTCAAAAAAAATCTTTTTGAAAAAAATCTTTTTGAAAAAAAATCTTTTTGAAAAAAAAACTTTTTTCTGAAACTTTAAAAAAAATCACAAAAAAAACGAACTAATAAGTTGGTTTAACCCCTGACACATTCACTTTCACACAAGACTGGTGATGTTCAAGAACACTTGGTTTATGAGGTCTTGATATTTTGAGTTAATCAGCCTTAGTCATTAGGGTCTTGGACTTAATTATTCACATTTCCCTAGTTTGAAAGATTTGTGTGCTATATTGCATGCTTAGTCTCTACCTTAAGAATATGATCAGCACCTCACATACACGACTGCAGTTATGATGAGATGAGTTGAAATTTCACTTGAGGATCTGGGATGAGGGATTTGAGTTTGGACTTGATTTTAATGATGCTCGAGGATGGGATAAAATCAATGAAGGCTTCATGAAACCTGAGTGTCAGCATCTTTAGCCAGTATGAGAACATGGTTCTTGTACTAACTCTTGATTTTTACCTATGTGCCAGGGTGTGATAAAATAAAAAATGTTGATCAGTGTGCGCCAACTCTTGGTAAAAGCAGTGGAGCTAGCCAAAAATACCACAAAGTAATGAAATGTCAAAGAAAAGCTCTCATTCCATACAAAGTCAAATTTCAAAAGAGTTTCCACCAAAGGCGAGCGCTCCCAACCATTTCTAAGTGTCCACTTGGCCCACCGCTATTAGGACCAGGAGTCGGGCTTGCACCAAAAAAGGGCTTTGCATCGTAAATGCTACAAGTCTAGGTGTAGAAGGTACGATAGGTACTCAAAAAAGGCACACCCCGGTGTACTCCCAGGAAAATAAGTGCATACGGCTCCAACTTCTCTTGACGGACGCACTGATCAACACCAAAAATATGCATTGTGTAATAAGTCACTTGAGGATATCCTTGTTCCAATGAGAGGGAGAGAAGAAATGACACAATCCTATGCCCTCCATCAACTGGCCTTCCATCTACACTTTCAAGTCTGACAACTAAAGAGATAGTGGATTGGATGCAAGAAATGGTTTATTCCCTAGTGTTGAGGATCGGGTCCTTAGGAGAGTCTCTTGGACTGGAACCATGGGTGACGTTGTGACTCTACTCTTGTAACTGCGGGCAACACTTAAAGTCATATCCCTACTATATATGTATACAAAGAGGGTCTGGTGATTAGGGAAATTGGATACCTTTTGACTAGAGCTTGGTTCAGCTTAGAATTTTAGGATCTCTAAAACTGAGAGTTCTTGAACAGATCAAGTCTTGTATTCACATGCACAGTCAGGGGTTAACTCAACTTATTCATTCTTTATTTGCTCGAGGACTAGCAAAGTTTAAGTATAGGGGGGTGATGAATCCACGATTCATCATCTCAATATCTTGATCTTAGCAAAATCCCCGAGTAAAATCCGAGAAAAATGTACATAAATTCATTAAATTAACAAAATGTCTCTCGTAAATAAAACACAATAATTATTGTATATTATATTGTACAAAATGAATTACACATAACAAGCCATAAAAATAAAGGAGTTTTATACATGTAAATAGCCCAAAACTTTATGTATTTTTAATAATTTCATATCAACTCCTTTTTGGCTAATTCTTTCTCCAACTTGTTCATAACAATGTATACAAAAATACAAAAATACAAAATAAATTTTACCTCAAATAAATGCTCCTAAATCCCAAAGGGAAAAAGCCGTAAAGACCAACTTCCAAGCCAAATTCCTGCTCCGTATGAACTCCAAATTCACCAAACTCACTTTTAAAATTCAAGTTAGAAAATTATCTATCCAAAGGAAGTGGTTTCATTAAAATCGGAGCTCATTTGCAAAAGTTGGGTTTTGGGACCTAGATGTACATTGTATATTATGTATATATTCATTCTTTCTTCAATTTTTTTCTCTTCTTCTAATTACTAAAAATACAAAAATATAATTATAGTGTTATATTTTGATTGTAGTATTTTTCTGTTGTAAATATCTCTTACTAAAAGATAAAAAATACATAATAGAAAAGCAAATAAAAAATGTACATGTTGTATGTATTCTTTTGTAAATTATCCACTATTTCTATTCTCTTTTATTTTATTGTATTTAAAGTAGCATACTTTATTTATTAATTTATTTATTATTTAATTTCCATTCTCTAAAATAACTTCTCTTTCTCCATTAACCTCCAAGTCTTCTTTTAACCTCCATTCCACATCCACATTTTTTCGCATCCGCCATTCTAATAGAAAAAGGAGAGAGCTTGGAGTGTTTTGTTGGTGACAGCGGCGAGACATCTTCCTCAAGCGACGACCTCCTTCAGGAGAGATCCGCAGAGCTCCGCTCTGCGTCATGAGTTCCCCATCGAGCTCGCTTAGCTTCTCCGATTTTCATTTTGGCCAATCGGGTCGAAGCGACGACAGGAGTCCAGCGTAGCTGCTCCACAAATCCGGCGAACACCAGGTAAGTTATCTTTCTACTTTTCCTTGTTATTTATTTATCTCACGTTTTGTTTACTTAGTTCACCACAATCGTATTGTTCTATTCACCATATCATTATCATCCCCAATTTATCCTCTTCCCATTTTGTATATATCCACTTTTGTTCCCTGTTTAAGAAATCAAAATTAAAAAAAATTAAAAATGAAAAATTAAAAAAATTTGACACAGCAGAAAAAAATTAAAAAACTAAAAAAAAGAAAGGAGGAGCAGCAGCCAGCGGCCGCCGCCCCCCTTCCTCTACAGGCAGCGGCGCCGGCCGTCGCCCCTCCCTCTTCACCAGTCGTGCGGCCTCCATCGCCCCCTCCCTCCTCCTGCTTCCCACCCCGGCGGCTTCCTCGCCGACGCAGCCGCCCGCGATCTCGCCAGCCGACCTCTCCCTCCTCAACCAGCTACCGGGCTCCCCACCTCCTCTCTCCGTGCGCGACCATCTGAGGTTGGCCCACGCCTCTGGCTGCCTCACCCTCCAACTTCCACCGAGCCAGTGCCTCCCCTCCTCGCCGTAGACGCGGGCGAGCCGCCGTCGCCGACCACCCATTTTGGGTTCTCCCCACCTGGGAATGAAGGAAGAAGAGGGAGGTTTGTCATATTTTTTATTGTAAAAATTATGTAAATTTTGTATATAGTTTCAGTAATTACAAAGTAGTCCCTCTATATTGTTTGCTTGTGAGTTTTCTTTCTTGAAATTGCACATAGACCCCTGTCTTTATGGATTAATTTGGACTTCATTTGTGCATCTTTTTATTCAATGAAAAATGGTTTGATGTTGAGCAACTAATTGTCTACGTTCTGAATATTTATTTATATTTTTGTGAGACATTGTGAATTAACTAAAATTGTTCAACTGAAATATTGCATATTTTACCCAAATTGATCTCTTAAATTTATATCTCATAAACGGTTGCTTTAAAAATTCCACAAAAATTAGAAATGATGCCTTGATCTATGATTAACTTACTGTCCAAATCTCATCCAAAGTGGAATTGTCTTGTGCCTGAAATAAATTGTAGAGTGATTTAGTATTTGATTTTTAATTAAATCCACGTACATCATTTTTGCGAAATTTCAACTCTATTGGATTTATCATCTAAATATCTTTCTGAGATAATTTCGCACTCTGATTAATTTAACATGGTGGATTTATTAGGAATTATTTACTTACTGTTACTCTGTTTTCAGTAAAAAATCCATAAAAAATTCATATTTTGTGAAAAAAAATTCAAAAATATTAGTGTAGCTTCTTGTGTCATGTTTTTATTCCAGTAAATTTTTCATCATTTTTGCTTACTGCTTGTGTGATAAATTACGAAAAAACCCATAAAAAGTTTGCATTTTTCATTATTGCATTTTAACCCATAAAAATACAAAAAAATATGTCTTCCATTCACCACTGGATTAGGATTCTAGGAAAAATATAATTTGGCTAAATTGAGTTAATTTCTCATTAAATTTAATTTGGCTAAATTGTATGCTTTCTTAGTATCTTAATTCACTTGCATTGTGCATCTTGTTGCATAAAAAATATAAAAAATACCGCTTGGAAATCTAAAACTAAATTTTTGAATTAACCCCAAGTTGTTCCTTTGCCTCCTTGTGTTCGACCCCGGACTTGCCCGGGATATAAATTAAGCTGAGACGCTCTTCACGGAGATTCTTTTCTCGGTTCTGACTGAATCGCTAAGTACATGTACTACAAAGTGACCGAATTATTTATCGTATTTAGCGACTCGTCAAGGTGGTCATCACTGCACCCACTGCTGATCAGAGACACGCACTTGATGTGGCTACACCTATTCTGGCTGACCCTAAGGCCTATGATCTTTATAACGATATCAGAGAGACTTTCTTCATGACCGATGATGAGACCTGAGAATTCCTCTCAAAGGAGGAAGACTCGGAAAGCATAGACCTTCGAGTTTCCACTTCTTGTGATTAGCATTGTGTTGATGACATCCATGGGATTTACACGATTGAAAACATTGAGCGGAGGGCAGATATTTATGAGACCAAGGCCGAATTTTAACTTGTTGCTTTCATTCAAGAATTCGATCCTTTCGATGAAAATATGATCTGGTTGAGATTGTAGAGGACGAACAGAGTTCGTCTACTTTCATTGATGAGTTCGTTCCTTTTGGTTTGACCTGGATGAGACCTCGCAGGACGACACTGACTACACTTCTTCCGATGAAGATGATTTTGTCCCATTCCACTTCGATATCAATGAGACTTCCAAGGTCTTCGTCCACTCACCCGTATGTGCCTTCACACGCTACGGACACTGAGGACCTACACCCAGTCAACCCTGATCGGTTAGTATCATCTGAGGACCCTGATGTCGACCTACATCACACTAGATCTATTCCTCAGTAGTCCCACAAGAAGGTTCTCTTTCAACCTTATTGATCCTTTGTACATCCATTTTTGTTGTATACTCGCTTTTGTGTACCTCCATCTCTCTCCTGTTTCGCTCATTCACCCATTCTCACGTGTGCCTTGCTAAGGACATACTTTGTCCTAAGTACAGGGGGTGGATGAGCGGAGTGCTCATTCATTATTCCATTTCATTACTCCTATTGTTGCCTAAACTTAGTGCTTCTTTACCCTAAGTATAGGGGAGTGATATATACATCCTTCTCTATCTTTCTTCCATCTTCTAATCTCTTTCCTCTTTTCCTCTTCTATCTTCTTTTTCTATCAGAAAGGTGTCACCCCTTTTTGTCAGTCTTCTATACTTAGGATGTTCTTTGTCCTAAGTATAGGGTGGTGTGCACCCTGAGATCTTCTATTCTTTGATCCTCTCCAATGTCTCCTCTTCTTGTCTATACTTAGGGATATCTTACCCTAAGTATAGGGGGAGATAGCATGAGTATGATCTATTCATTCCCACCCTTGACCCTCCCTGCTTTGTGTACAGTATGCTACACTTAAGATTATTTGATCCTAAGTATAGGGGAGATGGTCAACGTCTCATTCGTTCATTTCTCCATTCATTTATTCTTTAGAATTTTCTATACTCAGTATGAGTTATGTCTTCTCTTTTTCTCTCTGATCTATGAGGACATAGCTTGAGGTAAGTATAGGGGGATGTATATACTTCATATACTTTAGCCATAACTCGTACTTTCATATTTTTGTGAATAATTATGTCTATTAAAATTCAATAAAAACCTTAATAAAAAGATGTTGATTATTCCTCAAATTCTTTTGTACTTATTGATTAATAAATAAGGTGAAAATGTTTTTTTGCAAAATGTTTGAAAAATAGTTGGAAAATATTTTTGAAAATTTTTTTGAAAACTACTTGGAAAATGTTTTGATACATATTTTCGACCTTTGTAAAATCATTTTGTTTAAAAAATTTATTTTCCTAATGTGAAATAAAAATGTTTGAAAAACGATCTGCAAATGGTTTGAAAAAAGGTTGCAAAAATATTTTTAAAAATCTATATATATTGTTTGAAAAACCTTTGCAAAATGATTTTCAAATGTGTGTACATGTTGAGAAAATGATTGTAAAAATTATTTTGGACTATAGTTTTCAAAAATTGTATGTAAAACCTTTTTCAAATAAGTTTGAGAAATATATACATCTCACCTAGAATTCTTTATATACATATCTATAAAATTGATCACTTACCCCTTGTAAATTCTTAAACTCTAATTCTTCTAAATATAAGATGCATCCCCATGCAAATATCTGTACCTAGTTTTAGCCAAAACCTTTTGTTTTCAAAAATCCCAAAAACATTTGCATAACTAAAATACCAAAAAAATTGAAAAATCTTGTTTAAAAAACCAAAAAATGCATATGCATCATCTTTTTCAAAAATCCATAAAAAAGTTCGAGATCTTGAAAATTTCATCACAATAATATTTTCTACATTTTGCATAGCATTTGCATAGCATTAGCATTTTTTCAGATTGAGTTTGATAATTGAATAAGTCTAAGTAAAATCCGAAGATTGGAGCTTGGTTGGACCTTAAAATCTTCCTAATAATAGGAACTTTATAGGAACTGGATTTGAGGTACTTCAGGTCTAGTTGACTTAATTCTTTGAGCATCACGAGACTTGGTTCAATGGATTCTTGACGGCCTAAGTAGAGTATTTCGGAGCACGGATGAGTGGGCCGAGCGACTAAGGTAAAATGGTATCAATGGTCATTGCGACCTCAACCACTCAGATCGGACTCAACAAGAAAAAGAAGACCACCAAACAACAAATCAATCAATCAAGCACAAATAGCAGCCTCGCTATTTTATTTTACCTGGTATAGCTACTAGGGTCGAACACAAGGAGCACCTGATGCTAACGCTATGAAGTAGTCGAGAATCCCAAAAAGATAAAAAATGTGGTTTTTAATTTTTTTTTTAATTTTTTTGTAATTTTTCTAATATAAGAAAAAGGGTAAAAGGCAAACACAAATCCACACTCAACAAACTATTTGAAGACTAAAAAATACTCAAAAATTCAAAATAAAAATATTTTTAGTTTTTTAAAATATTCAAATATTTTAATTAATTTTATTAGATTTTTCTTATTTTTAATTGATTTTCTAAAAATGAAATAAAAACAAACACAACAAACAATGTACAGCTGAGATCTAAAGGCAACCTAAATTTACTTAAAATGCCTGTAAAATCTCAACAACAATTTTATGATAAACTACAACCAAAGACCTAACTACAGAAGATGAAAACACATTTTTTGAATTTTTTTTGAATTTTTCAAGATTTTTCTAAGATTTTTAGTCTTTTTCGATTTTATGGGTTTTATAAATGGGAATAAGATGAAAATTGGATTGAAATGAAAACACAACAAAACCCACAAATAGGAATTTTTTCGAATTTTTTAAGTATTTTAATAATTTCAATTGATTTTTAAAAACTGACATGAGCTATTTTTGAGATTTTTGAATTTTTAAAGATCATAGATGAAAATAAAACAAAACTAAAAATTCATAGAAATTCCTAACCATGGTAGGAGCCATATATCATAATCTCGTTATTTTTGGACAATGTTTGCTATTTAAGAAAGCAAAAATCAAGCACACAACATACATGGACCGAAATGCAATGAAAACAAGTTTCTGGACCGATAAATAACATGCATACAAACTATGGGGTCCTTTCTGCAATTTTCACATCAAATCCGCACATGTCCGTAATCAGTACGCACTGAGATATAACTGCAAATAATAAAACTATAACTTCAAAACATAACGGAGAATAAGTTCGAGATACTAAATGCAATTAAACCACAAATACATGTGACGCAACACGTAAGACAACACACGAAGGACTGAAAAGTAAATATGAAAAACTACAAGGGCACGGATGTAAAAAGCTCCTCTGTATAACTTTTATTTTACAAACTAAACTATAAATTGAAATGAATGTAAGGGTGGCTGAGAAAATTACCCATGCAACACGTGCGTCGTGCGTGGGGTGGACAGGTGGCAGGCGCTGAGTGGAGGCGTGGCGTACGTCTCTGGTATGTACAACTGGCAGATCCAACGACCCTCAAGTGTCAGCTACGTGTGTGGTACAGATGCCGTTAGATGTCAGATCTAACTGCCTGAAAACTGCAGGCGCAGAACGGCTACGATGGAGCTGGCAGAAAGGCGTAATCCAACGATGACGAGGGGCTCAAGAAGAACTCCACCTAGGCAAAGTTCACCGGAGCACCGAGGGAGATCGACGACTCCGATGAAATATCGGACGGTGGCAAACAAGTCATGTCTCTCCTCCGCGTCAGGTGTGTCGGTCGGATTGGCTCGTTGACGGTCAGATCTCCAGATTAAAGGTTGGGACCTGAGCGAGCTCCAGTGAAGATGTTCAAAGGTGTATATGGGTCGTTCCACGCACGCTGAGGCCTGCAGGGTAAAGCTCGGACTCGGAGGAAGGATCTGGTCGGGGTTATTTAGCCTAAGATAAAGAGAAGCGACGACAAATGGGGGTTGGGTCTCCGGTGAAGGTGGTAGAGGATACCCAGAGTCTAATCTCAGCTCGATAATTGAGACTTAGGTTGATAAGGTTACGTAGGAAGATGGGGGGTGAACGGGGTAGTCGATTGGAACGTATGGGAGTGTCTGATGAAGCTCCGACCGGCTGGTCGGAGCTGGCAGAGGTGCAGTGGGGCGAACGAAATAGATTATGGAGCTAGGAACGGTGAAGTAGATACCTGAAGGTCCTAAAGTGATCTCCAGGGGGTGCTGTCGATGGTGGTCTTTGCCTCGACCTCGCAGCGGAAGGCGGGGGAGGCTCGTCGCGATGGTGCTTCGGCCACGAGTCTTGAACGTCGGATGCAGCGGTCCTCTTCGATCACCAAGGGCCTCCTCCGATTGCTGTCACCAAGGCGAAGGATTCTAGGGTCTCGTGGGATTTTGCGACGCGAGCTACTAAGCAGGGGGCAATGGAAGATTATATAGCATGTCACGGGTGGTCGGAGCAATCGGATAAGGGCGCACAATCCGAGGATGATCCCGGCTCCCTAGGGATCCGCGAGGATCACTGATCCACTAGGGAGATGCGGGCGTTGAAATCGGGGCATGAGTGGGCAGGATCTGATCAAGAAAAATGGGAGAAGATATGGCAAGAATTGGGTCCATGCGCCAGAGGGTCCGGGTGGGGTAGTTGACCGGGGTCAACATCCCTCCTAGACCAAACAGAAAATAGCCCGGTCAAAAAGATATGTAAAATAAATTAAAAATAGAAAAAAATGATTTTAAAATAAAAAATGTTCAAAATGAAAAATATTTATTATTTTCAAACTTTTTTTTTGTGATTTCTAATTATTTTAATGAAAAATAAATTATGGTTTATATAGTATATTATATTATATACAGGTGTGAAATATACATGTATTTTATACAATTATTTTTAATTTCCTATTTTTGTAAAAATACCCCGTTTTATATTTTATTTATTTACAACATATTATTTGGATTCTAAACTAGTTTTTATTTTTATTATTATTATTTATTTACAAGTGTAAAATAAATAGGTATATGGTACATATATACATGTATTATGTACAAGGTAAGAGAGAGAAAATTCATTTTATTTTATTTTTCTAATGTTTTTTTAGTTTTATAAATATATATATAAGGCGACAAAAACATCTTTTTATTTTTATATTTTTGTAAAAATAAAATATATACACATAGGAAGGAGTATGTACAAGGTAGAGTGGCCCTATCTCTCTCTACTTATTTTATTTGGCGAGCAGGCCCATGCTGGACCCTCTCTTGGGTTCAGGTCACTCAATATTTATTCTAAATGTTTCTTTCTTTTTCTTTTATTCTTTATTCTTTTATTTTTACAAATACATGCTAATTATTAGATATTAACAAATGCATGCTTATTGATAATTTATTGTATTTACCACAATATACATGATGCTTTGCCAAGATACTTAGCTAAAATAAAAGAATAAAGAGTGATGAATGGGGATTCATCACCCCCTATACTTTTCTTTTGCTAGTCCCTTAGCAAACACTTATTTGAAAAAGAAGTGAAAAGAGGATGAAAAAGAAAAAGAAGGGAAATCAAGGTTGATTATTAAACTTGCCTTTATTAAATTGACGTATGGTGCTCGGTCAGGCCTTTGGATTATTAGTTTGTCAGAACCTTAACTAAACTTAGGTTTAAAATTCAACAGTCTCTAAGTTCCACTAATTTATGATCAAGACTCCTCATCAATCCTGATCAGAACAAGTCTACATACACAAACTCTAATGACCATGAATCTTTCCTTGTACTGTGTAAGTGATATGTAGCTCCCCACCTTAGAAATGGCAAAGTGACAACCCCCCTCAACAAGGTAACTCTAATGCCCTAGTCTGGCATCTCTTTCCTCGAGGAGCGGGGTATTCCCTTCTAAGTTTAAGTTCAACCGGCTCAAGAAGAGGAGGAAGAAGAGAATGGACCATGACTAGTGTAGCCATGTATCCATGGGAGCCCAACTAGTGTAGCTAAGTCCCCCGCTACAAGCTTCATGAGATGAGAGTGTGTAATATAAGCTTTGCTTTATTTGACTATATGTACTCTGGTGGGTATTTTATTTTCAAACAGACCCACCACTTTTTTGGAGTTTTTCTTTCTTTGCACATTTTTTTCGATGTGCATATGTACAACATATCTACATGGTGCATCATATATACATAAGGAGTTTTCCCTCTTGAGCAAGTAGACTATCCCTCTTTTGAAGCTTTATTGCAACCCACAACTCCTGTCTTTAGACCTCAACACCGCCAGACCAAGTTGAGATGCACTTCTTTCATTAAAAGAAGAAGAGAGGTTCCGCCTAGAAGTACTACCCTCATATGCTTCCCCAAGCAAAAGGAAACTGCCTCCTCACCACCTCATCCGTGGAGAGCTATGTGTAAGGTCCTGGTGCAAGTAAAGCCAGTGTCTATGAGAGTCATGTGTGCGTTGTTAAGTGTTCTACTTAGGCTCATCAAGATGACATATGATCATAGCCCAGTGGACTCAAAGAATTAAGTCCCCATGGACCTGAAAGGTCTTAACCCTAAGCCCTGTATGGTTCCTCTTAGAATTAGGTGGATTAAGGTCTTAATAAAGATCCATTTTTCAATTTAATTCCAGGCTAGTTTAAATGTCAACTAAGATTCAGAAAGACTGTACAAATATATAACAAAAATCTTTTTATGCATGTTTTTAGAAATCTGCAAAATTTTTAAAAGATGTTTGAATGAATACATGAATGCATGAAGTTTTGCAAAATATTTACACACATTTACACAAGGGTTTTTGCAAACTTTTTATTTTTCAAACATTTTACAAAAAAATTGTACTATATACATAATTTTTATATCAAAATATTTACGAACTATTAACACAAAACATTTTTACAAATCATTTGTACAAAAATAATTTTTATGAATAGCTATGTATGTGCAAGAAAGAAATTTATGTACAAGGAAAAAAATTTAATTTTTATGGTTTTTAGATAAAAGAATTTTATACATTTTACATATAAACATACTCACACAAAGTATGAGTTATGGATAAAGTATATGTGAAATATATACGACACCCCCCTATACTTAGCTAGAACGATGTCCTCAGAGTGGAGAGAGCGATGAAGAAGACATAACTCGTGCTTAATATGGGGAAGTGAAAAGGAATGGTATACTACAACGATGAATCAAAGAATAGAGTGAAGAGAGCTCGGTGTTTCCCCCTATACTTAGGATAAAGTAATCTTAAGTAAAGCAGGCTGTACATGAAGGGAAATCCGAGTGATAGAATGTACAGGGTTTACCTCCCCTATACTTGGGGCGAAAGGTCCCTATGTATAGGCAACAAAGCCGAGGTAAAAAGAATCAAAAGAATACTCAAGAGTCAAACACCCCCTATACTTACGGTAAAGTACACCCTAAGTATAGCATAATCATAGGATGAAGATGGGGTGTGGGACTAACGAATGGAATGATATGGACATCTGTACAAGTACACCCTAAGTATAGCATAATCATAGGATGAAGATGGGGTGTGGGACTAAGGAATGGAATGATATGGACATCTGTATCTATACAAGGCGGAGGAAAGTGATAATCAAGCATGAGATGCACTAGATGTGAGTCAAAGACCACATCTCACGCAAAATGAATAGGGGCGACGTCAATGACCAATGGCTCATGATCTAGATATGGTTTGAGGCACTACCCGTTAACATGAAAGGTAGATTCATATGACATCTCAGATATGTCAATGCTTCCATTGTCATGTACCTTTCGGACCAGGCATGGTCCCTTCCACTTGCTCTGCAACTTCCCTGAAAATAATCTAAGCCTGGCATCAAACAACCATACTCTCTGATTTGGCTCAAACTGCTTGTGGTTGATATGAGAATCATGCCACTCCTTAACTCACTCCTTGTAATGTAGGCTGCTCGAAAATGCTTCATCTCTAAGCTCCTCCAACGCTATCAATTCTTTCCTCCTCTGATCTCCTATACTCACTGGATCCAAAAGTATCTCTGTGACAGCCCAAAGTGACTTATGCCTAAGCTCAATAGGTAAATGGTAGGGCTTGCCATAAACGAGGCGAAAGGGAGATGTACCCAATGGAGCCTTGAAGGAAGTCCAGTATGGCCACAAGACCGAGTCCAAAAGCTGTGACCAATCCTTTTGGTCAGGGAGGACGACCTTATGCAATACAGTCTTGATCTTCATATTCGACACTTCAGCAAGACCATTGGTCTAAGGATGATATGGAGTGACTACTCGATGGTCAATGCTGAACTTTCTAGAAAGGACCTTTTCCTTGTAATTGACGAAAAGAGACCCCCCGTCAGAAATCAAAACTCGAGGTACCCCAAACCGTGAAATGATATTCTTCCTCAAAAATCTGCATATAGTCCTAGCATATGTGGTTCGGGCGGGGATGGCCTCAACCCAATGACTCACATAATCAACGGCCAACAGAATGTACTCGAATCCCTGGCTCTTAGGGAATGGACCCATGAAATCAATTCCCCATGCATCAAAAACCTCACAGAAGTAAATGGGCTGCATCGACATCATGTCATGTTGTCCGCAAGTGCCCATCCTCTAACAGTCAGTACATCTCTTCATGAATTCATCAGAATCCTTGAAGAGAGTAGGCCACCATAGGCCGAATTGGAGCACTTTCTATGTTGTTCTCCTCCCAGAGTGATGTCCTCCTACTCCAACTTGTCGTAGTAGGTGAGGATGCTATGGTGTTCCTCCTGAGGAATGTACCGTCGCCAGACACTATCCCCTCCTTCATTGTAAAGGATGGGATCCTCCCAATGGAAAGACTTGACCTTCGCTAGGAAGGTCTCTAGTCTCTGCCTGGGCTAACCTTGTGGAACTTTCTTGGCAACAAGATAGTTCACAATGTCAACGTACCACGGGAGCGAAGCGATAGCAAGGATCGCCTCATCTGGGAAGGTCTCTGTAATAGGATCAATCTGCTCAGAATTCTCAAGATGCTCTAATCAGGAGAGATGATCTGCCACCACATTCTTGACTCTAGGCTTATCCTTAATCTCAATATCAAACTCCTGGAGTAGAAGGATCCATCTAGTCAGTCTCGCTTTGGCATCCTTCTTTTCCATGAGGTACCTGATGGCGGTATGATCAGTATAGATAGTCACTCTAGATCCAATGATATATGATCTAAACTTATCCATGGCAAAGACTACGGTTAGCATCTATTTCTCAGTGACAATGTAGTTATGTCGCACGACATCCAATGTTCGGGTAGAGTAGTGAATGGAAAATGGCACTCCATCCCTCCTCTGTCCCAGAACGGCCTCTACGGTAAAATCGGAGGCATCTGTCATGATCTCGAATGGGAGAGAACAATCAGGCGGCTGAAGGACAGGAGCCTCCACAACTAGACTCTTAAGAGTCTCAAATGATGCAAGACACTTATCATCCACAATGAACTTGGTGTCTTTGGTCAACAAATCAGTCAACGGTCGGCGATCCTGCTGAAATCATGAATGAAGCGTCGGTAGAAACCGATGTGCCCCAGAAAAGACCGTAACTATCGCAAATTGGATTGTGGATTGAGTTTTCTAATGATATCCACCTTGGCCGGATCAATCTCCATGCCCCTGTTGGAGATGATATGACCAAGTACCGTACCTTGAGTCACCATGAAGTGACTCTTCTCCCATGATAACACAAGATGGACCTCGATGCACCGCTGAAGGACGTGGTCTAGGCACTCAAGACAAGAATCAAACCCATCTCCTTAGACCGAAAAATCATCCATGAAGACCTCTAAGCAATCACCCACCATGTCCGAAAAGATAGACAACATGTACCTTTGGAATGTCCCCGGCAACGGCGCCATTCTGAAGAGCGGGCCGAGCGACTAATGCAAAAGGTATCTATGGTCGTTGCAACCTCAACCACTTGGATCAGACTCAACAACAAAAAAAAGACCACCAAAATACAAATCAATCAATCAAGCACAAATAACGGTCTCGCAATTTTATTTTACCTGGTATAGCTACTAGGGTCAAACACAAGGAGCACGTGTTGCTAACGCTATGAAGTAGTCGAGAGTCCCAAAAAGATAAAAAATGGTAGTTTTTATTTTTTTTTATTTTTTTAATTTGTTTGTAATTTTTTTTAATATAAGAAAAAACGTAAACGACAAACACAAATCCACACTCAACAAATTATTTGAAGACTAAAAAATACTCAAAAGTTCAAATTAAAAATATTTTTGGGTTTTTGAAGTATTCAAATGTTTATGTTAATTTTTTTAGATTTTTCTGAATTTTACTTGGTTTTCTAAAAATGAAATAAAAGCAAACACAACAAACAGCATACAGTTGAGATCTAAAGGCAAGTTAAAATTACTTAAAATGCTTTTAAAATCCCAAAAACAATTTTATGATAAACTACAAGGAAAGATCTAACTATAGAATAAGAAACCCCAATTTTTTGAATTTTTCTGATTTTTTCATGATTTTTCTAAGATTTTTCAACTTTTTCGATTATTATGGGTTTTATAAATGGGAATAATATGAAACTTGGATTGAAATGAAAACACAACAAAACCCTCAAATATGATTTTTTTAGAATTTTTAGTTTTTTAATTGATTTTAAAAAAAGACATGAGATATTTTTGTGGTTTTTGAATTTTTAAAAATAATAGACGAAAACAAACCAGAACCAAAAAATTCGCAGAAATTCCTACACCATGGTAGGAGCCATGTGCCAAAATCTCATGATTTTTTGATAATGTTTGCTATTTATTAAAGCAAAAATCAAGCACACAACATACATGGACCAAAATGCAATGAAAACAAGTTTCAGGACCAATAAATAACACTCAAACAAACTACAGGGTCCTTTCTGCAATTTTCACATCAAATCTGCGCATGTTCTAATCAGTACGCATAAGGGGTATAACTGCAAATAATAAAACTATAACTTCAAAACATAACAGAGAATGAGTTCAGGACACTAAATGCAATTAACCCACAAATACATGTGACGTGGCACGTGAGACCACATAGAAAGGACTGAAAAGTAAATATAAAAAACTATAGGGGCACAGATGCAAAAAGTTCCTCTGTATGACTTCTGTTTTACAAACTAAATTGTAAACTGAAATAAACGCAGGGGTGGCTGAGCAAATTATCCATGCAGCATGTGCGTCGCACGTGGGGTGGACAGGTGGCAGGCGCTGAGTGGAGGCGAGGCGTACGGCTCTGGTGCGTGCAGCTGGCAGATCCAACGACCCTCAAGTGTCAGCCACATGTGTGGTACGGAGGCCATTAGATGTCAGATCTAATGGCCTAACAACTACAGGCGCTGAACGACTATGATGGAGTGTGGAAGAGAGGCATAATCCAACGACAGCGAGGGGCTCAGGAAGAACTCCACCGGGGTGAAGTTCACCAGAGCACCGAGGGAGATCGACAAGTCTGATGAAAGATCAGACGGTGGCAAACAAGTCGTGGCTCTCCTCCACGTCGGGTGCGTCGGTCGGATTGGCTCGTTGACGGTTGGACCTCCGGGACAAAGGTTGGGACCTGGGCGAGCTCTGGTGAAGGTGGTCAAAGGTTTATCTGGGTTGTTCCACACACGTTGAGACCTGCAGGGTAAAGCTCGAACTCGGAGCAAGGATCCGGTCGGGGTTATTTAGCCTAAGATAAAGTGTAGCAGTGGCGAATGGCGGTTGGGTCTCTGGCGAAGGTGATAGAGGATACCCAGATCCTAATCTCGACATGATAATCGAGACTTAGGTTGATAAGGTTGCGTAGGAAGATGGGCGGTGAAGGGGGTAGTCGATCGGAACGGATGGGAGTGAACGGATGGGAGTGGCTAACGAAGCTCCGACCGGCTGGTCGGAGGTGGCGGAGGTGCGACGAGGTGAAAATGAAAGATCGAATTAGATAAGGGAACTAGGAACAGTGAAGTAGATACCTGAAGGTCCTAAAGTGATCCTGAGCTCCAGGGGGTGCTATAGATGGTGGTCTTTGCCTCGACCTCGCTGCAGAAGGCGGGGGAGGCTCGTCCTGGCGGTTCTCTGACCACGAGTCTTGAGCGTCGGCTGCAGCGGTCCTCTCCGATCACCAAGGGCCTCCTCCGATTGCTGTCACCAAGGTGAAGGATTCTAGGGTCTCGAGGGAGTGTGCGACGCGAGCTACTGAGCAAGCGAGGCGATGGAAGATTATATAGCATGTCACAGGTGGTCGGAGCAATCGGGCAAGGGCACGCAATCTGAGGATGATCCGCGACTTGCTAGGGATTCGCGAGGATCATTGATCCACTGGGGAGACGCGGGCGCCGAAATCGTGGCATGAGTGGGCAGGATCCGATCAAGAAAAATGGGAGAAGATATAGCGAGAATCGGGTCCACGTGCTAGAGGGTACGGGAGGGGCAGTTGACTGGGGTCAATATCCCTCCTGGACCAATCAGAAAATAGCCCGATCAAAATGATTTGTAAAATAAATTAAAAATAGAAAATTATTTTAAATTAAAAAATGTTCAAGATGAAAAATATTTATTATTTTTCAAACTATTTTTTTGTGATTTTTAATTATTTTTATGAAAAATAAATTATGGTATATACAGTATATTATATTATATACAAGTATAAAATACATATATATTTTATACAATTATTTATAATTTATTATTTTTATATAAATACCCCAATTTCATATTTTATTTATTTACAACATATTTTTTGGAGTCTAAAATAGTTTTTATTTTTATTATTTATTTACAAGTGTAAAATAAACAAGTATATGGTACATATATACATGTATTATGTACAAGGTAAGAGAGAGAAGAATTTATTTTATTTTTCTAATTTTTGTTTTAGTTTTAGAAATATATACAAGAGGATAAAGACATCTTTTTATTTTTATATTTTTGTAAAAATAAAATATATACACATAGGAAGGAATATGTACAAGGTAGAGTGGCCCTATCTCTCTCTACTTATTTTATTTAGCGATCAGGCCCATGCTGGACCCTCTATTGGGTTCAGGTCACTCAATATTTAGCCTTCTTTTTCTTTTATTCTTTATTCTTTTATTTTTGCACAAATACATGCTAATTATTAGATATTAACAAATGCATGCTTTTTGATAATTTATTGTATTTACCACAATATACATCATGCTTTGCCAAGATACTTAGCTAAAATAAAAGAATAAAGAGTGATGAATGGGGATTCATCAAGCACACGCATGACTCTTGTCAAAAATGACCTAACTTGGACACCTACACCTTTCACTTGGTCAAGTCAGTTGGAGTGGTGAGGGGTTGGATTTGCCGGTATGAGACACATACAAGTGGAAACATTTGTCCTCCTCTAGGGAGGGAAGTGCACCCCAACCCATCTCGTGATGATGATTTTTGAGGACAGGAGAGTGTGGGTTGGAATAAAGCTTCAAAAGAGGGATAGTCTACTAGCTCAAGAGGATAAACTCCTTATGTAAATGCTATTGTATATAGTACATCAAAAAAAGTAAAAACTCCAAAAAAATGGACAGACCCGTACAAAAATAAAAATGCCTGTCAGAGTGTCCATATTTGTATCAATAAGCGAGCTTGAGTTTCAAAGTTAAATCATGTGAGCCTGTAGCTGGATGACTTGACTACACTGGTCTTGCATCCTAAGATAGGTAGCTACACTGGCTACCATCCATTCTTCTCTTTACCCCCTCCTCTTGAGCTGGTTGCCACTTGAACTTAGAAGGGAATACCCCACTCCTTGAGGAATTAGTTATTGGATTGGGGAACCATTGGGTTGTCATTCTGGAGAAGTTAGTCTCTTTGTCATTTCAGTTAGGGAGAGTCACCATCACTTATATTGTATGAGTCAGATTCACAGTCGTAAGGGTTTGCATATGAGTTGAAGTATTCTGACCTGGCTATTGAGGAGACTTGAGCAGAGTTTTGGGATTCTCGAAGGCTGTTGGATTTCAAATCTGATTCTCGTTAAGGTTCCACCCGCACTAAAATTCCAAAGGTCTGACTTAAGGACCAAACTTTGATTTCGTGAAGACAAGTTTGATAACTAATCTTAATCCAATTTCCTTCTTTTTCTTTTCTTTGTTTTTCTTTTTCTACACTTATTGCATAAGTGTTTGCTAGGGACTAGCAAACGCAAGTATAGGGGGACGATGAATCTCCGTTTCATCATATTTATTCTATCATTTTGGCCTTAAAAACCCTAGTAAATGCGTGTAAATAGGCTTAATTTAGACATTTTAGCATTCATCCACCATTGTGTAAATAGTATATAAAATACGGTTTTTAAAGCCAAAATTATAGAATAAAGAAAAGAAAAGAAAAATAATAAAATATTGCAAATATTTTTTGACCTGAAAGCCCGAGTCCTAGGCATCTCAATAACTGGGTCGACAAGGAATAAAGTAGGGGGAGACAAAGGCCAAAATACCAATAAAAATTCCTTTTATTTAATTTATTCTTCATTCATTTTGGGGCCTATTTTTAGTTCCACTTTTTATACTTCAAATAAAGAAAGTTTGAACATGAAAGTTATAGATAATTAAATATAGAAAAATACAAAATTGATTTCACACGAAAATAGTATACATTGTGCAAAATATACTCTGAATAAGATTCCAAAATCCCAACTTCGCAGACCCATATCTCTCAAATAAAAACTCAAAATTTATTAATCTCATTTAATTGTATATAACTTTTAACAAGCTATTTAATGAAGGTGGTTTCATTATTTTTGGAGTTACAGTTTGAAAGTTAGGTTTTGGACCCCTATTGTATACTTATACCGATTAAAATATTCATTTTATTTATTCATTATTTCTATAATTTTATATTTTTATAATTTTATAAATATTATTTATAATACATCTACATATTAAAAACATCAAGAAAACATAAAAATAAAATACTTATATCAAAAATATAGATGAAATACCAATAAGTATACCTATAAAGATAATACAACTATTTATTTAATTGTATAAATACATAAGAAAATAAAGTAAGAATATATTGAAGTATATAAAGTTACGTTATAAATATAAAAAATAAAAAACCAAATTATTAAAATTAAATAGAAAAAATAAAAATAAAACATTAAAATATATAGATGAATATACCTATATATAACCCATAAAAGGTAACTTGTAATTTTAAACCTAAAAAAATAAAAATAAAAAAAAAAAATAATTCAGAAAAAATGTTTTTCTTTTAATAATATAAAATTAATAAAATCTTTTGTTATTTTTAATCTATTTTACAAAGCTTTTTTGCCAGGAATTTTCTGGTTGGTCCATGTGGACCAAGCAGATGGGTTCTTTAGTTGACCTTGGTCAACTCTCTAACCGAGGTCTGCAGCCTGTTAGAGCTGCGCTGCGTTTTTGGCCGTTATCTCCCATTTTTCTAGGTCGTTTCTTACACTATTTTGAGATACTCTCTTCATGACTTTTTCTCACCATGGATCAAGGATACACGCCCTCGTGTTTTTTTAGGGAGTGGGCCATCGATCCACCATTCTTCTTTGATTTTTGAGACATGTCACCTCTTGTACAAAACCTCCTCCATTTTTTGCCTTTGATTTTGAACCCCTTTTGTCCTCACCTAACTTCTCTCTCCTAGCACCCATGGATGTAGAAAGGTGACAATTCCTCTCCGGCCCTTCTATGGCAGAGTTTGGCTAGGTGATGGGAGGATTCCACCCCCATCTCCGGCGGTCACGCTGCCGTGAGGTTCCTCCTGGTTTAGGCTAGTCGAGTCCCATTTTACACTCGATTATTTTTGTCATTTAGTTAGCTATGGGTTTCACCTATCGTTTAATGCTTTTATTGGGTCGTTTAATTAAGTAATTAGGTGGATTCAGGCTTCAAACACCCTCGCTGGAGCTCTTAAGATCCGGCCACCACCATTCCCCACTCCAACACTCGGCCATCACTGCCAATAAGGCCCCAGGTTCTTTTTTTTGCTTGTGATAACACCCCTGTAGGATCTAAAGGCCAAAGGACCATGAAATGGGTTGATTTCGAAGGACTTTACGCACCTGGAGCGCCCCACCTTCTCTGGCTCTGCCCGACTTCACCGGCACTCCAAGCGCTCTTTGGAGACTGCCCCCTGAAGAGGAGGACCTCAGGATCCATTTTGCCCCGATTTTGACGCATCCAGGTGGCCGGAGTGGTGGTGGAAGGAAGTTTGAAACTCAGCTCAACCGAGTTCTTGAGCTGTTCTTCCAGCCCATCTATGTGTCGTCTGATCTTCATGCCTCCCCAGGACGAACAACAACCGTCGGAAATGCCACCATTTCGGCCATCGATTGCCATCACGTGCTCTAATCTTGACCATCCACGTGAAGCAATATCGTGCCCTGTGGAGCTGGCACGTGGCAGAAGCAGAACATCTCGACCGTCGGTCCCGTTAAGAGATGGGTATTTTGCATTTTACCCCCAGTGCATTTTTTCATTTTATATTCAAATATTTCATTTGACATTTAAAGATTTTGTAATATTTTTTAATCAACCCAAACTCTATTAGATTTGCATGGAGGTCCTCGGCCACATAACCTCACGTGCCTGGCACGCGTGAAGAGCGGGCATTTTGCGAGGGGGCCCTCGCCTCTTTTGGTTAGTGTACTTTAGTCCTGAAACTTTCAAATAAAGTTAAACTTTTTGGGTCATTTTGTATTTTGGAGCCCAAGTTTTTGGCATATTACAGTTTAGTCCTTGTCAAGCGCACGTGCGTGGCATGTGGGCTTTGGCAATTTTGCAAGAATACCCTTGGGGTTTTGGTTCTTTCTTGTTGGTCCCAAAATATTTTTATTTAGTTATATATTTATGGGAAATATACACTCATGCCCTCGAACTTTTACATAATTACAAAAATACCCCTGCTAGTGTTGTATTTTCTCTTTGTTGTTTCCATTTATTTCATGCATCTTTAAAATTCAAAAAAAACCCCAAAAATAGCATTAATCTCCTGTTGCATTGTACTTTAACTCCATATTTTTTATTTGCATTTTGAGTCATTTCATTATTTATAAAAAATCAAAAACATGCATTTCCATCCATGTTTGCATTAGAAAATACATAAAAAAATATAAAACCTTTTTGAAAAATTCCAAAAAATATATTTTGCATCTACTTACGTATTTTACAACTTCATGCCAAAAATCACTAAAAAATGTAAAAGAAAACACATAAAAATGGTAAAACCCTTAAAATCTTTATAAAATATTAAAAATCCTTAAAAAAACTTAAAAACCTATTTTCCATCTCTAAATTTTCTTTACTTTATTAACTTTATATTAAAATTAATTTAGGGAATTTTTGACTCTATTTTGTATTTTTCGTCTCCATTCTAATTTTGTATAATTATTGTATTCCCTGTTTTAAGTATTTTCGACTTTAAAAATATCAAAAAATAGCAAAAATATAGAAAAAACATAAAAACATCATAAAAACATAAAAATCACAAAAAAATTATTTGTTTTATTTTGGATATTTTTACGTATTTTTATCTCTCTCTCATCTCTCTCTCTCTCTCTCGTGTGTGTGCGTGTGTGTGTATATATATATATATTCTATATAGTTTTGTATCCTTATTAAAAGAAAAGGAAAATATAAAAATATAAACATAAAAAGAAAATACAAAATCAGAAAATTAAAAAATCAAAATAATAAATATAGAAATGAAAAATAAATACAAAAATATAAAATTAAAAACCCACAAAAAATAACACACATATAGACAACTTGATCACAGTCATTTTTAAGCATTAATTTGCCTCGATCTATTTGTTTGCTTCCTGAGTTCGACACTCTAAACTACTTGTACTATATACATCTTTTGTAGAGTTATAATAAATTTTAACTCCACATATTGCTTTTCTTTGTTTGATCTTGATCGTGGGTCAATTGTTGACTAATTGGGGTTTTGTGGGTGGTCGCCACAACGACCTTGTCTTCGCCTTGTGTGAGACATATTTTGACCCTTGCCAAATCGCGATTATCAGCTATTCGAACACTTGATGAAGCTCAAAGAAATTACACCTTCACTGAAAAGGAGCTTGTAGCAATAGTTTTTACCTTGGAGAAGTTCAGATCCCATCTCCATGGGTCCAAGGTTATTATCTATAGATCGCTCAGCCATCTGATATTTACAATTGAAGAAGGATGCCAAACGACGGTTCATCGGGTGGATCCTTCTCCAGGACTTTGAGTTAGAAATGCGAGGTAAAGCTAGAGTTAAGAATGTTGTGGATCACTTGTCCAGACTTCCCGAGCCTGAAGATCTTGAGTTGAACCTACAATCGATTACAGAGACTTTCCCAGATGAGGCGATAATGTCAGTGACCTCACCCCCTGGTATGCCGATATTGTGAACTATCTTGTGCCCAAGAAAACTCCACAAGATTGGCTCAAGTTGAAAGTGGACAAATTTTTATCTGATATTCATTTCTACTAGTGGGAGGATCCATATATATTCTGTGAGGGAGTAGATTGCATCTAGAGAAGGTTTATTCCTCAAGAGGAGATTTCGAGTTTCCTTGCACATTGTCATGATGAAGAATCAGAAAGACGCCATTCAGGTAGACATACGATAATAAAAGTTCTTCAAGGTATCCTTTGGTGGCCTACATTATTCAAGAATGCAGAAGAATACATCAAGTATTGCACGGACTGCTAGAAAATGGGCAGGACCATAGGAATGAGATATATAATGCCTCTGAAACTCATTCAGATATCAGAAATCTTCGATGCTTGAGACATCAATATCATGGTCCCATTTTCGAATAGCTAGGTCTATGAATACATTTTGCTATCGACTATGTGAGTCGCTGGGTAGAGGCTATTCTTGTCCGAACCACTGACATTCAGACTATTTGTTGATTCTTGAAGGATCATATCATTGCTCGATTTGGGATTCCCAAGCATCTCATATCTGATGGGGGTGTCCATTTTATCAACATAGAGGTGAAGAAGTTAACTCAAGAATTCTGCATAGAACATGGTGTCGCTTCACCTTACCACTCACAATCCAATGGCTTGGCAGAATATTCCAATAGGGAGTTAAAGACAATTTTGCAGAAGCTTGTGTGTCCGGATCGCAAGAATTTGTCTCAACTACTAGATTCAGTTCTTTGGGTTTACAGGACCGCATAGAAGTCACCATTAGGAATATCTCCCTATTGCCTTGTCAATGGTAAACCATGCCATTTACCCATTGAACTTATTCATAAATCCTTATGGGTAATCAATATTTGTAACTTGGACTCCATGAAATCGAGGAAGAAAAAAAAGTGGATCTGAATAGATTGCTAGAATTAAGAGATTATGCATATGACAACAACCTCATGTACAAAGAGAAGGTCAAAAAGTGGCATGACAAGCATATCCGTTGCAAGTCCTTCCAGCTGGGTCAGAAGGTCTGGTTGTTCGATGCGAAATTGCAAATCTTTTAAGGTAAATTGAAAAGCAAATGGAGTGGCCGTTTACAGTGACACATGTGTGTGACAATGGTAGCATGATGATATCTGGATTGTCAATCGATGCGTAGCTTTTTGTAGTGAATGGATAGCTTCTGAAGCCTAACCTAGAGCATGATGCATTTTTGTCCGTCATTGACTCTATTCAAGTTGTATATCAAGAAGAACTGAAAGCAACCACTTCCTTAGTGTTAGATAAAGCAGATAAAATTTATTTTAATTATATTTTTTCTTATTTTTGTTATTTATTTTCTTTTTCTTCTGAAAAGGTGTCACCCATTTCATCATTCCTATACTTAGGATGTACTTTATCCTAAGTATAGGGGGTGCCAACCCCAAGTTATTCTTTTTTTGATACCTCACTCGTCCCCTCAACTTTTGACACTATGTCTATACGTAGGGGTATTTTACAAAAGTATAGTGAGGGTGGGGGAGACAGGTCGAGCCGATGATTTCTTCATTTCCACCCTTAATCCTCCATGCCTTGTGTACAATCTATTCTACTTAGGATTAGTTGATCCTAAGTATAGGGGAGGCGGTCCACTTCTCATTCGTTCATTTCTTCATTCCTCCATTCATTATTCTTTAGGTTTTTCTATACTGAATACGAGTTATGTCTTCTCTTTCTCTCTAATATATGAGGACATAGCTCAAGCTAAGTATACAGGGGTTGTATATACTCCATATATACTTTAGCCATAAAATCGAACATTCATATTTTTCAATAAGTATGGCTAAAATACTGTATAAAATACTATATATATACATTCATATAATTCATTAAATCAATTAATAAACAGATGATTAATATTAATCAAATTATTTTTTGTATTTATTGATTAATAAATTCGGTAAAATTGTTTAAAATATTTGAAAAATAGTTTGAAAATTTTTTTTAAAATCTTTTGAAAACTAGTTGGAAATTTTTCGTAAAATATTTTCAACCTTTGTAAAATATTTCGGTTTGTAAAAACTTCTTTCTGTGTCTGATTTTTTTTAAAAAACTACTTGCAAATTGTTTGGAATGTGGTTGCAAAAATATATTGAAAAACCAATATATATTGTTTGAAAAATCTTTGCAAAATAATTTCCAAATGTTTGTAATTGTTTGTAAAAATTATTTTAAAAAAATATTTTGAACTATATTTTTCAAAAATTATTTATAACTTTTTTCATATAAGTTTGAGGAATATATACATCATCTTAATAAAAAACACTTTTCACCAACTATATATATGTATCTATAAAAATAATCCCTTGTGTAAATCCTTAAAACCCTAACTCTTGTAAATATGAGATGCATCCTCGTGTAAATATTTCTACCTATCTTCTATTCCAAAATCTTTTGTTGAAAAATCCATAATTTTTTTGCAAAGCCCTTTTCAAAAATCCATAAAAAGTTCAAACTTTGAAAATTGTATCCCAAAAAATATTTTCGGCATTGTACATAGCATTTGCATTTTTCTGATTAAGTTTTATAATTGAACAAGTTTAAGTAAAATCTGAAGATTGGAGCTTAGTTGGACCTTAAATCAACCTAATCATATAAACCTTATAATGAATTAATTGAGGTACTTCAAGTCTAGTTGACTTAATTCTTTGAGAATAGTGAGACTTAGTTCAATTTCGTCTTGAATGCCTATGTAGAATACTTTGGAGCACACGTACACCTCTTTGTTGATAATGATCTAACTTGGGCACTTGCACCTTTTAATTGGCTCAGTTGAAGTGGTGAGGGGATTAGATTTGCCAATATGAGACACATACAAGTGGAAACATTTGTCCTCGTCTAGGGAGGGAAGTGCACCACAACCCGACATGTAGCAAAGTCGTCTAAAGACAAGAGAGTACGGGTTGCAATAATGCTTCAAAAGATGGATAGTCTACTAGATCAAGAGGAAAAAGTCCATATGTAAATTATGTTGTATATAGTATTCCAAAAAAACTCCAAAAAAGTGGGTCGTCTTGATTGAAACTAAATTATCTGTCGGAGTGTACATATTTGTATACTCAATAGGCAAGCTTGAGATTCAAAGTCATATGTATGTGAGCATGCAGTTGAGTGGCTTGTCTACACTAGTCAAGCATCCTAGGATAGGTAGATACATTGGCTATCATCCATTCTTCTCACCACCTCCACTTCTTAAGCCAGTTGTCACTTGAACTTTGAAGGGAATACCCCGCTCCTTGATGAAAGAGTTACTGGATTAGGGAATCATTGGGTTATCATATTGGAGAAGTCGGTCTCTATCATTTCAGTTGAGGGGAGCCACCATCACATACACTGTACAAGTGAGATTCATAGTCATAAGGGTTTGGGTATGAGTTGAAGTATTATGACATGGTTATTGAGGACACTTGAACATAGTTTTGTTATTCTCGAAGGCTGTTGCATTTCAATTTCTATTCTCAATAAGGTTCCGAATGCACCTAATATTCCAAAGATCCGACATGATCTCCAAACATTTATTTTGTAAAGGCAGTTTTGAAAATTAAATTCAATCCACTCTCTTTCTTTATATTTTCTTTATTTTTCTTTTTTTGTACTTATTGCATAAGTGTTTGCTAGAGGCTAGAAAAGCAAGTATAGGGGGGTGATGAATCTCTATTTCATCACCTTTATTCTATCATTTTGGCCTTAAAAACCCTAGCTAATGCACGTATATAGCATTATTTTGTATAAATTAACATTCATTCTTTGTTGTATAAATATTGTATAAAATATTATTTTTAATGCTAAAATTATATAATAAATAAAATAAAAGAAAAATAATAAAATACCAAAGATATTTTATGACCCTAAACCCCGAGACCTAAGCATCCTGATGACTTGGTTGAGAAGGAACAAAGTAGGGGGATATAAGGGCCAAAATTCATCAATAAATCATCTTTCTTTTATTCTTCCATAAGTATTTTTGGGACCTATTTTATTTTCTCTTTTCTATACCTTAAATAAAGAAACTTTGTACATGAAAGTTGTAGATAAAAGTACAAACATAAATACAAAATTGATTTCAAACAAGATATGCATTGTACTTTTTATACTCTAAATACGATTCCAAAATCCCAACTTCTTAAACTTATATCTCCTAGATAAAAATTCAAAATGTATCAAAATCACTTTGATTGTATATAACATTTAATACATTTTTTTAATGAAGGTGGTTTCATATTTTTTTGGAGTTAAGGTGTGAAAGTTAGGTTTTGGACCCTTATTGTATAGTCTTCTTATATAAAATATTTATTTTATTTATTCTATATTACTTTCATAATTTTATATCTTTATTATTTTGTAAATATTATTTATAACACTTGTACATATTTAAAATAGAATAAAACCATCAATAAAACACAAAAATAAGATATGTATACTCAAAACATAGATGAATATACCTATAAATATACCCTCAAAAAAATTTGTAATAAAATATCTCTTAAAAATAAATAAAAATAATTTAAAATACTATAAAATAACAAACATTTATTACATTTGAGTCGAAAAAGTATAATATCATTTTCTATTTTATTTCGAATTTATAATAAATTTTATTTATATTTTATCTTCTTTCGGCTGACATGAACCAACCAGGGCTCAGCCTTGAGCCCTGGTTGACCCAAGTCAATTGCCCTTTCTACGTTCAGAACATGCTTTTGTTAGAGAGGTATCCTATCTTCGCTGATATTTTTCATCATTTCTTGCGATCTTTTGGATCGATTTTTTCTACAAACTTGCACCTTAATCAATGCTCTTCCATGCAAGGATCAAATCTTTATTGAGGAGCCTTTGAATCATGTGCTTTGTCCCAATGAAAAGGGCCCTCTACATATACCCCATGGTGGCCCTCGTTTGGATTTTATCCTTCTTCCACCCAAAAACCCTAGCTTTCGAGTCTTGACCTCCACTCCTAGTGACAGCAGAAGTTTGATCAACCCCTTGGACGAACATTTGGGCATAGAATCGAAGAGATCCAAGATCAATGCCATCATCCCCGGAGTTCTGCTCCTGGAGGTCCTGTTCTGGTAAGCTTCTCTTTTCTTTCATTTTTCTAATTCTTATTCTAGTAGTAGAGAAGATTAGCGTTTATTTTTGTTTTGTTTCAATTATTTTTATGTATATCAGTGATCCATCGATCGACAGAGCTTTAAGTCCGCCACCTCTTTCTGACTACCGAATTCCTCCACCTCGCATACCACCGCCATCTTCTTCCTCTCGACCTTCTGATCATCTCATGCAACCCCATCCACCTTCTTCTCACACAGAACAAGGGCTTTGTCTTTCCAAGGAGGCCCACATCATCCACTCTTCGCCCATTCCACTCCAAAAATCTCTTTGGAGCTTCGCCTTTTTGTCGTTGACTAATCCCTAGAGGAACGACCAAGAAAGGATGCCTCATCAAGGGTCATCGAAGCTCAGGGAAGCCCTCCAGGTTCAGGTGCTCCGCCAGACATATCCAGACCTTCAAGCACCATTTTGGAGCTCCTCACCAGTATAGAAGAACACTAATATCCTCTTGAATACTTAAGGAGTCGAAGAAGATCCACCCATCGCGAGATTCGACCAATCAAAGTTCACCCAATCACCAGTTCTTCCGGTGGCCTTCATCGCAGTCCAATTCTTCTCCTAGCCCATATTGAACCAGAGCCGTCATATAGCTTGTGCCTCCAGCCATCAGATCAGATCAGGGATTTAATTTCGGGCATTCATGAATGAAGGGGTATGCGTCGTTCAATGCGTGCCATGTGGATAAGTTAAGCGCCTACGATCGTTAGATCAACAGTGAGGGGGTAATTTGCATACGTAGCCCCACATAATCTGTATTTTCCACTTTAGTCCTGTATGTTGTAATTTTAGTTTAAAAACTTCTAGTAAAATTGCATGTGAATCCCTGAGATTTATTGTATTTGCACATTGGTCCTTGCCAGCGAGGCTCGCGTGCCTGTGCACGTGGGTTTGGATATTTTGCAGGCAGGCCCATTTGGGTTTCCATATTTTGATCCTATAAATTTGAATATTAGTTGTAACTTTTTTGGAAAATTGTAGAAAGGCTCTTGCATTTATCTTTAATTACAGATACACCCCTAATAGTTCATTGATCTTTTGCGCAATTGTTCAATTTATTTAATGTATCACTCTTACTCCAAAAATTACCAAAAAATAGGATTAAGCCCCTGATTGCACACACTTTCACATCTTAATTTTTGATTTGCATTTTAAGATCTTTTCCTATTTTATAAAAATTAAAAAGAGCACAAATATTCCCTGTTTGTAATATAAAATTCAAAAAATATATAAGTGATATGAAAAATTCCTATATATATTTAAGAGTTTTAAGGCATCAAACCAAAAATCACTAAAAATAGAAAAAGAAAACTCATAAAAATAAAAAATCTCCAAAATCCAATATAAAATAAAAAATCTCGAAAAATCCCAAAAATAATTATTTGTATCTCTGAATTTTCTTTATATTTTATTTACTTATTAAAATTTATTTGTAAAATTTCAATTTCTATTTATACCTTCCAAATAATTCGATCTATTTATTTAATCCCTGATTTGAGATATTTTTTACTTTAAAATATATAAAAAGGAAAAATATTTAAAAAATCACAAAAACTTTAAATAATTATTTAAAATGCAAAAAAAAAATTAATTTGCATTTTTGTTTATTTTTAGTAGTATCCGTAATTACTTTTCCTTACATCATATATATCTTTATACATTCTTATATCACTTATTTCAAAAATAGGAAAAGAAAAAGAAAAATCAGAGAATATAAAACAAGAATATATAATTAAAATCTATATATATATATTAAAAACCCACAAAAACCATAAATTCGATAAGTATTTGAAAAGATAAATTCCTTGAGTTGATTTTCTCATTTTCTCTACACCATTGTTTCCTATGTTCGACCCCTACTTATTTGTCACTATATATCTTTCATAGGTATTATAAATTTTGATGCACACTTGTTTGAGTTGCTTGATTTGTTTGTTGTGTGGGTTAATTGTTGATTGACCTCGGGTTTTGTGAACGGTCACCTCATTGATAAGATATCTTCGCTTTTGTGTGGATACCATTTTAGACCCTTGCAAAATATGTATCATCAAAGACTGTGCCGTATTTTATAGGATATCAAGTGCAAAAGATCTGGTAAATTGATCATGGGCAACACATGTTTTATGTACATGACTGGAGAAAAAGACATCTTCCTTAGTATCAAGACCCAGGCTGGCAGAATGGTTACGTTTGAGAACAACCACAAAGACATGATAATTGACAAAGGTACTACTGAAAAGTCCCTAACTTCTATTAATCATGTTAGTCTTATTGAAATTCTAAAACACAACCTCTTATGTTTCTCATATTTGTGATAAAAACTTTAAAGTTTTGTTCTCTAAAGATTGCTTTGAAGTTGGAAAATGCTTAGGTTCGATTATCATTCATCACTAGATTGCTTATGGCATAACAAGAAGAGTTATTATTCTGACATAAAAAGTAGGTCAACTTAGAAAACCTCCTATAACATGGTATGACTGACTTAAAAACTTTCTACTCACCATAGATTTTAAAAGTAGAAAAAGTGCATTTCAGCTTGTTTGTTGCAAATCAATGTCGATGATATTGTGTTTGGTTCCACTAATGCATCTCTTTAGAAGTAATTAAACAAAGATAAGGAGGAATGGTTCGAGATGTGCATGATGGGAGAATTGAAGTTTTTTCCGAGGCTACAGTTCACATAGACCAAACATGTTACATTGTTTACACAACAGAAGTACATAAAGAAAATCATTAAGAAGTTTGGAATGGATAAGTGCTCAGGAAAGTTAACCCTGAATGTCCCTACTACATACTTCGACCTCAATGAAAAAGGAAAACCCATAGACCAGAAGCTATATATAGGTATGGTGGGCTCTCTTCTCTATCTAATAATGAGCACCTTCATATGTGTTTCGTTACTTGTTTAGCATCATATTTTCAATAAACGCCTAAAGAAAATAATCTAAAAGCTGTAAACATGGTTTTTCGCTATCATGGTGTTACTCAAAATTTTGATTTATTTTATCTTACGATGTATTGCATGGATTTATTTGCATAAATCGATGCATATGTGTTGGTAGGCACATTGATAGAAAAAGTACGAGTGACACATATCAGTTCATGGGAAATGATGCCCTTGTATATTGGTTTTCTAAAAATCAAACATATGTAGTAATTTCGACAATTGAAGTGGAGTACATAGCTGCCTCTTTAGCATGGTTCGAACTACTTCGAATGAATAATACCCTCTCTTATTTTGGAGTGACCTTTAGCAAAAGTCCTATCCTTTATGATAACACTAGTCAAATCAATCTCGACAAGAACCATGTTAATTATTTTAGAATAGAGAATACTGAGACATCATTTTCTTCGTGAAAATGTTCTGAAAGGAAATTTTGTATGAAATATATTTCCATAAACATGAAAGTTGTAGATATTTTGATTAAATCCTTAGTTGCACCTTGGTTTGAGAATAATGGAAGGGATATATTCTTGTGCAATTTGAGAGATATTCATTGAAATGTTTTTCTTGCAAAAAATAGTTTCTCATATTCATTGTTGAGTGATCAAAAGACTTTCAATTGGTCACCTCTGATCGATCACCTTGGGAGACCTGATCAATCTTTCTTCAATATTATCCTTCCTGGAAGGGGATCCACAATATACACCCTAAACCACATCTTTCCTCCACCAGAATCCACTAAAATCATTTCTCTTTTGAGGCAAGTAGCAGAGCCATGATTAATCATCTTTTTTGGACTGATTGATCACCCTGATCAATCATCTCTTCCTCTTGATCGATTATCTGAGATTTATAGGTTACGATTTTTTGGTTTTCTTCATTCTTTTTTAATACTCTCTATTTTAATAGGAAATATTCATCTTTAGGGTCCTCTTTCAACCACCATGGCTCGTCGGAGATCTAATAATGGACAATCTTCATCCTATGGACATGTCGATTCTCCTTTACTCGAGACCGCATCTACACCCTATTCATCTCTCCCTCTCCACCAGTAGACCAATGCTCTGGAATGTTTTCAAGGATCATTTCCATGAGTATGGTACCATCTTCGATAAAAACCCATATATTTGCTAATTTCTCGATCCCTCATTCTATCCCAGGTCACCCTACTCTCATGTCGATTCCATTTCACCTTCCCTGATCGTAAAATTTTATGTGAACTTGGAAGACGTCAGTGATTTTTCTACTTGCCGACTTCGGAACATTGTCCATTCATATACTTTTGTGGTTGATAGTTCGGTGATTAGTCATATCTTGGGTTGCTCCAACTCAAGCTCAACCTTTAGTGACATTATGGAACGTCTTAATCATGAAGAATATAAAGATTATTTAATGCCACTACATGCCTTAGTAGCTCACTTCCCTCTTAATGCTCCTTGAATCCCCTCTCTCGTTTTCTCAACCACATCCTTTTCTATAACATGAGCAACAAGAGTACCAACTTGATCCATGTCACCAACGACATCATTGCCTTGATCTATATTATTATGAACTATCATCCATGTAACTTGTGTCATTTTATTTTTTCCATTCTAGCCACATTGCCATTGCACCGTGTATCTTTATCCATTATGTCCCCACATCTTATCTTATTTCTTCGTGACTGTGCCATACAATGCCGAGTTTGTTAAGAATGCTAGGCTCTTTGGCATCGAGACTATGCGCTTTAACTGATATTTTGATGATAACCCTACTCATCCTCCTACTCCTTCTTGACCAAGCCATGGCCTACCTACTGCTCCACATTTTTGTGGATTTGTCCATCCTCAAATCTGTCATAACTCATTATCTTATGACAAAGTTTAGACTTACCAGGACTACCAAGTCTTTCCCAAGCCTGACTTCTTCCAGTAGGACCTGACCGATATGCATTCACTGTCATTTCACAATATCTGAGAGAGTGTTGACATGATGATGCTTCACTCATCAACACAGTTCTTTAGGTGAATGATTATTTGCAGTTTATCTGTCGCAAGCTTAGGTCATCTACAATCTCTCGGATGATCTTCAGCGGTTCATCCTTGCTCTGAATCCTCTTTTGACAAGAGCCACGTCCCTGGCATCCTACTCGTCACCATGCTCACCCTACTAGAGCTCCTCCCACTACCAAGACCCCATCCTCACCCTTCAATTGTGAGTTCCTCTTCCATCTTCATAATATTGAACCATGAAGTAGTAGAAGAAGATGATGATGATGACGACAATGACGAGTTTAAAGAGTTTGGCTCTTCAGAGTATAACTACAACTCTAAGTCCAGCCAAGTCATCGAAGGAGGAAACAAGCCCTCTCGTCCAATACCTCAGTGTGATGTGGATGATAGGGATTGTGACCTAGGTCAAGATTTTTTGCTAGTTCTTATGTCCTATTGTTCTTTATTTTTATGTCCAATTTATATGTAATGGAACTAGTTCATGCTATGAATATTCTTTTGTGGTTGTTCGTCCTTAAATTAATGAAATTTGCATTTAATTTAACTTATTAATATTTTTATTGATAATAAAAATGGGAAATATTACGAATAAAAGTTTGTTGTTTTAAAGAGTTAAGGAACTAAGGGGGGACACTTAATATTTTAATTACAAACCTTACACTTAAAGAAACAAATATCAATTTTATGATTATTCTAGGATATTACAACCATAGTCCTGAGTAATTCTGTAATTACAATCATAACCCTGCATAATCATGAATTACACAAGGAACCCTGAATAATGCTTAACTCTTACATGACATGACCTTGTGTTAACATCCATCCATTTTTCCATTAACTTTAATGAAATCCGTTAAATGTGGATCAATTCACCCTTTAGGTTCAGTATAATTACAAATGATGTCACTCCCCTTCCTTCTCTTTGATTCTCTTCCACAGGAACACCGTTACAAGCTGCCTCATCGGCTATCATCACTGCCCTTCGAGCATCTGCTCCGTTGCCGCTTCAACACCATTGAGATGACAAAGCTCTCCAATCCGCGAAGCCATCAAGCACCAACCCCACGTTGCGTTACAGTCCATCGGTGAAAACCCATGAAGCATAAGCCTACTGTCAGTCGTAAACCAATCGATCATTGGCATGGCATAGCAAGACATGTTCTTGTAGTGAAAGACCATGAGGCACAAGGTTCCATACCAAAGAATTTTAAGTTGCCGAGAAAAATCTGTGATTGCAGTTCTTGTAATATTAAGTTCTGAACTAAATAGATATGGAACCAATGTGCGTGTTAGAGAAGAGAACCTCTCCATGTAGGGATTTCCTGGAAATCCATGAGTTCCTATTGTTATACATGTATAAAGAGTTCAGAACGTAATCCACATCCTGTCCAGGAGTAGCTCCTATCAGATCTTCCTCAAGTTGAATCATCCAAGATCCCTCCTCGAAGGAATCTCCCTCGCATCACATGAAAGCTGTGATTGAGCCTCACCTCTGAGTAGAGGAAAATAAAGGAGGAACGACTGCGCCACAAATTAAGTGAGAGACATTCCAACATAAGGATCGAGGCTAGGCATTGAGTGATGTTGAGTCCAAGCCTCCCGTAATTTTGAACATGTTGTTTCTCCTCTTATTAACATGTTCAAGACAACTTCAAGATTGAGGAAACATGTTCAAGACAACTTCAAGATTGAGCTGGAGGAAGAAGAAAGGGATGGTGAAGGTGGAGGGGAGGGCGGAGGGGCTGGAGGGTAGAGGTGGAGGGGAGGGAGGGGGCAGGGAGGAGGGTGGAGTGCGGAGGGGCAGGAGGGTGGAGGTAAAGGGGAGGGCGGAGGGGTGGGAAGGCAGAGGGGTAGGAGCGTGGAGGGAGAGGAGGGCAGAAGGTGAAAGGGCATAGGTGGAGGGGAGGGCAGAGGGTAGTGGGCATAGGGGTGGGAGGGCGGAGGCGGATGGGCAGGAGGGAGGGCGTCGAGCATTGGAGAAGAGAGGAGTTTTTATTTTATTTTTAATTTTTTTAACAGACATTGGAATGATCATGGGTTAGATTAACCCAATGATATGGTTGGGTTAATGGAAAAACTAACTGAGGGTTATGGGTACGAGATGGAATGACCATTCGGAGTTCCTTGTGTAATTCGTGGTTATGTCGAGTTATGATTGTAATTATAGAATTACTCTAGGTTACGGGTTTAAAAATCCCATTATTCTAATAAGGGGATATATTACAATTTGAGAAACTATAAATATACAACAACAACAACAAAGACTTTTCCCATAATTAAGTAGGGTCGGATACATGGATTCTTCGCCTCCATATAGATCTATCTTGGGTCAATCCTGAGCTTATATCCACAAAACTTAGATCCCTTCATATGGTCTCTTTCCAACACTTCTTGGGTCATCCTCTCCCTCTCTTAGGTGGCTCAACATCCCAACACTCGTATCTTATAACTGGTGCATCAGTTGATCTTCTTTGCAAATGACCAAATCATCTTAAGCAGTTTTCTTGCATCTTATCCTCGATCAGAGCTACATTAACTTTCTTTCTGATTGCATCATTATGAATCTGATCTTTACGTGTGTTTCCACACATCCATCTTAGCATTTTCATCTCTGCTACAATCATTCTTTGCACATGTCTATAGTTGAGAAACTATAAATATGTTCAAATTAAATTTTCTAAATTTCTACAATTAATTTAAAGTTTTGTACTTACTAAGATTCAATTCTTTAAGTTTTTTTATATTTTATCATCATTAAATAGAGGGAGATTGTTAAGTCTTTGTTTATCTCCAAGATTATTTTTACAAGATTGTCGGGCATTTCAACAAAGATAGTATTTATGAAGTATGAACTACAAACTATATCTTATCATATTACAAAAGTTTAAAGTTCATTTAATGAATCAAAGTTGTAATTTTTTATTTTACGTTGTACTTAACTAAGTCGTAACCTCAAGCTATACTTTCAAACAAAATCAAAATAAGTCAAAGAACTCAGAATTAATTGACCATAGTTTCTTATTGATCAATCATATTTCTTGACTGATTGGGCAAACATGATAGACCATCAGTTTCACCTAACTAGGACTGATTAACATCCTTATATACATGATCGATCATATTTTGAACATAATACCTCAATGGTCATCAGATGATCAATCACCTTCCCAGAATAATTGATCAACTTGAGATGATCGATCACCAGAGCATGAATAATCAATCATTAGTATCGAATACTATAGAATTCTTTCTTATTTTATTTCACTTGACCATATTCTCTTGGATCTCTGTATAAGGTACCCTATATCCATTGTTGAAAGATACGAAATTCACTCTCACTCTCTACAAGTGAAGAAACTATTCTTTGAGTGATAAATTTTTCTCTTAAGTTCTTCTATTTCTTTGTTATTTCGGAGAATAATTCCAAAGATAGGTTCTTCAAGAAAAGTTTTCTACTTAGCATTCGATCACATACAAGTTTTCTCAATCTTCTGACCGCAATCAAAATATTATTGCTAGGCTACAATTTTGATGATATTGTTCTTAAATATATATTATTTCACTTGTGCTTATTGAGATATAATTGCTTGTGATATATTATGATATTATCAAAAATTGTGTTTTCTAATCATTTATATCATTGTGTTTATTCATTGAGAATTATCTGTGATATTGTTTAGGAAAATATTATTTCTATATTTTTTTCATAACCCTTCTCTATAGGAACTTTTGGTGCTAGATTTGAAAGTTTGCAAGTTGTTCTTGGATATTTTGAATACACTCTATCTAAGGAAGTTAGATGATAGTTGGAGCTTGTCCATCCTCGATATTGTTGTACTATCAGATCTGTGATGTTGACTTTGGTGTTTGATTCATAGTTGTAAAGTAAGAAGTTTTGTAAATGTTTGAGATATATGCATAAAACTATCGGAATATATTAAAGTAGTTGGTTGGATATGTTAATCGAAAATCAAGTAAGAAGACTCGGGTCGTGATTTTCATATGGTTGTGTTTCTACAGTAATTCTTGTGTAGTGTGCTTCATTGATTGGAAGATTATGTTGTTTCAAGTCCATTCTGCCGATATTTTATTCTACCGTCAATACTATTACTCGCCTCTCCTTTAGTGGTATCTTGATGCCAAGGAACTCACACTTGAACCCTTTTTTAGATCCTTGATTGCGAAGGATCTCTTATTTTTTAGGGAATGCTAACTCTTAACCATTGGCTGTATGGGCTTAAGGATCTTAGTTTGACTTATTTCGTCATGCTATAATTGGACTCATCAATTCGAGGAATAATGTCAATATGATTGATCTATGCATATATGCTAAGATACTTATTTATAGATTTTGATTGTGCTCCAAAGTGATGCATCCTAAAGTCTATTTATGATCTTCTATTCTACATTCCGTTGTGTTTAATTCAGAGTTGGGTAGTATTTATCTTGTCTTTATGTGTTTTATTTCAACTCCATGCTTTTGTCCTAGAACCACTCAACTGGCACAAGTTGTTGGTTGACTAATGTACTGTGAAAGGCATCAGTCAAGTGCTCAGTTGACATATAATGTAATTCGACTCTGACTCCCTCGAGTTGACTTAATATTATATCTGTTCTAAAATGGTAACTATCCTAGATGGTTAGTAATAAACTAACAAACTTTTTAGCCTCTTACATTTAAAGAAGTCGACTCAGATCCAAGAGTTGACTGAGATTTTATGGAGTCGATTGATCAAGTCAATCCATTTAGACATATGTTAAGACAACTTTTTTTTGTAAATAATACTTATTCATGTACTTAGAATTATTAAACCGAATTAGTGATAATTTATGGCTAATATTTTTCTGTTTTCGAACTTTATAATAACCACTTTCCTAAAGCACTTTGATCCAAGAAATTATTGAATAAAAATTTTAAAAATATGATTGTAAATCATAACTTAGAATAACTTTATAAAATAATTATAATTAATCCACAACTAATAGAAGTCTTAGAGTATAGTCCTACTATAAGAACTGCAGAAAGGATGAGTATAATCCTAAGAGACAAAGGACGAACATAATGAATAAAATAGGAAAACATGTGGTATCTACGGCTGCTACAAATGCCATCAACATCATCCTCCTAGTGAAAAAGAAAATCACGGTGTTAACATGGTCAGACACGCTACCTCATTAAATCTTTGAATGTAAAATTCTAATTACTGTTTCTTTTATAAAATTAGTACCTTCCTCTTTAGTTGAAAGTTTGAGTCTGGTCCTCTCAAGACCATCAAAATGACCATTCGACATATCAATCAATCAGTTGAGAGTTGAGAGGAATCTTAGAGGGCTTTATCATAATTATGCACGGAAGGTTATTCCCAATGAAATTTCTAGTGTCTTGTTTTGGTCAACCCAACTAAAACCTACTTAGATCACCCGGCATGTAAATCTATATAGAAACCAACTGAGATCGAATATCTTCCAATAAAGATAAGATCATACTAAAGACATATAATTACATAACAACATATGAAATTATTAATAACCTCTTTTACAATGAGTACAAAAAAATCCTTTTATACCAATGATTGTGATAAGTTACACTAAATAGCACCACATATGTGCCTTAATTTAAAGAAAGTGAATGCACAACATTTTACTAAATGTAATGAAAGTAAAGACTAATAAAAGTGCATGTCTTTCACCTAAATCTTTTATGCACTTTCTCTTCTCCAATCAACTTATTCCTACTCATTCTATTCATGCTTAACCCAAATAGATTGCAAATAATAGAGTATGACCCAAATGGCTCAATAAAATGTACAAGGTAGATAATCAAGGTAAATTGCATAAAAAAATTAACATGTGCTTTAAGCAATTAGTTAAAGTAATAAACATTTTCAAACCTATTTTTGGATGCTCACAATCCTATGGCTTGTAGGAGAGTATTTTGTTGACTCTCCCCTAGAGTCCTTTTAGCTTATTCCTAGGTGGACAAAAGTGGTTTAAATCAATAATTTGGTTTATAAAGAAAACATCTTAATCATTGTATTCATCCTCACATGGTATCATTGTACTCATACATATGTAGGTATGACTTCCTTACATCTCTCACGCATGAAATATGCATATGATTGTATATACCCATACAAAAAGATATATAATAATAGGTCGACGTACATCATTATTCACAAATACGGGTACGTATATGTACGGAAGTTTATAAATACCACATACATGTACATGTAGCTAAGCGTATAAGTAGTGAGATTTCTAAGATACAAGTGTGTGTATATCTAGATATAGGTAATACCATAAGTGCTTATAGATATCCTCTTGAAAATCGCTTTTTCACTAGCTTTAAAAGATAGATTTCAGTGCAATATATCGTTGTAAATATTGGAAAAGATTTTCCAGACAAAATTTATATTTATACTCCTAATTATATGCATAGTGGTAAGGTCAGAAGTGTCGAATTTAGGGAGACACTCGATAGGAAGGGATATCTGAGTGTATAGGTGGAGCTTTTCAATCTTTGTGAGGTAGTTTTTGTATCTTTTTTGTTTTTTGTTGTTTGGCACGATTTTTGTTTTCAATGTTTTTATTTTATTTTTAAATTTTTATTTATGTTTTTATTTATATAGAAAAAGTCGCCATCCCACCAGTTAGAAATTTATTTCATGACAACCTATCACATATTTGAATTGAACCGGCATCAAAATTCATGAGATAGTTTTGAAGGTAAGGTGATTCGCCCCACACGTCACAGAAGCGTGAAAATCGTATCATATGTGATCTAGTTCAACTAGTTGTACTAGTTGACATGGCAACAGAAAAAATTAAAAAATAAGATGACACCACATGATATGGGAACCTTTCCATACCATTTCATCAAGACGATATGGACATTAAATTTATCTCTAGAAGGATGATTGTAATCCTTAATGATTCTAAAGGAAGAAGCCTCCTGACTCAAGTTCAATATGACAAGAGTGTACTTGTAAGCATCATGATGATTCACGTGGTTCCCACAATCCTGAGCAGCAATCTAAGTAAGCGATCTCATGATTTCATCTCAGGAAATCACTCGTCTCCTTCACTAACATAAAGCATATTAGGCGACAGAGTTCCTCAAGCGATCGATTCAGCAATAAGATGGCAGAACAATGATAACCTTGGGCATGGGGCGGCCTAGGGGTGTAGAGAGGTAGAGATTGGATGTGTATATGGATAGAGAGAGAGAGTTTCGTCTATGCAACAATTGCATACAACTTCTATTTTCTTGGAGGTCTAGGGTATCCCCCTCTTATAGGCTTCTGAAAGTACATGGATCCCAGTCCTTGTGCTCTTAAGATCAATGGTTTAGATTCATTCGTGTTTCTGTAAAAAATAATAATAAATATAAAATAGTAATTTGAACGACAATATCCAAATTATCTCTTTAATTAATTCAAATATTATCCATTTAATAAATATTTAAAAATAAAAAAGAACTATCCCACTAACTAACTTAAGGTGGACGTCCACCATGGTGACACATCACTATGGACGCCCAACATAAGAAAGGGACTTTGTCAAATTTATTTGTATTTAATTATTGACTGAATATTTGAATTAGTTGCATTTATCACCAAATAATTATATTTATGATAACTAAAATAAAATCATTAATAATAAGAATTAATAACTTCTATATTATATTTAATGTAAATCGTATTTACATTAAATTATGTAATATGAATTCGATTCACATATAAATTGTGAATCTCATTCACTATTGTCTCTCTCCATGATATTGTAGATCATATCCACATTATCTGTAATTATTGTGGATAATGTTATCCACATTAATCATATCTATGATAAATAAATCTAATTTATTTAGCCTATATATCTATATCCATATTTTAATTGTAATAATTAAATCCCATTTAATTATCCAATTTCCAAATTCTTAGACATTATTGTTCATTGAACAATTCTTGAACTCTTTCAAGAACTGTGTGCCTTCTCCTCATATACTTGGAGATAAGGTCAGGGTGATTGTATATGTCATGCATAGTGACTTGGATCTCATATATCTTGATTTAGAAGGCTGCTCAAAAATGTCTGATCATGTCATACGTGATATCCCATCATCGCATTGCATCCGAATGATATTCTGATCAATGTCCAACAATTGGATCAAGATAGGATATCTAGGCCAATGAGAGGAGTCACTAAAATCCAAACATGTTTCATCACCCCCTCATAATGGAAGCATCAAGGTAATACAATCTTTTAAGAAAACATCACTCTTGAGTATTCCTGACACCCGCACATCCTACATACTGCAAGATCTATGATTATATCCAAATTCTGATTTCATTTTGGATTGTCTCCTTTAGGATTTTGTCGTTAAGTTTCTTGTTCGATCATTCAGAGTCGGTCATATGCTTTCCGAAAGCTATATCATACCAACAAATCTTGTATTGCTTTTAAAGCGAGATGACCGTAGGTGGAATTTCGTCGGTCCTAATATCTCATGAGTGAGGTCTTATCTTTTGGTTCGATAGTGAACCTGTATGATCCCTTTGAGAGATGGTATTACTCATATTCTCTTGTATGAACACCGGCTCGCCGGTGAATAGACCTTTATTAGGTCATGAATCTAATGGTCTACCTAATGTACATATTCAGACATACAGTAATACATCTATCTCCGGTCAGAGGATGCTTTCCTATATCATGACAACAAAAGACATAGGTCTTTGCTATCTCAATCTCACTAAGTCAACTCTTTGACTTAACACAGTTGACGTCTCTGAATTTCTATTCCTATGTAGATGACTTGTATCAAGAGGTCGGTCAGATATCAACCTTTGAAGTAAGGATTCCCATCTCCTTCTAATGTCGAAGATCCTCTCTTGACAATCATTTGACGGTACTAGATGAGTCCTCAATCTAGCTCTTTAGATATCATCTCAGTACCCTCCTCTATGATTCAACTATTGAATCAACAACTATATGATTATCAAGATGGCCATGGTACATAATCCTATTTGTACAAAGGGACCTTTATTAGTGCTTTCATTTATTAATCTCAAACAGGAAATGAAAATAACTAACTTTTATTAATATAACATGACTACCATAAAATTTATTATACATATGGTTTGCTAAGGGTTCACATGTGTACAAGTTTAACATCATCTTCTAGAAAGATGTAGTGGGAGGAAAAAGTTGAACTAATTCCATGGAGATCCTCAATGTTTTATCCTTTTTTTCTGATTTCTTTTAAAATCCTTTGTCGTACGAGATTCTTGACCATTAGTCAAGTTCACAAAAATTAAGATCAGTAAATGTCAGGCTTACTAACAGAGAATCGATGTTTCATGCAATTGGGCAACTATTTTAACCCTCAAGGAGAAGCCACTAGAATTGTTAGTTCAAAAAGTTTACATGTGAATTGTACAAGATTGACACAAGTCAATTCCACCTTATCAAATACTTTCTCTTCAAGAGATGCGCCATCTGAATTGAGGACTGATTTAATCTGCTCATTCTCTATTATGCTATTCAACTCATTTTTGGCTAGAAGGGAATCAAAACATGTCAAATCAAATTCCTCTTGTGACTTCGATGGATCAATCACCAATGTATGCTCATGCTCTTCCTCGTCATTGAAGACGTTGAAGCATCCAAAACAAGTACATATCTACATGTTAGGTTTGTACATTGATATTTTCATTTTGCTAATGAAATCACAGTCATCAAGCTCTTCTACTTCTTTCCAGTCTAATGTTGGTCTGAAGTTGATTGTGCATAATCACTCACTCCACCCTCCCTCGTCATCGGAGAAGTAAACCAAGTCAATCATTTGAGAATGTTCGTAGACAAGTCCTCAGAATGTTTATAACAAAGAATTACATGACCTTACATGTTGAAAAATCTTCAAATAAGGAATTTAAATAACAGTGGAAGTTGAGGATGAAGTGCAGTTGACATTCAAGTCTTTCCCTCGAGATGTATGCAAAAAGTTGTACAATGTGATTGGTTCTAAAGTAGTAGCGAAGATCCATCTTTACTGTATATATATTAATAGTCCAAAGGCCATGTGACTGACTGCTCACTTCAAGGAATTAAACTGCATCCACTTGACGAGGGAAGAGCTAAATATCAACTATTCTCTCTCTAATCTCCAAAATAATGGGATTTGGAGGCTTCAACAACATGCAAAGATTGATTAGCCTCCTTGTTAATAGCAAGAATCACGTAAGCCATGACATCTTTGGATATCCAATTATTTAATAGCAACTTCACGATGAAAATCACATTTACCAAGCATCCATTTTCTTCTTTGTGCCACGATGTAGTTCCGGTGTGATGACGCATGACGGGTAGTCTTATCTTCGCTTTCGATTATAGAATTAACACGAGTTGCTGATGAGGGTCCGTCACTCGAGTTGGTTGCTCGCAATGGTTCTATGAAGGGAGTTCTGGAATGTGGTTAGTGAAGGAGGTATTATATCATTTTATCCCATAGCGGGAGAAAAATGGAAGATAGTCATAGGTCTTCCTGACTATAGTAGATGAGTGGTGAATCAGATCCTATAATCAGAACTTGTGCTTGACTTTGTGCCCTACTGTTGTGGACTCTTATTGACAAGTAGTGGATCTTAGTTGATTATGGTTCAAATCAAACATCATATCTCATTTGTAATGGATGGAACTTAGTTAGGATACATATAAATAACAATAATAGCTCTTATATAATTTAAAAGTGACAACCTACATGACAGAGCTACCTTCTAGAGTGTTCACTTCCCTTTCAGTACTTAGTAGCTAGTAGTCACTTTTCTTAATGGTAGTTGCTTCCCTTAAAGTTGCAGTTTCTTGTGCAAACTTTTTACACTTTCTAATTGTTGTTTTTTATATATACTTGGCACTTTGCTCATAAATCTAATTGTGTGAAATCGACAGGTTCACAGGAGAATTAGCCGTGGCAATGGGTGGTTTGTAGGTTGACAGCTAAGACTAGCGGTGCAATAGTTTGCTTTTCTTTTGTTTCTTGTACTTGTGCAAGTTTTTGAGAGATATTATGTGTATGTACATGTCTTTTATACATTTTGGTGCATTGTATATCTTTTGTGGACATTGATGCAAATGGCATTCCATGGAAAATTTAATTGTTTTTTCCTTCTATGCTAATTTCATGCATGTATTATACAACTTAGCATTTTGAATGTAGAATCATATGTATTAGTATGTATTGTTGAGTATCTGGATAGTAGGGGTACGAGAGTTCTATGTTGGTTGTCTATGTTGAGCATTTCCATGCATTGCATAAAAGCTTTTTGTTAGGTGTTTCCATCTTACTTGAAGGATTGTTGATAATGGTGATAATGGTGATGGTAGGGTCTTAATGGAAGGATGATGTAGTCTATACGTAGATGCTAAATAAAATGGCAAGTACACTATGCATATAATATAGTCTTCTCATTGTTTAGCCTGCAGTTACTGTCTTATCTTGGGATTAGTCAAGAATTGGCATTATATGTTATGAATCGGATATTCATCACATAGCATAGTATATATTTTATCATTAAAATATACTCAGAAAAATCCATTTAATCTTGCACAACAAATACTTGCAAATTATGAATTTTCTACAAGTGTACAACTTTATGGACTCAAGAATCATTTAAATATCAGAACCTTTAATAGCTTAACTATAACATAATAGATTCATTTGATCCATTATAGGTAAACAATCTCATGTATTTATTCAAATTTGTAAATCATAGTATAGCTATTTTTTTTTCATTACATGTATTGCCCCATGAACTATATTCTTCAAGGAAGTAGATAGAAAATTAGTTAAAGGTTCAAAACATATTATATATTTAATATGTAAAAATTCATTTGATTATAACTAGGAACACATATGATATTAGCACAATATATAGTTTCGTTATATGCACAAAGAGATTATGTTAGTTTTAGATATGATTTTCCATCATGCATATCCATTTTACATCATCATTTGATTTCATGTATGCTTCAATTGGTGGTTCAATTTCTTGAACACAAATTATGCACCTACATTGTTGCTATTTTATAAGGCAATTTTATTATAGCATGTAAAGAATAGTAGCTTGATAAATCCAGATCTAAAATTAGTATCATCTTATAATGCAATTTTATTATGGCATGTAAATAACAGTACCTTGGCAGACATAGATTCAAAATTGTTGTCGGTTTATGTTGTAGTTTCACTATACCAATAACTTGATAGACATAAATAAAAAATAATTATCATATAGTGCAATGTCAACATAGCAAGTCAATAGCAACTAGATAGGCATATATCAAAATTTGTTTGCATACTAAAATTTTATATAATAAAATATAGACATCATTTCTTGGATGGTAGGTAAATGTTTGAAAGTAAACCACTATTGCGTTTCGGAATTTTAAATGGACGATATTTTCACAATTTTAGTAAACGAACGTTTAGTTTCTCTGCACGACAATAATTACTAAATAAATAGCCATTATCAAATATTCTATTTAGTTGCATGTTTTTTTGAGATATGCCTCGAAGCATTGAGCCGTTTCCGGATAATTCCATAATGGATCTTCTCTGATCTGACTAATGAGGACGTGTGAGGTGTCCAAGGTACGAGTTTTTGGATTTGATTAGGATCCATATATCGACTACCCATGTATATGTATTGTAGGATTAAGGCTTGGGTTCAAAGAGTTTCATTTGGAAAAGTCGTCACCTACTAGGGTTGTTATATATGTATTCTTGTTTTCTCTCATAATAAAATCTCTCTTTTGCAGTGATTTTTCCACTACGCTGGTGGTATTAAACCTCTCTTTGGCAGTGATTTTTCCACTACACTGGTGGGATTTTTCCACGTAAAATCATGCATGTTCTTCGGGATTGATTGCTTGTGGTTGATTACATGTCTGGATCGTCATCGATGGACTAGTATCAAAGTCATCTTGGCGATTCCCCATCTCGCACGACAGTCCCATCTGCATCTTTCTGGTTGATGGTTTCGCTTCACGTGAGACTTACCACAATAGATTATCATCAATTCGATTCAACGCCCACGATGATGATGAAGTTTGAAATCAATAAATTCGATCACAACATCGACTTTGAAATATGGAAGGTCGTGGTGGAGTCGATCCTCAACCATATCATATTTTTCCTCGTTTCCTTACAATAATATAATCATTTCATTCTCGGAGTCAACAGGAAATAACGTAAAACCTTCCTTGATATTTTTGTCCCACTCTTACTTTATCCATGAAATCTTGGCTCACAACATTCAGGACAACATGTCAAATGTTGATGTTCACTGTAGTATAAAATATGGTGATTTATATAAGAGTCTATCTTAACTTCAGCTAAACCCATCTTTTGCATCATCTTCTTGGTTTTATAATAATTTTCGGGTAATTTAGCATCTTAGGGTAAGAGAATCTTGATAATTTTAAGCTGCCAATTTTTCCTCAGAAATAAGAAAGCATGTGACAACAATCATCTGATAGTAAGTTTGAATCCTTATGCATGGGCTCAAGTGATAACATATTGAACACACTTCTCTTCTCATCTTCTAGAATAAGTATGATAGATTTAGGCCATCGATGGGTTAGGGTTTAGGCTTTCTAGGTAGGTTCTCCGAGCTTAAATCGAAGTTAAATATTCTCCTCTCATTTGATCGTATGAACCGTTACATTCAGGTGATAAAAATGACTAATAGAGAGTGGAAGTACAAGCCTGTAGTGTATGGACATGTTATAGATATGTTTCAAATAGATGTTCAAGAATTTGTGGAATTTACTTACGCACAAGGTTCTCGTTTTGTGGATTCAAAAGGTACTATCTTGTGTCCGTGTCAAAAGTGTCATTTAATGAAGAAGATATCTAAAGGTGAAACTCAGTTGCATCTTTATAAAAAATACTCTGATGAAAGTATATCCAATTTGGTGGAGGCACGATGTGGTATTCGAGAACACGATGAATGAGTGAAAAGAAGCAGACAACATTAACCTATTTGTAGATATGGTTATGGAAGTTGCGTGTCCTGATTTTAACATTTCTTGTCCAGATGGTGAGGAACCATATGGTGAGTTCGCAGACTTCTACGAGCTTTTAAAAAAGGCAGAAGAGCCATTGTGAATGGGTTGTGAGACATATTCAAAACTCTCTGCAGCTCAGAACTTTTACCGATGAAGATCAAGTAAAATATGGCTGATTGTAATTTTCAATTACAATCAACTTTCAAAACAATCACCATAGTGACTATTTCGATAGTAAATTATGATTGGTTTGGTATATCGAAGACGAAGGGGTTATAGAACCGAATTTCCATCAGAAACTAACATGCGACAACGATCGCCTTGTAGTAAGTTTGAATTCTTACAGATCCTTTAGTCTGGGATCTCTGAACTAAGGAAAGACATTATAAATGTAATTTTTAAGATCACTTTAGGTCATATATTTTTACGTGCTACAAAAAACACTATAAAATAATCTTAAAATATTTATACATTTATGTTAATCGGGCATTTACGTATATTTAGTTGGTTAACAATGAGGATGTGGATAAGTAAGAACCTAAATTAATGCCTAATATAGTGTTTAAATGAACATTATTGGAAGTGTACCTGTAGAAAAAGATTTTTCCATCTGCAAACATCAAATCCACGATCATTGGACCGGGATATCTCATCCCGAAGTGAGTACAAAATATAAAAATATATAACACAGTTGGAGGTGATGAAATCCTCGAATGTGTTGCACACACCTCTCTATGTGCAGGGCCACAAACCACCCGGTGTGGAAGGACATACTGTGTGTGAATGATTTTATGCGATTTAATAATAAATTGTCAGTGTTTTAGCCTTATTATATACCTAAATATAAGTTAATGTGATACATTTGGCCGTATTAAGTAGAAGTTAATATGATAATAAAAGTATCACAAAAGAACTATTGGCGTTCATCAAACACCACACTTTGGGTTGTCATTCTGTTGATCATGTTTACACCTACAATATCCACACACATATATTTTCTAGTACTTTTGTTTTGATCACAGTTTTGTACACATGTTTTATTTCCCATCTCTTTCTTTCTCTCTTTTGTTCATAATATGATTGTCTACTGGGTCCATGTTGACACCGCAAGGACTAGGGTATCCCACATCCGATCTTGGAGAGTCTATGGTATCCAACACATCCAACCCTGACAGCATTGTATCGACCCCTTTGGGCTATCGATACCCGCTCCTTGCATAAGTAAATCGTTGGTGTTTTTATATAAAAAATTATTTTTTATTTTTACGTAAATAAAATCATATTTTAATGTAAAATTATGCTTATGTAACTTATTGTTCTTCTTTTATATTTTAATATAGTATAATATTTACTTAAATAAAAGTAATAATTAAATTCAAAATTTTTGGGTTTATTGAAATATATTTATAATATTTTACACTTCGAGATTTAAAGGAATCTTCATCATTTTAAATATTATAATTACGTACTATTATTATTACCATTATAATATATAAATATATCGAAAGAAGATAGTTATAAATATTTTTAAATTATAACATATCTATTAAAAAATACTAAATTGTAATTCCATCATAATTAGTAGACTTTATAGTAATTTCATTTTAGGTTATATTAGAAGGTATCCGTAGCCAATTTCAAAAGTAGTGGTATTGTATAATTTTATAATGGAAGTAAATTCTTTTTTAATGAATACTTAATTTAAATATGTTTTCTTCTTTCTATAATTACATGAAATTTATTTAGTTTAAATTATACGAACACAGTCCCCCATCAGACCACCCTCTCAATACATATATACACCCATCTCCCAATGCATACATCGTCATCATATCTCCGCTTATTATATCTGTATCTCCCTATCTCTCTATCTCTCTCATATCTACACTCTATATGAAGATGTTTGTTTGTATAAATAGACTCATAATAAAAAGTTTTCACCTAAACTAAACCGAATTGGCAAATAATGTAATCCAAGTCAACTATAATATTATTCACGTTCTATGTTATCATTGATCAAATTAGGACATCAAATTAATAAGTTACTCATTTATAGTCTATCAAGGCATGATAATACTATCATTTATAGTCTTTATAAATCATCAATAAAGTATACTAGCATGCTTAAAATTGACAGCAATGTTCATTATTCTACCTTATTATACACATTTAATCATATTATTGGTTGTGACATTTCATCATACACTTGTCATGCATATGAATTTCCATATAAATTAGGCAACCATCATCAAATCTAACAACAAGGAGATATTAAACAAGTCGTACGTAACATAGACAACATATTCAATCACTCAAATATATATAAAATGACAAATAATATATCAATAATTTGGAAACCTAAAACTATACAAACATGATTGATATGCAACGAAATGCTAAAAAAATGAGAGAGGATGAAGCAATATACCTAAGGGAAGATGCGTGTGTGGTTGAATGACACAAATGGAGGTCGTCGGAGGCAAGGAAGACAAATTATGGATCGCTAGAGGAGTAGATTTGGGGGAGAAATGCAGGTCGAATGAGGAAGAAGTGGTGTACCAACGTTTAGTTTAATTCCTTTGGCGAGCACACTTACGTGCTCACCCATGGATCCACCACACGTGCCTGCCCAAGCCGCATCTTAAATTTGAAGTGGGCGGCAAGGACATGTGCAATACAAGTTCTCGTCCATATTTTCAGATGTGTCCTCCGTGGTTGCGCCTAGTAATTCAAATTGGCGAGCACCCCGAGCAAGCACATGTGTTTCCCTTGTGCTCACCCATAACCGGGCGAGCACCTATGCTCGCCAGGTGCAAGCCAGTCCATGCACGCCAATCAAGCCTTTTTTGTAGTGCACAAAGGCATTGATGGGCATCAAGAAGATGCATGTGATGCTAAAGACAAGATGAGAAAGAGGACATGGTCGTGAAGTCTAGGGCAAGCTTACAACTTTGCCTCTCGAATGACATTCTTCAGGAAATTATGAAGGAATCCTCTACAACAGCTATGTGGTTGAAACTTGAGTCTCTCTACATGATGAAGACTATTTCCAATCGTCTACATCTCATGCAATGACTCTTTAAGATTAGTGTGGCAGAATGTACATTGATTAAATCTCATCTAGATGCTTTTGGTTCAATTCTTTCTAAGTTGAAAAATGTGGATGAAAATATTAAGACTCAAGTGTTGCTTCCGTTATGTTTGCTACTATCCTCATAAAAGCATTTCTGCAAAACTCAAATTTATAGAAGTGCGATATCACATTAGATGATGTGAAATCATCCGAAAGAGTTAATGGATCGTGAACTCACGGGACATTCATAAAGAAACAAGAAGGTTGCTCCACACAAGTGGTAAATACATGAAATGAAAGAAGTTTGACAAGCTGCAAGAGGAAAAGAAAAGGAGGAGAGCATTTTTTGTCCGTATTGTAAGAATAATGGGTGTATGAAAAAGGAGTGTTGGAAACTCCAAAACAAAGAGAAAAATTAGAAACAACCTGTAAAAGATGAATATGCATTCGAAGAGAGTTATTTGGTAATTGAATGCATAAATTTTGGCTACGCTTTAATGACCAGTACTCCACACACATCGAAGGATGCATGGCTTCTAGATTCCGATTGCTCCTACCATGTCAAGCCCAACTACTATTGGTTCTCCTCATACAGATCTATTGATGGAGGAATTTCGGTAGTGAGTCCAAAGTTGTAGGATTTGGAAGCGTTGACCTGAAGATGCATACTGGGATATTTGTCACCTTGACAAATGTTGACCATGTTCCGGATATGACGAAGAACATGATATCTCTGGGACTCTAGAAAAGAAAGGGTGCAAGTATGCTACGATGGGTGGTATCCGTACAGTTGTCAAAGATGGACATTTTGTAATGTTCGTGAAGAGGTCTAGGAATCTATTTGTATTAGCATGAGATACTAGTACATGTGCGCACCCGTTTCCACTAGTTTATAAGCTGGCAACATCAGATTTAGGCATCTCTGGTTGGGACATTTGAGCGAGACAAGCATGAGTACCCTTGTTAGATGAGGATTATTTGATAGTCAGAGCATGGGCAAGTTAGACTTCTGTGAGCATTGCATTCTTGATAAACAGATAGAGAAAAGTTTTGGCGCCTCGGAACATAAAACAAATGACACTCTCAACTATATTCATTTTGAGCTATTGGGTATGTCTTGAGTCTCATCCAAAGGTAGTGTGCAATACATGTAAAGGGAGTTCACAACTTGTGCATAACAAAAACACAGAAATATTTGCATAAAAGGTTGTTCTTCGTTTGAACACTGCTACAGTGCATAACAAAAAAAATTGATGTGAAACCATGTATAGGAAATGTTTTCTAAACCATTTTGCATAATCATGAGTATTTAGGAATAAATGTTGAAGCATGATTCTCTAAAAGAAGAGACCTTCCAAATAAAGTTGGATCTGATGAAGTTTCTCTTGCAGACGCAATGATGACTCTCATTGTTTCTTCAAAGTTGGTATCTACTTCTCCTTCAAGTAGTCCATGTAAAATAGGCATCAATTAGATCTCTATCTCCTGATTTCATCGCACAAAATTGAGTACTCCTTCACGTACATAGAACACGGATAAGAAGGTATTCTTCTCTTATGATGGGACAAGCAAACGTAGAGAAGATGGAGATACAAGGTGGACGGCCAACAGTTTGGCATGGAAAGATGGTGGACGACCAAAGAGAGTTCCAAACTCTCTCTTATCTTCTCTAGTTTCAAGGAAATGTGGTCGTCTTATAATTGAAGGAAATTATTGTATTTAAGAAAGAGGCCAAGCCCTCCTAGTGTGGATGTCCATAAGGATTCCTATTCCTCATTGTCGACATCCATAACATGTATCCCTCTCTCTCTCTCATCTTGGTTTTCAAGTAGGAGTTCTAATCCTCAAGACTTTGGCTAACAATTTTGCGAATATAATAATCAATAAAGAAATAAAATTAAAAGAGAATCTAAAACAAATAGAACTCTCACGACGGGCTTCATGGTAGAAGTTCATCTTTAGATATCCTATTTACTTTTTAAATTCCGAAAAATGCTATGGTATTATAATTTAATTATACTTTGATAAATTAAATTACACATACCATAACTAGGTTATTTATGAAAAGAAACTATCAATATATGGATCCAATTCATAAACACAATGTGAAATGTAAGTTCAATTTACATTTAATTTTCTAATGTAAATCATATTCTCATATCCTTGAAATAATATATGAATAATATTCATATAACTATTAATTAATATACATCATTATTTATATTGATTAATACCCAAAAATGTGTATCGCATCCACACTATCCTTGGATAAATTATATCCATGATAATAACATTTATTACCATAATACTGATATCATAATGTACGAACCCTAATCCAATTAGGACTTGCGTGTAGTATTTATGGATACTTGAAACTAATGTCGGAGAGATTATATTATCCAGGTACAATGACTTGAAATTAGGATATCCATCAAATTTCAGGGTTCAAAATAATTTTCAAGAAGTGCTTCACGCTCTATTTTTAGATTATTTGAGCTTGAAAATGGACAATAGTCATGAGCTCAATTTCTAATAATATTTCTAATCATTGGACAAACCATTGAAGCTTAGAAATGATTTTTGAAGTGAATCCATCACTATTTCCTCTTCGATTTCTAACATTTGGACCTAAAATTGGACATTTGGAATTGGAATTGGATCCTATGATGTGGGACTTAATCCAATTAACTATCATGTCATTAAAATATAAAATAAAGTTACTAAAATCCATCTGATTTCACCACTATTGTGGAATGAAAGATTCTTGGCATATAATTTATTTAGAACACATCAACCCAGAGTATTCTCACCACTCTATTATCCTTTATACTTGAAGACTTTGATACACTTGAAGTTCAAACCCTTGTTTAATTGTCTCTTTCCATGGTGCATTAGTAGATTTCTCAATAGATAATTCAACGACAATATTAATCCTTTTTTTCAAAACCATATATTCAAATTCATGTCTTATTTCATAAGCAAGATGACCATGCATTGAATTCTGTTTGACCCCCCAAATCTCATGAGTGAGATCTGTCTCCCGGTTTATTAAGCATGGACCAATATGATTCCTTTTAGATATCATACACCTTTTATGTCTTTGTACATACACCAACGCATCGGTGTATGGACCTTGTTTAGGACTTTAACCTAATGTTCTAATGTATATACTTGGACATATAGGTTTATAATTATCTCAGGTCAAAGGATGTATGCCTAATTGTGAAAATCACGATTCAGATCTCAATTTATCTTGACCTCGTCAAGTCAATACTTTGACCCAAATAGTCAACATCTAGACCTTTTGGTCAATATTTTGACTTTTGATCAATATTTGACCATTTGTATCATTCCATGATACAAAGTAAATATTTTGTCTTTTTAGGTCTATATGTTGACTATTAGGTCAACACTTAGACTTAACTACTCCATGATTAATGAATCTCTATTCCCACGTAGAGGACATACATCAATAGGTAGGTCAGATATTTACTTTGGAGAAAGATTGACATCTATTTCTTATACTGGAGATCAATCTCGAATATCACAAGATGAAGTCAATATTGTCCTGTCAACTACATGGTATACAAAATGACCACGATATGTAACGTTAATTGTATAGAGGGGCCTTTAATTAAGGTGTGAATACAAACATTCGATTCATATGAAAATTATAACTTTTATTGTAGAATTGGTTGCTAAGGTCTTACAAGCTCAACAACATGCTGACTTTTATTGATGATTACTTAACAAAGATTTGGATTTATGCCACTAAATCCAAAGACGATGAGTTTACACACTTCAAGTAGTGGAAGGAACTATTGGAGGAGCAACTTAAGAAAAGCATCAAGAGGTTGTAGGAAGATAATTCCCTAAAATTCTTTTCAACATAATTCAATGACTAGAATGAAGGCATCGCTAGATGTCGTACTGTCAGATATACTCCTCAACATAATGAAGTCATAGAGCATGTGAATAGGACCCTGCTAGAGAGAGCCAAATGTATGCCATTGAATGCTAGATTGAGAAGGATTTTTAGGATGAAAGAGTTGAGACAAAAGCCTTCCTTGTGAGCAGATCTCCCTCATTGGTTCTAGACAACCTAACACGTGAGAAGGCATGGTCTAGATATCCCTCTGATTATTTTGATTTGAAATTTTTTTATTGTCCTTCATATGCACATGTTAGTCAAGGAAAGTTAGAACTAAGATCCGTGAAGTGCATATTTCCTGAGTATGCATCCGGAGTAAATGGATATAGATTATGGTGTCTTGATCCAAAGCCCCGGAAGTTTATGATTGAGAAGAATGTGGATTTAATGAGTGTTATTTTATCCCCCAAGTATATTTCTTTTGTCCATTCTTCTGATGCAAATAAAGATGTGAATATCGACAATCAGGTGGATCTTGAGGTTCCCCCTGTCCAACACATCACCTATATGAATCAGAAGAAGATGAGGAGAGTTCAATAGGTGAAGAAAAAAAGTGCATTGCAAATAGGCGAGGATGAAGGCAGATCAAGCCACCCTTTAGTTATGCAGATTCTCTTTTGCATATGCACTATCCATTGTAAAGGAAATAGGTAGAGAGTCGAGTAGTTTTTTAGAAGTTTTTCATCACAATACTCTGTAGAATCGTTTGCAACGATGAATTGGAAGATTGAATCTCTTCACAAAAATAAGACATGAACATCTCCTCATAAAAATAAGACATGAACCCTTCTTTAACCACCACATGGATAGAAGTTGATTGACTACAAGTGGATTTAGAAAAAGAAAGAAGGTACTATAGATCTGTCAATGCGAGATACAAGGCAATACTAGTTGCCAAAGGCTTTAGGCATGTGGAGGGTATCAACTACAATGATATCTTCTCACCTATGGTAACGCACACCTTCATATGAGTTGTACTAGCTATTGTTGTCGTGAATGACTTAGAGTTGGAGCAGCTAGATACGAACAAAATATTTTTATATGGAGATCTTATAGATCATATTTACATGTCATTTTTATATGAAGCTACGTATAAGTTAGAAGAGTTATTTGCATAAGGTCTTGAAGTGTTTTGGTATGTTAGATGCTAAATTAGAGAAGATACCACTTGGCTCTTATTTCAAGCTATTCGTAGACTCGTCAACATAGATAGAGGATGAGCATGAGTACATGTCACGAGTTCCTTACACTGGTGTTATTAGGAGCATCATGTATGCCATGATATGCACAAGCTTAGACATCGCCACAGTAGTTAGTGTTGTGAGTAGATACATGTCAAATCCAAGAAAAGATCATTGGATTTCTTTGAAGTTGATTATGAGATATCTGTGAGGTACCATTTGGTTTTGTCTTGAATTTGTAAGAAGGATGGAATAGTGGGCTTTGTAAGTTTCGACTATGCAGGTGGTCTTGACAAGAGAAGATCAATGACATGCTATATTCACATTTTCTAGATGTGTAGTTTTGCGTAAGGCAATATTGCAGCACACCATGACCATATCTACCATGGAGGTTGAGTACATGGCAGCAACTGAAGGAAGCAATTTTGTTGAGAGGATTATTCAACAAGCTCACTCTCGATCAAAAGACAATAGTCATCCAATATTATAGTGGGAGTGTTATACATCTAACAAAGGATCAGATGCACCATGAAAGAACAAAGAACATCGATATCGACTACCACTTCATAGAGAAGTCCTAACAGAGGGTCGCATTCAGAAGAAGAAGATCGCCACTACAGACAATCTAAGAGACGTGATGATGAAGTTAGCGCCACTAACCAAGTTCACAACCTACATGAACTTGGTTGATATTTCTAGGACGTAAAGGCCATGTTCGGCAAAGAGATTTCTCCGCAACATTCTAGGTGTTCATGTCAAGGTAGAGAGTAGTTGAGATATGCCTTGAAGCATCGACCCATTTGTGATCTGAATAAGTTCTGTAAATGAATCTTAGCTGGACCGAGTAAGATACAAATATTTATATCTGATTATGATTCATTTACTGATTACCCATACATATTGTAGGGCTAAGGCGTGTGTTAGCAGAGAGTCTCATTCCGGGAGAGCCGTCGCCTCCTAAGGTTCTTATATATAATCATGTTTTCTCTCATAGTGGAACGCCTCTTAACCCGTGGTTGTTTTCACTGCTACAATGATGATGTTTTTCCACATAAAATCATGTGTGTTCTTTGTGGTTGGTTGCTTATGGTTGATTACATGTTTGGATCATCATCAACAATTTTCAACCCTTTGATTCATAAATTCAAATAAGCATGCACATGCCTCAATTGTTTTTCAAAAGTATATTTGTCAAAACAATCTCATAGTTGGAAAATTCTTGCTGCTAAGTTTGCACCCATGTGTATTACACATGTCTATATATGTCCTTTGTAGCACAAAAGATTTAACACATGTCATCACTGAAATCTTCAAAGATTTTACTATAACACATTCCACCATAGCTTTCATGCATATAAATTTTAACTTTCACTTGCGCTCAAGTGATTTAAAGCACAAAGATTTCATAGGTTGTAAATAAAATAAAACATTTCTAAGCATAGAGTTTTGTATTTGATTTTATATTTATTTATATACACATATGCATGGATGTTGCATACGTACATATATCATATTGAACTATTGATATCCTCTTTTACTATGGTTTTAAATATCATCCAAGTCTCTAAATCAAATGACCAAGTAATGAGGTCTTTAACTCTTTCTCTTAACATAAAGAAAATACACACCTAAGGATTGTATTTCTCTTAACATAAAGCAAATACACACCAAAGGCTTTTATGTTGCTCCATAACTCAAATCTTAAACATAAAATTCATATATATTTGAAATATTTCATCTAAAAGTTAATCTATGATATATGAAACAACATTCATACCTTGTTCATGTCATATGAGTTCTCAAGAATTCCTCTCTTAATTATATCTCCAATGGTTTCACCAAATTCTACGTGTGTAATCTTATTTGATTAAAGATCCCATAATTACTAAATCATCATGAATGCATCAGTTTTCTATATTTAAAATCATGTGTTCTGATGTTATTGACAAATGTTGGAAATTACATAAGTTTTTATTTTAGTTTATTCGCATTCTCTATTTCTATTTGTAATGCTTCGAGAATTATTATTCAATTACCACCAAATGGGCTATAGGTTTTCGTGCTATATAAGAAATCCTACATCAAGAATGAAATCATTCTATTACATTCCCATATTTCCTCCAGATGATATCGAAGCAACGATCCTAGACTGTAATTTTTATTCTTTGCCAACACCACAAGCCTATAGCCACGACAAACCATCATCGTCATGTGCGTCGCCACCACCACCCCTACCTCCTTACGTGCATGGGTCTCCTATCTACCATTGTTGTACACCCACACATGGGTGCCCTAACTGTGCACATGATCCCCATCATGCATGCATCCTTTCCGTGTGAGTCTCAAGCCAAGCACTGTCGATTCCATTCATGTAGGTTTCTCTCCTCTTGCTGTTGTTCACCATGTAATCGCCACCCTGCGTAGCGACCGAGGGTTGTTTCCCTTGTGGCATTATCACCCTTTTCTTCACCTCATACGAACTCCTCTTGGTCGAGTCTACTTCCCTAAAGGTCCTTTCCATGTATGTGAATAGATTGTCTAGCACTTCATTCATATCGATCCAAGAACATGATGATCATGACTCCTATCATGACCAAGCCTCTAATATCTACATCTTCCATGATGGTTTAGGGGACCTATATCAAACTCAAGGATGCAAACAATTATATGCTATGGTGTCTCAAGACATCAAGGTGTCAATTGGTGGTCAACTGAAAATATCTACTCTAATGAAGGAACCTCTGAAGGAAGCTGATAAATTCATGGTTCATCTCTTTTATACCTAAATTTTATCTGAAATTCCTAAGAAAAATAATGCAAAATTCACATAAAATGATAAAATAAGAAAATTATCTCAAGCAACAAAAATGGATTATTTGAAAAAAATCAACTCACTGCATAATTAAAGAAAGATTCACATAAATTGATTAAAAATTATGAGCTAAAATGGGTATATTTTCAACTATACAGCATAATCTTATAATAAGTCCATAAAGTTCATTCTAACTCCAATTGATATGAAAATAACTTCAATGTGTACCCAATATAAGCCTCAATCTATGGTAACAATACTAATCCGTAAAAAATGCAAAACATCCAAACCCTAGTTTTAAGGATTGAAAATTGAAAAATGCATAACTTCCTCATACAAGCTCCTATTGAAAACTACTAACCTTGAATTAAAGCATAAATAGAACAATATTACATTCAAAGGATAGGAGTTTATTTGTGGAGATTGGGTTCTAGGATCTAATTGTACATTATACTTAATCAGCTAACTAAACTTATTACATGTATATAACTCTTTTTATTCTATTTCTTTTTCAATTCATTTATTTATTATATATTTCTACGATAATTGCATAAAAATAAAAAATTCATATAATTCCAGAAAACCATGAAAATGATAAATTCTAATGTTGTACATTCAACCATATCCACATTTAATATTTTACTTTTCTAATTTTTCTTAATCAATCAAAATCCAAAACGATAGATTCACGTTTAAATCATCATTTGACATTTTATTTAATTATATCATGCATGCATACAAGAAAATCAAAGAAATAAACAAAACACAAAAAATGTATTTAAATATATTAAATATCATTAAAAAAATAATATTTTTAATAATTAACCAATTTGTTTGAGTTTAACATGAAAGGTGTAGGTCTCACAGAGATGTAAAATATTTAATTTAGTCATTTTGCATCAGAGTTCATCTCATATTTTATTTTTTTATTTGACTTTATTTTCTTGCATTGGTCAATGTTCATGGTCAACCTTAGCCAGGCAATCACCCATCAATCCGTACAGATACACTTCAATGGGATTTGATCCACCATTGGACTCTAGTGCATGAACCCACCAATCCACATGTGAGAATGATTGACCTCAAGTCAACTTAGCCATCCCCAACAACCTTTCGTTTTTTTATATGTGAAAATCCCAACTAGCTTCATATCCCCTTGTTAACCAACCTCCATAGCCACAAAACTTTATCCCATCTTCCTTTATCTTTTGCAAATCTACCGCAAACTCGTCTACCCATTGAAAGCCCCAACCCTCATTTGTTGGGCATATAAGAACTTGGTGACCCCTTAATGAAATAAAAGTTGTTTATCTCTTGACTTGAATTGAATGTTAGTGTTAGCATTCATATAAACTCTCTAACCTTAAAATCGAACAATCATATAAATACAGTAGCATGCAAGTTAAGATGAAACATAAGCAACACATTAAACGCAATCCTGGATCAAGAACCAACAAGCAAGTAAAAACGAAGCATAACCGCGACCACATATGGACATGGGTTCAACACAATGTCAAAAAGCAAACCAACCATTATCCTACAAACTACAGGAGCAGATCATAATTCAAACATTGAGGAACCACCATATCTACACTAGCAAACAATGAAAAATTGGATATGCAACAAGTAAAACAAGATCGCTACATAGACCACGCAATGGTCCACGTGGTCAATGAAATATGGAAACAAAGCAAGCAAGAGGAGCTCAAAGAACCACGCATGGCAACCAAGTTCCATTCTCCGTCCTCTTTTATAGGTGGGAAATGAGGGAGAAGAAAGGCTAGATTCGCAGTCAATCCATTGTCTACGAAGATAACATGGTAGTGTCTAGCATATCACCATAAATAATGGCATCCATATCTCACAACAAAGCTCAAACATTCCAACCATGTCGAGCCAAGCCCTGCATCCCACAAATAAATAATGATAGCACATACTTCTGAGCATCACACGAACACAATCCACATAAGCGAGGGAGACTGAAGCCCACACAAGAAGGGGAAGGAGATGACATGGAGGAACACCTCTGCGTGAAAGGGGGAGGCGGTTGCATGGTTGCAGGAAACGAGGTAGGCTGAGGGATGCTCTCCCTCCTTCTGTGAGATGGGCACCATGGCAAAAATAACGAGAATTGCACGAGGGACAGAGGGTCAGGGCGAACCCACCGTTATACTTCGCTATCCCTTGCAAGCCCCATATTGATTCTTCACATAAATCCGGTTTAAAAGCTATATATAGAGATCACCTCCAGCCCTCCCAATATAGAATGAGAGACTAAATACATGTCTACAGAATATCTTACACAAGATCTAATTACACAATTGACTCAACCCTTCACTATTCTCAACACATAGCGCATGTGATGCAACTTGTTCACATGTACATGTGCATTTAAGTCCTCTAAAACGTTGAAGATCCAAAAAATGATGAAAGCCAATCACATCGTCAAACAAACAGAAGTAGCTGCCTAAGATCACTTTGTTCTTATTTAAAGTTCACATTTAAAATACAGATCAAGATGAAGATTCAACTGAATATACTCATATTTGGGATGAATGTTATCTTGCAATCTCTCAATGACATTACAAAAAAAAACCTCGCATTACACTGGCATGCCGGTGCTGGACATGGAGAAATAAGCAGAAGAAATTATCTCATGGCATGATTTTTTATACCAAATGAGGAACGAGAAAGAAGGAAACTGTATGCGCAAGTTATGTTAAATAGCCCAAAAATGTTGTAGATAAAGCAATGTTCCACTCTTTCTCCTCATGCTCTACCTGCTCAATCTTTCCAGATCTTAATACGAAAGGTAACTCGAGACAGTGATATAAATACTAATACAAATACAACATGATACAGTTACAAACAAATATAACATGACGCGGTGACAAAAATACTAAGACAAACATAATTTGGTACATATTACAACACATAAGAACCAGCATCCGGCATCCATTCTGGAAATTTGTTTAATCGTTGAAATGATTCAGCGTTCTCTGGTTCATTGCACAACCAGAACATTGCAGCAAACGCTATTGAAGCACACTTTTATAGCTCATCATGGGAAGGATCCTCCCCTGTAAGAGTTAAAAGGAATGGTGTCAGTTAACATAAATTTACTTGCAACTAAAGAGAGGCGATAGTTCTTACTAAAAAGATGTGATTTCTTTACTAAGATTCAAGAGATGATTACTAAAGAGTGGTAGATATCAAGTATATTGATTAAAGGGTTTTTCTAACTTATTACCTTGTAAAGTTTCCCAATAATATTTATGTCCTTGCCTATTTTGTGAAGACATTTGTATTCTTTATATTCAACATGTACTTCTTTCTTATTTTCTTTTCCGGTTGTCTACTTTATGTAATTTACCCATAGGCCTCTCTACTATATAAGAGGGACTAGGGTTCTCAGAAATAAATAAGTTCTCTTATTTTCTCCAACATGGTATCAGAGCGGCGGTCCTAGACCAGAGCTCTCGATTCCCAGAAACCCTAACCCCACCGTCGGCCCTTTCTCTCTCTCCCTCTACCCGCGCGCCGCCGCCCTCTTGCTTCCCCGCCTCGTCGCCAACGTTGCAGCCTAGCACACTGCAACAGCAAAGGCTCCGCGCACGTGCTCACTACGCACAGCGCATCGTGCGCACAGTTTACCGCGAACAGCGCACCGCGCCTCTTCTCTCTCGTGCGCATATCTCCTTACGCGCACAGCGCACCGTGCGCTAGCCCCCCCTTTCACGTGCACCGTGGGCCCTTCTCGCGCGCACCTCAGCCTAGTCTCGCGCATCGCGTGCTGACTTCATTTGCACGCCGCCTCAGCCTCGTCCATTGATTGATGGGTTGGTGTGCATGAGTCTACACATGCAACCAAACCCATATATGTTTGTGTAGACATACAACATTTGTTTTATTTACACCCGTAGCAGTCTTTTCTCGGCAGTATGTCTAAGAACAAGGTCGATGTACCAGCCACTGGCGCATTCAGAGGTCCGGCGCCTATTGTAAAAATGGACGGAACCTTACTTATTCAGAGTCATGCTCCTCTCTATTGTAAAAATGGACACAACAAAATGGTATTGCAGAGCGAAAACATCGCCATCTACTGGATATCACTCGAACCTTACTTATTCGGAGTCATGCTCCAAACTCATTCTGGGGTGATGCGGTTCTCACAGCCTGCTACTTAATAAATCGTATGCCCTCGTCTGTCTTGGATGAGAAAACTCCTCTCTCTCTCTCTAGTGTTTCCTAAGGAGTTGTTCTCTCTTCCACCTCATGTCTTTGGCTGTGTCAATTTTGTCCATCAGTTGGTGCCAGGTCTTGATAAGCTCTCTCCCAGGGCCATCAAATGTGTGTTTGTCGGGTACTCTAGGACTCAGAAGGGCTATCGGTGCTTTGATTCGTTGCGTCGAAAATATTTTGTTAGCGCCGACGTCACATTCTTTGAATCTGTCATGTTTTTCTCTCCTACAGGAGACCGAATGACTACTCCTCATTCTGTTACTGAGGTCTCCTACATGTCACCACCTCCTATGAGTCAGTTACCTTCCATGCCACCATCTCCACCACCACCTCCACCTTTACCTCTCCCAGTAACCATTGTCCCACCGTTGCCAAAGTACTATACTCGTCGGTCATCCTCTGCTCAAGGTCATGGCCAGTCATCCAGCAGCCCTCAGGTTGATTCCGATAACTTGATTACTAACAATGAGTCTGAAGATCCATTGATACAAGAAATACAGCAGGATGACGATCATGCAGACTTGGACGTGCCTATCGCTATTAGAAAGCAGCGGCGTACTTGTGCTTCATATCCACTTACTTCTCATGTCTCGTTTCATCGTCTGACGGGAAACTTCCAGAAATTTGCGTAGCCCTATCTGCCATTGAGATTCCACGCAATTATCAGGAGGTACTCCAAGATAGCAAATGGCGCCTTGCTATGGAAGAAGAAATGGCCGCATTGCAGTCCCGTGGTACGTGGACACTTGTTTTGCCACCGCTTGGAGCGTCTTTTGTGAGCTGCAAGTGGGTATTTACTGTTAAATACCATGCCGATGGAAGCCTTGATCGGTATAAGGCAAGGCTCATGGCACGTGGTTTTACTCAGACTTATGGTGTTGATTACTTGGACACATTCTCCCCAGTTGCTCGACATTCTACCTTACATGTTCTTCTTTCAGTTGTTGTAGCACGAGATTGGCCACTGTTTCAGCTTGATGTGAAAAATGCATTCTTATATGGCGATCTGCACGAGGAGGTTTATATGCAGCAGCCTCCGAGGTTTGCTGCTGAGGGGGAGCGTGCCCAGGTCTGTAGACTCCATAAGGCGATATATGGTCTTAGACAGAGTCCTAGAACGTGGTTTCAAAAGCGTTCAGATCTGATTGAGCGACAGGGCTTCAAGAGGTCAAATGCAGACCATTCCTTATTTGTGCAGAAGACGTCCAGAGGTACGGTGGCTATCATGGTGTATATTGATAATATTATTGTTACAGGAGATGATGAGCAGGGAATTAAGATGGCTAAAGATTTTCTGGGCAGTCAATTTGTGACGAAGGATCTGGGTAGTCTAAGGTATTTCCTGGGGTTGGAATTTGCTAGAAATGCTAGGGTCTTGTGATGACCCAAAGGAAGTACGTTACAGATATGCTTGCAGAAACAGGAATGATGGGATGTCGACCGTCCACGACTCCTATGGATACTAGTATGAAGCAATATGATGATGATAGTGAGGAAGTTGATAAGAGAAGATACAGAGAGTTGGTTGGAAAGCTCATTTATATTACAATCACCAGACCCGATATTGCATTTGCAATGAGTCGAGTGAGTCAATTCGTGGAATAACCTTGACAGATACATATGGACGCACTACATATGATATTGAGATATCTGAAATCAACTCCAGGCGCAGGTTTACTATTCAAGAAAGGAGACACACTATCTGTATCCGCATATGCTGACGCAAATTATGCAGGTTGTCCTAAGGATAGGAAGGGATTTGCAATATTTGTTGGCACTTCTCTTGTTTCTTGGAAAAGCAAGAAACAAATTGTTGTAACAAGGTCTAGTGTTGAGTCTGAGTACAGGGCTATGGCTCAAGCTAGTACAAAGATGATGTGGGTTCGAGCAGTGCTATGTGATCTACATGTAGAGATCCCTCTACCCATGGAGTTACAATGTGATAACCAGTGTTCATTGCAAACAAACCAGCATTCCATGAGAGAACGAAACATATCGAGGTGGATTGCCATTACACCAGAGACATGATTCAGAAGGGACTAATCTCTACTTCCCATGTTAGCTCTGGAGAGAAAACCGCGGACATCTTCACCAAGCCACTGCCCAGAGGATCATTCCAGAAGTGTTCATCCAAGCTGAGAATGATCAATATCTATGCTCCAGCTTGAGGGGGAGTGTGAAGACATTTGTGTTCTTTATATTCAATATGTACTTCTTTCTTATTTTCTTTTCCGGTTGTCTACTTTATGTAATTTACACATAGGCCTCTCTACTATATAAGAGAGCCTAGGGTTCTCAGAAATAAATATGTTCTCTTATTTTCTCCAACATATTTCATAATTACACAATGTGTGTGTATATATATACACACACATGAGTTCAATGGGGATGCCCCTTGAGGGGAGCTAACTTGACTCCGCGTAATTTCGCTCATGTTTTATTTTTTATTTTTTTTGAAAATTTCTACCGTGAGTATTCATCACTATATCCCTATATTATATTATTCAAATTTTGTGTGAAACAGACTCCTACGACCTCCATCCAGACAGTCATTTTTAACGGTAACAGAATTGCTAAAAATGACCCTTCTGGATGGAGGCCGTAGGAATCTCTATTTCATGCGAAATTTGAAGACATAATATAGGGATATATTGATGAAAATCTACAAAAGAAATTTTCGAAAAAAAATAAAAACGGACGAAATGGCATGGGCGGAGCTAAGTTAGCTACCCCTAAGGGGGCAGCCCCATTTTACCCTATATATATATATAGGAGTGATCATATGAGAGCGAAAAATTGTGAGAGCATAAGAGGAATGATTCTGGACCACATGATTCTGTTTTCTCTCTTCTGGTCTTCTCTCTCCTGGCTGAATCATGTGGTCCAGAATCATCCCTCCCGTGCTCTCACAACTTTTTGCTCTCATAGGATCACTCCTATATATATGGCTTAATGTGGTTGCCCTGCAGCATATTCAGCGATTTTTTTGTTTTTTTGGAAAATACCGTCATCTATTTTCATCACTATATCCCTCTAATATGCCATTCCAATATCGTCAGAAACTTAGACTTATATGCTATCTATCTAGAAAAGGACGATAAAACCAATTCTAAGACTGTTAAAATTACATGTTCTAGATGGAGGCATTAGAGTCCCTGTTTCTGACAAAACTACAATGATATATTAGAGGGATACATTGATGAAAATACATGGCAATATTTTCCAAAAAAATAAGAACAATTCAAAGAAATATGGCACGGGGTAGTCCATTGGCTACACCCTGGGGGTTGCCCCCTTTTCCCATATATATGGGTTAAATGGGCTATCCCATGTGGGGCTGCTAAGTTCAAGCTACTACCAGCTTTATTTTTATTTTATTTTTGATTTTTTTAATGACACATGGGAAGATTATGTTAAATTAAAAAGAGTAACATGTGTTTTAAAATTTAACTAAAAACATATATTTCTAACACTTATTTCGGCATTTTTTATTTTTTTGGAAAATATCACCATATATATTCATCCCTATATCCCTCCTATATGCCATTCGAATTTCGTCAAAAACAGAGACTCCTATGGCCTCCATCGAGACAGTGTCTTTAAAAAATCCTATTACCGTTAAAAAATGACTGTTTAGATGGAGGTCGTAAGAGTCTTTGTTTTTGATGAAATTCGAATGGCATATAGGAGGAATATAGGGATGAATATACATGACGATATTTTTCAAAAAAAAGTAAAAAAACGTTGAAAACGGCGCGGGGGCAGCACCAATAACCTTTATATATATATATATATATATATATATAGGGTATCTTTCAAATGAGACATGGTCCTTCATCCATATGGAAGGCCAACAATCTCAGCCATCCGTCTTTAATCGTGTGGTTGTCATTAATGGCACGTTAATTTTTTCTATAAATTAAGAAAAAACCGATTTTGGTCTTTATGCATTATCTAAATATAGCATGTAATTAAGGTCACATTAATTGAGGGTTAGGGTTGATCCCTCCAAAACAGGAATTATTCGTTGAAATTCAAGGGGACACCGCCCCTTCCTCTCCAATGGGTAGGCGGCGGCGACGTGCGGACGGGTGAGCAGGAGCCGTGTGGGAATTGCGAGATGTTGTGAGTACCGGATTCGAGGAGATCATTAAGAAGGGGTTTCAGCTGACATGGGATCATCCGCAGGAGCCGTGTGGGAATTGCGAGAAAAGCGGTGGCCGATGCATGTCCACGAAAGACTCCAGTTTCCTCTGTATGTGCGCCGACGGAGCGCATCAGGATTACTGCAAGGATGCAGGTATTCATCGCCCATCTTTATTTTTTTTTGCTCTGGAAAGCGTGGTCAATGTGTTTAGTTGAGATAGATAATAAGCAACTTGCAATAGGTGGGTTTGGTGAGGCAAGAACGTACCTATTGCAATGATCAGTTCTAATTATAAATCTTGAATTTGAAGTTATAGGATTACAACTGTTTCCTTTAAATCTCACTTCATTCATTTCTACTCTCCATCCTTCTCTTTTAATCTGTTTGATTACGTTGATGAATCTAGGGCTGGATGACGCTTCATTCATTTCTATTCTCCATCCTTCTCTCTTAATCTGTTTGATTACGTCGAGCGGGTGAAGCTTCTTAATCCGTCTCTGCATTTTTGTCTTCTGTTGCTCGCATTTTATTTCAGGAGAAGTATGGACGTCGACGGTGAAGCTTCTTCAACGACGCGGCTCGCGCAAGGGCTGGATGACACAGACGATTGCAACGAGGAGGACGCCGTCGACGATGATACAGACGATGACAGAGCAAAGACGAGGACGGGTATTGCGTTGGATCATGCGATGGACATCTTAATGGCGGGATCGAGCGAGATCGTACGTCGGATCGTACGATGCACGCGGCGGCGTTGGAGAGGAGCACAGGGGAACACGAGAGGAGGAATGGACGCAGCGTGGCGAGGTCTCGTCGACACGAAAATACAATATTGACGTGCATTATACACTTTTTATGTGTATTATACAATTTTGAAGTGTATTAGAGATATTTGATATGTATTTGTACGTATCAATTGAGTGCAAAATGACAGTTGTTTTTTATGCGTATTTTATTTTATGTGTATTCCACATTTTGGATATGCATTATACATTTTGAATGTGTATTATACATATTTCGGTGATATTTTACTCATCCATTAACCGTGAATGACTACTGCATTTTTACAAATAACCATAAAAATTCTATTATACAAAGAACCATACAATCAATACAAATAACTATGCATTAATTGGTAATATGAATTGTATTCTACAAATAACCATACATAATTTACAAATGGTTGATTAATTTTGAAAGAAACACAGTAAATACAAAAAACATACACTCGTTACAAAAGGAACACCAGATTCTACAAAAAAAAGACATTAAGATACAAACATTGCCCTACGTAATGTCGCCCAGAATAAAACTGGATATATTTTAAACATGGTAATGCAAAAAATACCAAAAATAAAAATAGCTAAATTTAGAATTTCAGAATATTTATTGGCATGCATAATTAATGCGAAAGTTGATGACCAAAATGCCCTTTTGGGCAACAAAATTGAAGTTGCCGTTGGATTTGAATCCGATGGTCCAGATCGCTGGCCTTCCTAAGGGATGGAAGGACCACGTCTCATATGAAAGGCCCCCTATATATATATAGGGCTTATCCAGTGAGCCCTGTGCCCATTTGAGTTTTGGTGAGCACCAAACGTGGGCGCGCCATGTGTATTTCCATTTGAATGGTTGCCTATTTCGAAGGAGCACGGTTTTGGAAGGATATTAATATGTTTGACCATTTTATATTGCCAATTATACCGAGTCCTTAAAAGAAGGAAGACTGTTTTGGAAAGATAAATTCAAATTATTAATTTCGTACCGAAGAAATAGTCATTGTATATTTGATTAGTAATGTATATATTGTACTCAAGTAATTATGTGTTACGAGATCAGTAATACTGAAACATTTGTCAGTATTTTATATCTGTAATATTACATTGTACAGAGATCAGTAATTGATTCATGTTACTCAAGTAATACATATTCAGTTCTCAAGTAATTATTGTTGTAAGATCAGTAATTAAGTAGGTTAACTACTAATGTCCATACAATGATTACTGATTACAGATGTTTATTCTACTGAACTCATTTTGATTGTTACTAATGTTATATTTACTAAATGCTTTGAGTGTTACTGATGCACCTTTTGTTCACTTGTATAATCTTTTTACTCCCTTATAATGCATGTGAAAATTACTGATCATTTATTGTGATTTTACTAAGTTCATAACAACTACTTACTTGTCCAGTGTATATATATTATTGAATTTTGAACCATATAATAAAATGAACGTAAATTACTGATTGTTGTTTGGGTATTACTAATCTCGCAATAAGCATTTACTGGACTATTGTATATATATATTACTGATTCCATTTGTTTCTTTGTTGTTACTTAAATTTATATCATTTTGACTGAATCTAATTTGAAGACAACATTCTGAATACAATTGATTCAGTAAGAATGATAGGAGAACAAGTAATACTTAACAAAATGCATGTAACATAGACAAATGGCATCAGTAACTTGGTATAAATGAAAATACATGTATGCAAGTAACTTTCACGTTTGTCTCAGTAACTTTCATGTTTGTCTTAGTAAAAATATACATGTCTCATCATTCAAATCCAATTGCAGGTCATTCATCGTTGTGTCTTCTGATATGATGCTCTCACGATCCAATGTTTCATTTTTTATTTTTTTTATCCACGAATGATGTTGCGAGTTGTAAAACATCAGAAGTATTCCGGCATCTGACATACCTGAAATAAAAATGAATTAGTAAACCAGTAGTTGGAAGTTGTAAGAACTAAAGAGGGAGCAGTAACAATTATGTATGCAATAGTAAAATTAAAATATCATCTCAGTAAACAATGTAATAACATTAGTAACTCAGTATATTTTCAAAGTAATGCATGAAAAGTAACAATTGTGTTAACGATAGCAACATAATATATCTTATAAGTAAATTAAGTAAATACATTAGTAATTCAGTATAAAAGATTTAGTAAGAATGACAAACTGACAAGTAATACGCAGTATTTTTTTAAGATACATAAGTAACTAATAAATAAAAATGAACCAGTAAGAATAATATATAGAAAAGTAATTCATGCCATATTGTCAGTAACTTTGACAAATGCATTAAGTAACTTACTATAATTTTTTAAATAATTTGACTCAGTAACATAAGGTGATATAAGTAATTTTTAAGGATTCAACAGTAATATAAATTGAACATGATCCTTCTGAAGTAGTGTTTTCATGATACAAATCCAAATGCAAGTCATCCATCGTCGATACTTCTCATATGATATTCTGACGATCCAAATCCAATCAAGAATCATTGTTTACCGTTGCTTCTGAGATATCATGATTCAAATACAATCGCAAATAATCCATTACGTTAAAAACTGAAATCGAAAACTAAAAAAAACGATCAGATTCTACCCATATCGTGAAATAAACGTTTAATCTTCAAAAACGAAACCTTACATTGGACAAATCGATCGTCTCAGTTTACAAGACAATCTCCTCACGCTGCAAATCGCCAGATCAATCCCTTGTCGTTGCAATCCAATATGTTTTTATAAGTGCGTGTTATTTTTAGACTTCCTTATAATTTTCAATTTAGTTTTCTTCCCATTATGGCTACGGTTCCTACTATTTGGGGATTGAAAAAATCTTCTTAAAAAAGGCAATACATGTGCAATACAATGATGGTGGGATTAAGATCAAAGGGCTAAAAAGATGGGCTCACCGAAACTCAAATGAGCACAGGGCTCATTGGATAAATTCCCTATATATGTATATATAGACACACACACATATATATACACATATACATATATATATATATATATTACTGAAGCTTGGATATATACATATATGTATATATACTACTTATTGAAGCGTGTATCTTTATTACTGAAACTGCTGGAGATGAAGCGAACTCATCTCATCTCTAATGGGCAAGGGGCTCCTTGGATAAAAAATCCTATATACGTGGGGAAAACGGGGATGCTCCCTCCCCATTTTTCCCTTATTTATTTTAATTATTTTGGAAAATAAAAATCTGTATTTTCATTACTAGATCCTCCTAATATGTCATTCCAATTTCATCAGAAACAAACTCATATGTCGTTGTCTAGAACAGGTAAATTTAACGGTCTTAGAATTATTGTAATCGACCTATTCTAGATAGAGGGCATAGGAGTCTTTATTTCTGATGAAATTAGAATGGTATATTAGGTGATATAATGATGAATACACATACTTTATTTTTCCAAAAAAATTAGGGAAATGGGGTAAGGGCAGCCCGTTGGTTGCCCCGACGGAGTGTCCTCATTTTTCCCTATATATAGGATTTTTTATCCAATGGACCCCATGCCCATTACAGATGAGATGTGTCCACTTCATCTCCAGTAGATTTAGTAATAAAAATACAAGCTTCACTAAGTAATATACATCTACTGAGGAAGAAGCCCCGTTTCAACCACATGTATAGGGGGTCCTTCCAATAGGATGCATCCTTCCTAAGTTCAAGAAGGCCGCCCTCTTTTTGTAGAAAATACGAGCACTTTAGTAAAATATGTATACAACTTGTATTATAACTACACATTATAAATGCAAAACCGCACACAAAAATGCACATTATAATACAAACATTAAAACTGCACATTATAATACAAACTGTATATGTATTCTACTAAAGTCAACATGTTTTTTTTATAAAAAAGGAACGGTCTTCTTGAACTCAAGAAGGTCCACGTCCTATTGGAAGGAAATCCACACACAAACGCACATGCATGCGCGCGCGCGCGCGCGCACACACACACACACACCTATATATATATATATGGTTTTCCATCCAATAGGATGCGATCCTTCCTATTTCAGGAAAGTCGAGCCCTTTTTGTAAACAGAAACGACTTTAGTAAAAATACGTATACATTTTGTATTATAATATGTAGTTTTGATGTTTGTATTATCATGTGCAATTTTTATGTGCGTTGTTGTATTTATAACATGCAACTATAATACAAATTGTATATGTATTCTACTAAGTGCTCGTGTTTTCTACAAAAAGAAGACGATCTTCCTGCACTCAAGAAAGATGCATCCTATTGGAAGGGACCCATATATACATATATATATATATATATGAAAAAATGGGACCGCTCCTACACTATTTTTCCGCAAATTATTTTTATTTTTTGCAAAATATAACCATATATATTCATCTATATATCCCCCTAATATGCCATTCGAATTTCATCAGAAACGGAGACTGATATGCCCCTCCATCTAGAACAGGTAATTTTAACGGTATAAACATTGATGTAATCGACCAATTCTAGATGGAGGACATAGGACTCTCCGTTTCTGAATAAATTCTATAGATGAATAAACATGGTGTTATTTTTCAAAAAATAAAAAAATTACGAAAAAATGGTACGAGAGTAGCCCCATCAAACTCATATATATAGAGGAAAAGGATCCTACTCCATGGAGTAGGTAACTTACCTACTCCACTTTCATTTTTTCTACTTATTTTTTATTTTTTTTGAAAAATGCTTCCACGGATTTTCATAACTATATCCCTCTAATATGTCACTCAATTTTCATCAGAAACAGAGACTCCTATACCTTCCATCTAGAACAGATAATTTACAGCAAATCTAAGACCGTTTAAATTACCTGTTCTAAATGGAGGACATAGGAAGCTTCGTTTCTGACGAAATTTGAATGATATATTAGAGAGATATAATTATGAAAATCTACTGAAGCATTTAAAAAAAATGAGAAAAACACATGCATGATGTCGGTAAGTTACCTACATGAAGTAGGATCCCTTTCCTCATGCATGTATGTGTGTATGTATGTATGGATGGATGGATGGATGGATGGATGGACGGATGGATGCATAAATGCATGCATGGATGGATGCATGCATGCATGTTTGCATGCTCTTACCCATGTAAACGTCCATGGGTCCAACAGTTGGTAGGTAACAGTAAAAAGACTAGAATGCGATAAAAATATTGACAAAACAATTTCCAAACAATATGATATTTATTTTAATCCTCCATCAAGGATTCCATGCTCGCGGCATTGATTCGAGAAGTCACCAAGGCCAGGCCATCACACTCCAAGTGAACATCGGCCTCTCTGCATTCTATCACTGCATCTGCGAAATTCAAGAAATGTCTTATGTCCCCTCCTGCCAATTCTCCAGAAAATTTAATATCTACAACACTGTTGGTTTCATTTTTGGCAATGTCGTGGTCATCTTCCTAGTTTGTAATCTAATAGTCCATCTCCTTGTCCCCAGGCAATCCAATACCGTCACGGCAAGCACTGCAATAACACAACTAGAAGACTGTCGTTTCAGCTGACAATCTCGTTGCCAAATCCCTGAACCCAATTATCTGGGTTGTCCTTGGCAAGAATACTCAAGGATGATTGTGGGGAAAATTACGAAAGTCGTATTTCCTGAAAACCTTGGCTCTCTTTACTTATTGGTAAATTACATAAGACGAACAGAAATTACAGGAATATAAAAAATATCTCTACACTCCCTCTCAAGATGAAGCATAGATGTCAATCATACTCAGCTCGGATGAACACTTCTAGAATAGCCCTCGGAGCAAAGCCTCGGTGAAGATATCATCAATTTGATCTCCTGTATTGACATGAGAAGTAGAAATCAATCACTTTCTGAATCATGTCTCTTGTATAATGGCAATCAACTTCAATGTGCTTTGTCCTTTCATGAATATAAGACGATGGCACAAGCAAGTAGGGTAGCTTGGTTATCTGCATAGGAAGAGGTACATCTATATGCAAGTCTGTTAGCACTTCTTGAACCCACATCATCCCAGTACTTGCTTGTGCCATCACCTTATATTCAGATTCAGCACTTGACCTAGCAACGACAGTTTGTTTCTTGCCTTCTCATGACATAAGAGAACTGCCAACAAATACAGCAAAGCCTGAGGTAGACTTCCTGTCCTTAGGACACCCTGCATATTCTGCATCAGCACATGCAAAAATAGAAAGAGTTGCTCCTTTCCTGAATAATGGTCCTGCACCAGGAGAAGACTTTAGGTACCTCAAGATCATAGATATAGCATCCATGTGTACCTGACAGGGTTGCTCCATAAACTGACTCATCCGACTCACTACAAAGGAGATATCAGGTCTAGTGATGGTAACATAAAGAAGCTTTCCCATCAACTCTCTATATCTCCTCTTGTCAACCTCATTTGTATAATCATCATATAACCTTATTGTAGGATCCATATGAGTAGTAGAGGGTTGACACCCAACCATATCTGTCTCAACAAGTATGTATGTAACATACTTCATTTGAGTCATCACAAGACCCTAAGTGTTCCTAGCAAACTCTAACCCTAAGAAATACCTCAGGGTGCCAAGATCCTTGGTAATAAACTGATGACCCAGAAATTCCATTGCCTTCTTTATCTCATGCACATCATCACATGTAACAAGTATATCATCAATGTACACCATGATAACAATTGTCCCTCTAGGTGTTCTCTGCACGAATAGTGAATGATATGAATTTGACCTTTTAAATCCCTGCTCTTCAATCAGATGTGAGAGCTTCTAGAACCATGCCCTCGGACTCTGCTTAAGGTCATATGACACTCCCCCTCAGTAGAAAACCCTGAAAGTTGTTGTATGCAGACTTCTTCATAGAGATCACGATACAAGAATGCATTTTTAACATCAAGTTGAAATAAAGGCCAACCATGTACCACCGCAACTGAGAGAAGAACTCGAAGAGTAGAGTGGCGAGCTACAGGTGAAAAAGTGTCCAAAAAATCCACGCCATACGTCTGAGTAAAACCCCGTGCAACCAATCTGGTCTTGTAACGATCAATGCTTCCATCTGCATTGTGTTCCACTATAAACACCCATTTGCAACTGACAATAGATACCCTATTGGGAGCAAGGACCAGGCTCCATGTACCATGCGACTGTAGGGCAGCCATCTCCTCCTCCATAGCTAGACGTCACTGATTGTCTTTCAATGCTTCTTGGTAAGTTTGTGGTATTGCCATGGTAGATAGTGTAGTAGCAAATTTCCTGAAATCCCTTGTCAGTCAATCAAAGGAGACCTGGGAAGCTTGTGGACATGTGACACATGTACGTTTCTACTTTCAAATGACAATAGGAAAATCTAAGTCATCGAAAATTTCCTCAAACTGAGTGATAGCCTCCTGCAAAGGTACCTGCTCAGACACATCTCCAGAGCTATTGTTAGAAATCTTATATTCAGAACATACCTAAGGCGTGTTGGATGACGAGCATAGACCATGAGCAGATGATGGACGGTCAGTATAGTAACATGGAAATTGCGGAACAACCAGTACAGGTGGTGGTATATGAGGAGGTGATGTAGGTGGAGGAGGTGGTGGTGGTTGGGTTGGAACTGGCACAAACTAGGATAGTGATGGGCTCATAGGAGGAGGTGGCACATAAACCCCATCATCTGAATCTGATGAAGTAAACCTATCACCTGTAGGAGAAAAATGCATAACTAATTCGAAAAATGTAACATCAACACTAACATAATACTTCATGTGCAATGGATCATAGCATTTATATCATTTTATGTCCGGAAGTAATAAAAAAACACATTTGACAGTTCTAGAGAGAGCTTGTCTAAACCAGGAGACAACTAGTGGACAAATGCGATCGAGCCAAAAACACGAGTAAGTGAGAACAAATCTTTCTCTGGAAATGCCAGAGAGGAATTTTCTCACCCAAAATAGAGGAGGGTGTACGATTCACAACATACATGTTGTAAGCGTTGCATTACCCCAGAATGAATGCAAGACACAACTTTGAATAAAAAGAGTCCGAGCAACATCAAGTAAATGGCAATGCTTCTCTCTACAACTCCATTCTATTGCGAAGTATATGCCCATGATGTTTGATGAATAATATTGCGGGATGAAAAGAATTTTGAGAGAGCATGCGTACAGAATTTCAAAGCATTATCAGTTCTCACAAATTTTCACAGACGAAGAAAAGATATTCTGCACTTCATTGATATAAGTTGTGATAGCGTCCCCTGCTTCAGATTTATTCTTTAAAAGAAAAATATATGACAAATGGGAAAAATCATCAATTGCAACTAGATAAACATGTGCCCCTGGTGATCGGGAACACGACTTCGACCCCAAATATCAGCATGAAAAACCGTAAAAATTGAGCTACTACTCTGACTCTGACCACTAAGAAAAGCATATCGATGATGCTTTCCCAACTAACAAGTATTGCACTGGAAGGAAGAGCAGGGTGAGATCTGAGGCAAGACGTGACACATCTTCTGGAGTAGAAGGTGAACAAAGAGCAGGTGCCACGTGAAAGGAGGGGATGGTCTAGTAGAACAAGAAGATAGGCCTGTATAGGGGGTTCGGACTAGTCGATAGAGGCCACCATGCTCATGGCCACAGCCAATCACCCTGCCCATAAATATGTCCTGAAATACAATAGACGATGGGTCAAAAATAGCTCGACAATGCATATCCTTTGTAATCTGACTAATAGATAATAAATTCATAGAAAAATCAGGTACATGCAACACATTCTATAGACGCATCAAAGATGTCAAACTAATCTTCCTATGTCATGTAATCGGGGAATGAGTCCCATCTGCTATGACAACGGTTCTCCCTAAAAGGACTTGTATGTAAGCTGCAAGCTGATCTCTATCACCACATATGTGATGTGTCGCCCCCGAGTCCATAATCCGCTATGTAATATTTGATCCATGACAAGTAGTAAGAGCATAGGTAGTGCCTGGGGTACGGGAGGAGGCAGAAGCTATGGCCTCTTGGAGTAGGCGAAGAATCTAAGGAGCTCCATGAAGGCATAATATCCTTCAGTCGAGCAACGAGGTCATCATAGCTCTGATCTGAAGAACCAACAGCACGAGAATCTGCTTACTCCGCTACACGAGTTGATGTAAGAAAACCATGCTTGGAGTAGCATGTATCCATTGTGTGTCTAGGGTGATGATAATATGTGCAAGGCTAACGAATGCGACCTCCTCTACCATGAGGTCCACGTCCGTGAAACTTAGAAGAACCCCCTCTACCTCGAAAAGCTGCCATCGCAGAAGAAGTCTGATTCGAGGCAGTAGATGGGATAGTGATCTTGTTGAGTCTGCGGAAAGCTTCCTCCATGGGAGGAATTGTAGCATCTGCCAGCATCTGTTAACAAACCACCTCATACTCAAGGTCAAGTATGGCAAGGAATACACCAATAATGGTGGCATTCATATTAGTCATCTGCTGCTTAGGAGTAGATGTGAGAGGCATGAAATTGTGCAACTTCTCAAACATCCCACGTAAGAACGTGTATAAAGAATGAACTAGTCTGTTCTGCTTGATGATAAAGATATCATGTTGTAGATGCAGGATCATAGTCTCATTCCTCTCCTAGGAATAAGTGACTGCGAGGATATCTCACATCTTCTTGGCGGTGGGTTGATGTAACACATCATTGGCAATGTCAATCGTCAATGCACCAGAAAGCCAGACTTTGGCGCATGCATCATCTGCCTCTCACGAGGCATTGACCCATGTTTTTTTCGGTCGGCTCTTCCTCAGTAAGAATATGTTTCTTACCCGTAGACTTCATAAGGCTCATGAACTGCATGGCCCAAAGCTCGTAGTTCATCTCGTCCATCTTGACAATCGGCATTGGACCTTTAAAAGAGCATGTGGCGGGAATATCGACTTATGGGTAAATTACATAAGACGAACATAAATAAAGGACAATAAGAAAAAGGTACAGGAATATAAAAATATCTCTACAATCATCGTGATGGAATCATATATTGGACTTTACAGGAACTTCCGATCATTTTTTCCTAACTAAGAGGGGGGAATTCCGAGTCGGACACCCCTCTGATCATGATAATGGAGTTGAAACATATGAGATTTTTTTAAGTCAAAAAGGGAGAAACACGCAAAGGTGTCCGCCACATCTATATTAAATTATAAAAGTAAAAGGAACTTACAATGGCCAGACTCAAAGGGAGTATTCGCATGAAATTTTATATTTTCCCATAAAAACGATCTGATACAAAAATTACACTATTTCTAGCTAGACAGCGCCCAAACCACAGCCGTCGGATAAAGCAATTCCGAATTTGGATGATCCATGTTCGAGAAAAGAAAATCCCAAAAACTCAAACGGTTCTGAATGCTTATCCATGAAAGAGAGAGAAAGACCCAAGTTTTGCCAAATTTCCAAAGTCTTCTTGCAATGGAAAAAAGGGTGATCAATCGTCTCCACCTCGTCGTTGCACAGAGGGCAAAGCTGAGTGGTCCTCGAGAACAATCTAAAGAAACAATTTCTGGTAAGGATACGATCCCTACACAAGAGCCAGAGAAAAACACCAGTGCAACTAGGGAGCTTGATGCTTTACACAAACCCACAATCATGAACCAAGAAATCTGCAAAGGGTGGGGCGGGAATAAGTAACTCCCTATAAGCACGCTTGACAATAAAGTCTCATGTTTTCCAGGTCCAGTGATCTCTCCCACCCTCAGGACCTAAGATGAGGGCAAGAGAATCCAAAAGATAAAAAATTAATTCGGACGTTAATCAGGGAAGTCCGCAACAAGAAAGGGCATCCACTTCAAATTCTCCCAACAGTCGGCCACCACTGCCCCTCGATTACCTCTAAGGCGAATAGCCATGGATATCGAGGTGCTAATGTACCTCCAGAAGTCCAGTCATCAATCCAAAAGGCAAAGGAGAGACCATCACTAAGCACGGGTCTGAACAAGATAGGTAAATGTGGGACAAAAGTGGTGACTCACTTTTAAAAAGCCGATGAGTAAAATTAAGGGTGTGTGTGCACGACATCATGTGCTCTAATCTCGTATATCTATCAAATGAGCCTGCAGCAGAGGTCTTCGCTCCTCCCCCATATTCTAGAGATCCATTTGAGTAGCAATGCTTTGTTCATTGTCTCAAGACAGGCCACTCCAAGACCCCCCGCCTCCCCCCCACATTTAGGTAAAGTAACCGTATCCCAATTTACCAAGTGTATCCTATATGCATTATGTCAAGCAAACCAAAAAATCTTTGCATAATCATCTCTACTCGTTTTCGTATCCAGACTGAAAGAAGACGTAAGGACATGAATAACATTGTGATTGTTGCAAGGATACCCTTCAAAAGCACCAAACGACTACCTCTCAATAAAATTGCCACCTTCCACCCAATAATTTCTTTTCTAACTTCTCAATAATAGGTAACAAGTTAGCATACCTGTGGAAACCACAGGACAATGGAAGACCAAGATATCTAATCGACAGAATGTCTCATTCAGTCCCCAACTCCTCTACACAGAGCATCTTCTTCTGTCATGCAAAAGGGAACAATCGTAGACTTAGTACAATTAAGACTCAGCCTAGACAACTCAACTAATGATCTCCATGGTGAGTACCATCCCCTTTGCTTCAATATGATCGCCATCAATGAACAAGACAGTATCATCCGCATATAGGAGTAGAGGAATAGCAGACCCTGCACAGAAACTTGGTCGACCATACGCACCAAAACATCAACAGCGATAACAAATAGCCACTATTGCAATATTCGACCGAATAGACCGAATATTTATCCTAATATTCTTAATTTGTGAGGTGACCGAATAGAATATTATTATTTGATAAATATTTGGTTAAACCTGAATATTCCCGGATATGTGTCCCTAATATTCGAGTATTCAGGCAAATATTTGACCAACTATTGCAACAGGCTACTGATTTTTTTATTTTTGATTTTTTTAAAGGTTCTCATTTATCTCGATATCACCACAAATGTTAAAGCTCTATATATACAACTTGTTAATCGGTATTTTTATCTAGGATTCTTATTAATTGATGACCATATATGTATGAATACAAAAGAATATATATATCTGACATAATATTTATGTAGAAATAGTTAGTTGAGTTATTATCTCTTTATGGAGTTTGTTGTTATTTCTTTCTTTTCTATAGACGTCTCTGTAATTTACCCTAAGGTCTCTCCCTATATAAGAGAGCCTAGGGTTTTCTGAATAAACAACGAAGTCTCTTTTCCCAACATGGTATCAGAGCCACCCTAGGGCTCTCCTCCCTCCCGCCGCCCCTTCCCCACCCGCCTCCCTCTTCTCAGAATCGCCGCCCTCCCGCCGCTTCTCTCTCCAGCGGCAGCCCTCTCTCGCCGTCGCCTTCTCCTTCTCCATCTCCAGCGGCAGCCTTCTATCGCCGCGGTTGGATCCAGCCCTCCATCTGGTTGGATCCCACCCTCTAGCGGCTCCCGCCAATAGCCCCAGCCAGCCGCCGAAGGGGATCTCAGCCCCCAGCGGCCTCCGCCAATAGGCGGCATCTCCATCTGCTGCCCGCACACGGCCTCTGGGTGCGTGAACAGCAACAAGCACAAGGTCTTCTAGCGGCTCCTAGCTGCTGAAAGGGCTGTCAGCCTCTTGTTAGGCGTGCCCTAGTTTCTTCCACATCCATTCTATGGATTTGAGTGCGTAACGTCTACATATGCACTCAAATCCGATGCAGTTTTTGTAGACATCCAGCATCACGTCTACATATCCTAGTTCTTCTCCAAGCGGCAGTATGTCAGAAACAAAAGTTGATATGCCCTCCACCGGCGCATTCAAAGGTCCTGCGCCAATAGTCAAGATGGATGGGTCTAACTACGAGCTCTGGGCTATGCAGTTCATGAGCCTTATGAAGTCGAATGGTAAGAAACATATTCTTACCGAGGATGAGCCCGCAGAGAAGACTGGGATTTATGCCTCATGGGAGGCTGATGATTCCTATGCAAAGGTCTGGTTGTCCGGCACCTTAACGACGGAGATTGCCAACGACGTCCTCCATCAGCCCACTGCTAAGGCAATGTGGGAAATTCTTGCCGCCACATATTCGCAAGTGCGAAATGAGACGAAGATGTTGCAGCTTCAGCACGACATATTCACAATGAAGCAGAGCGGCAGACCTCTCCATTCTCTTTATACATCCCTAAGAGGGATGTTCGAGAAGTTATATAGTATCATCCCTCTGACTGCAACTCCTGAGCAGCAGAAGGCGTTTCGAAACGCCACCATGGTTGGTGTTCTTCTTGCGGCCCTTGACCCAGAGTACGATGCAGCTCGATCTCAGATTCTCGCTGATGCAGTTATTCCTCCAGTTGAGGATGTTTACAGACGGCTTAGCCGCATTCCAGTCTCCTCCAGCTCTTCTACTCCACCTCCTTCAGCGATGGCAGTCTCGCGTGGGAGAGGTGGACCACCGTCTGGCCGTGGTCGTGGACGTGGCCGTGGACCCCAGGGGAGGGGTGGTCGCTTTAGTCAGACATGCTCCTATTGTCGTCGCACAGGACACTCGGAGGAGACATGCTATTCGAAGCATGGATTTCCAGCATCAGCACGTATTGCAGAGCACTCTCAGTCTCCACTGACTTCTACTGCAGATAGTCGATTTGACGAACTTGTCGCCCGTCTCCGAGAGATTATGCCACATGCTTCTGGTGATTCGCCTGGTGGTTCCTCAGATATTGCTGCCACTGCCTTTGCCAGTTCTTCCGCAGCCGCAAGCTCCTCAGGTAGATCTATTACATCTCATGATATATCCGACTGGATTATTGATTCTGGAGCCACACATCATCTCTGCCGAGATAGAGGTAGATTACAGGACTACAGGGACATTCCTCCCGGACGTTCAGTGCAGATAGCAGATGGTACCCATTCGCCCCTTATTGGACAGGGGGAGGTTTTCCTGTCCTCCACTTTGCATTTACAGAATGTTCTGCATGCTCTTGAGTTCTCAATGAATTTGCTATCTATTAGTCAGATTACGAAGGATTTGAACTGTCGTGCCATATTTGACCCGTCTTCTCTCATTTTTCAGGACATACTCACGGGCAAGGTGATTGGTTGTGGTTCTGAGCAGAATGGTTTATATCGGCAGGTCCGGGATTCATATGCTGGTGTCTCCTCTCATTCTACTGGACCAGTCTCTCCGTACATTTGGCACCTCTGATTTGGTCACCTTCCACTTCAGAAAATGCGCCATCTTCTGCCTCAGATCTCTCCTAGTTCTTTGTTTCAATGTGAAGCGTGTCAGTTGGGAAAGCATCACAGGTCGAGCTTCCCACGTCGTCTGAGTCGGAGCAGTAGCTCCCCTTTTGAGTTGTTACATATAGATATATGGGGTCCAAGTCGTGTTCCCGATCATCAGGGACACAGGTTTTATCTTGTGGTAGTGGATGATTTCTCTCGTGTGTCATGGGTCTTTCTTTTGAAAAATAAATCTGAAGCAGGAAATGTGATCAAAAACTTGATTAATGAAGTGTTCAATGTATTTTCTGCAAATGTCAAATATGTTCGGACTGATAATGCCCTTGAATTTTGTACACGCTCACTGTCACAACTCCTGTCATCAAAGGGCATTATTCACCAAACCACTTGTGCATATACCTCACAACAAAATGGTGTCGCGGAAAGGAAGCATCGCCATCTCTTAGATATTACTCGTACATTGTTGATTCAGAGTTGTGCCCCTATTTCTTTCTGGGGCGATGCTGTCCTTACTGCTTGTTATCTGGTCAACCGTATGCCATCCTCAGTCCTTGGTGAAAAGATACCTATGTCCATTATTTTTCCAGATAAGGAGTTATTCTCACTAACTCCACGTGTCTTTGGCACTGTTGCTTTTGTGCATCGTCTATCTCCCGGACTTGACAAACTCTCTCCTAGAGCAGTCAAGTGCGTCTTTGTTGGTTATTCCAGAACTCAGAAGGGTTACCGGTGTTATGATCCCACAACTAAGAGATACTTTGTGAGTGTCGATGTCACTTTCTTTGAGTCTGTCATGTATTTCTCTCCTGCAGGTGACAGAATGGTACCATCCACTACCACTGATGAGATCTATGTTCCTCCACCACCTACATTGAGTACACCTGAGTCTTCCCCTGTGTCTGTCTCCACGCCAGCACCACCTCCACCACCCCCACCACCTCCTCCACCTCCACCCAATCCACGGCCTATCATATCACCGTTACCGAAATTCTATACGCGCCGGTCAGGTCCTGCTCAGACCACACAGCAGCCGATCATCCCGCCTCAGGTATGTTCAGATGGCATTACTACTGACGGGTCAGGTTTGGTACATGTGCAGGATCCTTCAGTTCAGGCCGACACTAGCCCATCTCGTACAGCAGATGATGATCTTGATGTTCCGATTGCTATTCGGAAACAGAAGCGGCAATGTGCCGCTTATCCGTTTGCTTCACAGGTTTCTTTTCACCGTCTCATAGGTGATTTTCAGAGATTTGCCACAGCTTTGTCTTCTGTGGATATACCACGGACATACCAGGAAGCTTTGCGGAATGAATGCTGGCGATTAGCAATGGAAGAAGAAATGAGGGCCCTGCAGTCTCGTGGCATATGGTCTTTGGTCCCTGCACCTTCTGATGCATCCGTTGTGAGCTGCAAATGGGTCTTTACAGTCAAATACCATGCAGATGGAACCTTGGATAGGTACAAAGCACGCTTGGTCGCTCGTGGGTTTACGCAAACCTACGGTGTGGATTACATGGATACATTCTCTCCAGTGGCGAGACATTCTACCCTTCGTATTCTCTTATCTGTTGCTGTAGTCCGTGATTGGAGTATATCTCAACTAGATGTCAAGAATGCATTTTTGTATGGAGACTTGCAGGAGGAAGTCTACATGCATCAGCCACCTGGGTTTACTGCTGAGGGGGAGAAGCAGATGGTCTGTAGACTTCACAAAGCGATATATGGCCTCAAACAGAGCCCCAGAGCATGGTTCCAGAAGTTGTCCAACCTGATTGAGCAACAAGGATTCAAGAGGTCAAATGCCGATCACTCATTGTTTGTCCAGAAGTCATCGGCAGGTACGGTTGTTATTATGGTCTATGTGGATGATATTCTTGTTACAGGAGATGATGCACAGGGCATAGAAAAGGCAAAGGCATTCCTTGGCCGTCAATTTGTTACAAAAGATCTTGGGACCCTGAGATACTTTCTGGGGTTAGAATTTGCAAGGAATGCACAGGGTTTGGTAATGACCCAACGGAAGTATATTACAGACTTCCTGACTGAGACGGGCATGGATGGTTGCAAACCATCAAGTATTCCTATGGATCCCAGCGTGAGGTTGTATGATGGTGATACTGATGAAGTAGATAAGAGGAGATATAGAGAGATGGTGGGCAAACTCCTCTACATCACCATAACTCGCCCAGACATTCAATTTGCAGTTAGCAGGGTGAGTCAATTTATGGAGCAGCCAAGACAGGTTCACATGGATGCTATACACATGATACTGAGGTATCTAAAGTCTTCTCCAGGTTCAGGGCTGCTATTCAGAAAGGGCACGGACTTATCTGTCTCAGCATGTGCAGATGCAGATTATGCAGGATGTCCTAAGGACCGAAAATCAACCTCAGGGTTTGCAGTGTTTGTTGGAGGCTCTTTGGTTTCTTGGAAAAGCAAGAAACAAACTGTTGTGGCAAGGTCCAGTGCCGAATTCGAGTATAGGGCCATGGCTCAAGCCAGTACGGAAATGATGTGGGTTCGCTCAGTACTAGAAGATCTACATGTAGCGGTACCTCTACCTATGAAGCTTCAGTGTGACAATCAGGCAGCATTGTTCATTGCCAACAATCCAGCTTTTCATGAAAGGACCAAGCATATTGAAGTTGACTGCCATTATACTAGGGACTTGATCCAGAGAGGATTGATATCTACTGCACATGTGAGCTCAGGAGATCAGACTGCAGATGTATTTACCAAGCCACTGCTCAGAGGACCATTTCAGAGATGTTCGTCCAAGCTGAGCATGATAGATATCTATGCTCCACCTTGAGGGGGAGTGTAGAAATAGTTAGTTGTGTTATTATCTCTTTATGGAGTTTGTTGTTATTTCTTTCTTTTCTATAGACCTCTCTGTAATTTACCCTAAGGTCTCTCCCTATATAAGAGAGCCTAGGGTTTTCTGAATAAACAACGAAGTCTCTTTTCCCAACAATTTACATTTCAAAAAATAAAAAATACATAACCGAATAATTCCGAATATTCTCCCGAATATTGAATATTCTTTATTCAGTGACCCCTCCGACCGAATACCGAATATCGACTTTTATAACACTGCAAACAACATAGGAACAAGGGGAGATCCTTGACGCACCCCTCTCTGGGGTTGGAAAAACCCTCAGGACGGCCATTAACTAGTAAAGAATAGGAAGTTGTGGTGGCACATCTCTTCATCAAAGAGATCCAGACCGAAGGAAAACCTTTTCTTGCCAAAGCAGCCCAGAGAAAATGCCAGTCAATTGTGTCACAAGCCTTCAACAGATCCACCTTCCAAAGCATTCTGCTAACCTTTCTTCTTTTCCAGTCTGCAATAATCTCCAATAGCCACTGTTAAACTATCACCTATCTATCTGCTAGGGATAAAAGTTGATTGTACATGTGAAATGATATAGTCCATAACCACACTAAGTACGTTAGCCAAAAACTTGGCAATCACTAGGTAAATTGCATTAGATAGGGCAATCGACCTGAAATTCTCCACCCTCACTGAGACCTTCTTAGGAAGGAGAAAAAGGAGAGCAGTGTTTACACGATCAAAGCCACCATTGCCATTCATAAATTCCTCTGCCACCTCCAAAACATCGTTGCCCACCAAAGTTCAAAACTCCTGATAGGACATCGGGAATCTGTCTAGGTTGATTGCCCCATCTACATTAAAGTTCCAAACAACTACTTTGAGCTCCTCCAAAGTGATACTCTGGACAAGATATCTAGCATGTTGGTCGGATAGAGACTATGCACCTAAACCTGACCATCTCTAGTGCCTAACTATAGAACCTCGGGAGAAATCTCTGAAGTAATCTGCAACAATCACTCCCATATCTCGATCCCCTTCAACCCACCTACCATTCACAACCACCGATTGAATGAGGTTGTGTCTTCCCCTACCACTTGCAATCCTATGGAAAAACTTTGTATTTGCATCACCCTTATTGAGCCAGGTTTGTCTTAACCTATGTTTCTATTTTGTCATACATTTTTATCCTCCAAAGTAATAGATCTATGTAAGCTAGCCCTCTCACTAAGTTCTGACCTTGAAAGATCTATGTCATAGTCTATTTTGTCTAGACTGCTCACTTCCTCCTCAACCACCATTCTATTTTGATCCACACTACGATGCGGATCAGACGTAGAAGATCAATGGTAAGAAACCAAATCTCCAAAATTTTCTTCCAAAAGCCAATCCTTCTCAAACTTGAAGTAGTCCCGCAATGTTTGATCCACACTCAAATCCTGAATGAGTGGGGTATGATCTGATCTAGACCTCGACCTGGAAGAGGCCAAGGAGAGAGGGAAAAGATCAAGAAGCTGAGCCGATACAAGAAAGCGACTAAATGTCCATGGGCATACATGTTTGCTTGGATCCTAGCATCCCTCTCTCTTGAAGCAGGTCAGTGGCATACTTCCGCTAAGACATAATTAAGGCCCGCTTGGATCTAGCTATTTCAATCCCTAGGAAGTATCTCAACGACCCCAAGTCTTTGATAACAAATTGTTCTGCTAGCTGCTTCTTAACTTCTACAATGTCGTTAGAGTCATCTCCTGTGAAGATGATGTCATCCACATAGACAAGCATTATCACAGTTCATCTTCCATTTTTTTATGGATACAGAATGGTCGACCGAAGATCTGATGAGGCCCATATTCTCAGTACTTCTGATAATTTCTGAAACCAGGCATTAAGCCTCTGCTTAAAATAACGTATGCCCTTGTGTAGTAGGTAAACCTTATGACCTTCCCCTTAAGCCTCGAAGCCGAGAGGCTGGTACATATAGACAATTTCTGAATGTCGCCATAAAGGAAGGCATTCTTCACATTAAGCTAATGCAAGGTCTAATCAAAATGCACAGCAAGTGCTATGAGAATATGCACGGATAGACAAAGTGACCGGGGAGAATGTATCAAAAAAGTTAACAAAGGTCTATGTGAACCTTTTTGCCATACGTCGTTCCATGTATCTAAAGATTGGCATGTCTGGATTATACTTCGCTGTGAACACCCATCTAGATCCTACAATCTGATTATCACTTGGCAGATCAACTAGCGTCCAAGTACATCGAGAGATAAGTGCAGACATTTCTTCTTCCATTGCTAACCACCATTTAGAATCACGAAGTGCTTCAGTGTGAGTACGAGGGATAACTGTATCAGAGATTTCCTGAACGTACTCTCTGTAGGAGGAGTTGAGTCCAGATAAGGATACGACTGCAGAGATAGAATGCCTGGTACACATGTAACGCGATGGACACTTTCTAGACCCCTTCCGCAAAGCTATTGGAAGATCTACTATACTATCCACTAGGTTGTTGTTGATGCATGCATCTTTATCCATAGAAGTAGCACTACCATCAGTCGGTAAAGACTCAACCGAAGGACATACCTGAGGAGATGATGCTAGCTCAGAAGGGTTTCGTTCTGAGTAGTTGTCCTATAGAGATCAACCTGTGGAGTAGGAACAGGAATGGGAGCTGTAGATAAATGTGGAAGGATAACATGTGTGTCGGACCTAAAGTAGAAAGGAAGGGACTCAAAGAATGTAACATCCGCACTTGTGTAGTGCCTTTTGTATCTAGGATCATAGCATCTATATCCCTTTTGGTTTCTAGCGTACAGAAGGAAACGCATTAAACTGCTTTAGCACCAAGTTCATCCTTTCCTGAACCAACAATATGAACAAAGGCAATACACCCAAAGACCTTTGGGGGGGTGTTGGAAACATGGCCTTCCCAGTTAAAAGAGCCTCAATGTGTACCTGCTCATCAATGGAGGTTGAAGGCATATGATTAACGAGATAAGTGGCGGTTAGTATATCACCCCCATACGTGGAAGGAACATGATAATCTATGAGCAGGGTCCTTGCATTGTCAAGGATATGCCTATGTTTGCGATCAGTCATGCTATTCTATTGTAAGGTATGGGCACAAGTAGTTTGATGTAAAATCTCATGGGTGGAGAAAAAGGATTGCATGTCTTGAGAAAGAAACTCTCGAGCATTATCAGATCAGACTTTTGATAATGGTGCCAAACTGATTTTTTATTTCATTAATAAACTAAACAATAATATGGAAAACATCGAACTTATTTTTCAATAAGAAAGTCCACGAAACACGAGGAAAATCATCTATAAGAACCAAATAGTATATATTTCCCAAATGATCAGGATATCGACTAGGCCCTCAAATATCACGGTGAAGCAACTCAAAAACATTTCTAAAATAGGTGGTACCGGACGACGGAAGGAACTCATGTGGTGTTTTCCCCAGTTGGCAGGTCTCACACTCTACGTTGATAGTGGGAAGAAGCAGGGGGAAGAATACGATGAAGCTTGTGAATGGAAGAGTGATCTAATAATAAATGCCAAAGAGCAATAGAAGAGGCACAAAAAGGACTTCCAGAATATGCAGTGGTGACAGTACTAGATAATATACTTTGCATGCACTAAGTGTCCTCATAGTCAGTATGTCCTGAAAAACACACAAAACGTTAAATATAACTATGCAATTCAGCTCCTTGCAAATTTGGCTAATAAAGAAGAGAATAATGGGAAACTCAGGTAGAAACAAACGGATAATGGGTGTGAGATATACATCCCCTTATTCTGTGATGGGGGGAAAATGACTGTCTGCAACTTAAATTGCTCGTCCAGGAGGTACTTTATGCATATGATGTAGTAGGGTTCGTTCCCCACATAGGTGGGTGGATGCACATGTATCAATCAACCATTCTAATTTCGCAAATTTATTTGTGGAAACAATCTATAATACTACTATTAGTGGGTTTTCCCACAACCTCTCCCTTTCAATGACACGTGTCACTCCCCCAACTTCCCCACCCCCGTTCCCCACTCCCATTCACCGTTTCCCTCTCTCTCCATCCAAACTCATCCTCTTCACTCTTCCCTCTTTTCACTCTCTCTCCACTCACGCCTCTTTCTTTTTCTCTCTCTTTGCATTCTCTTTCTACCCACTCACTCTCTCTATATATTCTCTCACTCCCTTTCTATCTCTCAATCAATCCACCTTTTCCTCTTTCTTCTTCTCTCTCTTTGCATTCTCTTTCTACCCACTCACTCTCTCTCTATATATTCTCTTACTCCCTCCCTTTCTATCTTTCAATCAATCCACCTTTTATATATTTCCTCTTTCAAATTTTAAAAATATATTAATATTAACTAAATAAAGGACAAAGTATATATTATTTATATCTTTTATAAATATTTATAATATATATTAAAAAATCCATTTAGAAGTATTATTTTACTTTTAAATTTAATATATTGGAAAAAATAAATACAATTTTTTTAAAACTATTATTGATATCAAATACATTTTTTAAAAATATTATTGATATCATTCATATGTAATAATTTTAAAGTACTATTTTTTATATAAAATGAATCCTTCAGAATAAACTAATTTTGGATATTCTATTGCATGAATATTATTTTTTATAATATATAGATAATTAACTTATGTTTATAACATTCGATATTTAAATATTAAATATTAAAAAGTTTAATAAATAGTTTAAGTTATGGATTGTTTCTTAAATACATGAGTTCAAATAGATTTGTATCAATTATTATAATTCTTCCATTATTTCTTCTTTTGTGTTATATAAGTTATTTATTTCCTCAAAATTTATCTGGTGTTTTAAGGTTCTATTTACTTTAAGTCCTCATTTTGTCTAACTTATCATTTTGTTTTGTTATTTTTAGAAATAACAACCCAAAATACTTTTCAAAATAAAAATTACTAAAAATATATAAAGGCATAAAAATAATTTTCTTTCATAATTTTTGAGCATTTTGATAGCTATAATAAAAATTTTTACATGTTATAATACTTTTGAATATTAATTTTTTTTCAAAATTAGAACTTAATAAACAAATATAATATAAAAAATAAAATAAAAACCAAATGAAATAAAAAATATTAGATGTAAAATGGATAAAAATATATTAAACATAAATAGTTTTTACGTATGGTTAAACTAAAATAACATAAAAAACACATAAAATAAAAACTCATAAAAATTTTTAAAAGAATTAAAAATTCATAATTTTTAAATAAATAAATTTAAACAGTGGGATGTATAGAATCTGTTATCTGAATATATGTTTGTATCATAAATGATCGTAATATATATTATAAATCTAAATATAAGATGAAAAATGAAAATGAAAATTTTACTAATATATATATTATATATGTAAGAGAAATTATAAAAATACAATAAAGTTTGTTTTTTTAAAAATCATACGTTATCATAAATCTAATAAATATCAACTATAATGTGACTAACACTAATTAAAAAACAGATAGACTTTTTTCTACCAAAACACCTCCTCCTCTCCTTTTCAATTTGAACTTTTATTCTTTTATTTACACTTATTTTTATTAGATGTCTACCATTTATTGTATATAACATTATCTTTAAGTGAAGAAAATAAAGCATGCTATTTGGAAGGCATACCTTCCATATCATTAGTATTTCTTCGCAATATGTCAATACTTCACATATTATGATTCCAATATGTTCTTATACATTATCTTGAAAAAATACTCACGCCGCGAAGCGCGGGTATGCACCCTAGTAAGATATATGTGTGAGCGACGACTGCGATTTCTGGAAGATTACTCGGGTTTGGACGGGTAGAATCTACTGGATGAAGCATGTTCAAGCATTGCATTAAATCTTCGAAATCCCGTCAGGGGACTTCAACTATGAGTGCATCTCCGTCAATAGTAATAATCTGAGCCATAGGAGCATGATATCCATGTTTGTTGCAGCATACAGCCTCGACGTGGCCAAATTTGTGGCAGTATGTGCATTGAATTATGCCTAAACCTCCGCCTGTACTGAAGCAAACTCGGCTACGACTCCTAAATGATCCTTGAGCTCCTCTCCCTAATGGCGCAGCAAGTGCAGTAACTTGTCCCTGAATTTCTGTGTGTATGCTTGTGGGAGGGACAGCAAGGCGACTCAAGGTACTATAGGCCTCCTCAACGGTAGGGAGAACAATGGCAGTAATTATCTGATCACTAAATGCAACATAGCCAAAGTCGAGTCCTGCTAAAAACACTAAACAAGTCATGTGCTGACGATGTTCCTTCTGTTTAGGGCAGGAACATCTAGGAATGCGTGCATTGTATCGTTCATGTAATGATTTGAGAGTAGATATTTTTAGACATGGAGCGGCCCGCTTGCTTCATATTCATCATGTCGAAGTAGGTCCGATACATCCTACTTAAATTCTTCTCATGTCCATATGTCGCTTTGATAGAAGTTCACATATCATGAGAGGTGATGTAGTAGGTCAACTCATCAGCAATCATGTCGATTGTGCTTACCATGATCCACCATCCCATCATCTTTCACCCATGTGGTGTATTTTTTTATCTTGCTAGTAAGTTCTGACTCCGAGAAAATGTTTTCCTTGTCGTATCCTCGCATGATCACAAGGAACATTCGGGACCACTTGGAAAACTAGTCCCATCCAATTTGGGGATTGAGCTGGAAAAGGGTAGGCGAGAACTGCCTCCTTCATAAGCTTGAGATGTCACCTCAGATTCTGACATATCTGACTAGGATATCAGACCAGCTGCAGTCAAATATAAGAAAACACAAACTTAAATCATTCCAAACCCCACGGGTGTTGCACAATCAAGACGAGGTCGGTTGGTGGTGGTGGAATATTTTTGATGGAATGCCAGCATTAGTGTAGGAAGATGCGCGAGCGCAGGTTGCCAAAATGCACACGTGCAGAATCTGGTTTGAGCACGAGCAAGCTATGGTGATAGTGGGAGGGCATAGGGGTGATGGAGGCTAGTGTAAGCTAGAGTGCAGGGGAGGTAGACGGGCTTCGAGTTCGGGGTGACTGGGGATTTGGGGGAAAGATGTGATTGGGTGCAGTGGGGCAGGAGCGAAGGGTATAAGGGATTTGGGGGCGATGTGCAATGGGGGATGGTGGTTGATGGGGGGATGGGAGAATTGTAGAATAGTAATTCCATTGATAATGAAAAAAACCCTAGGGCACCTTATATACTTGCAGACCTAGGGTTGGGGATATAGTAGAGTTTATTTCTGATAGAAGGAGATGACCAGAATACCCCTAGGGTTAGGGTTACACAATAAACTCTCAACGGTCTATGACATCAATCATTAGTATGTCCAAAATACCTCGGAAACTAGCCATTATCTAAAACATGAGATTGACCATAAGTATGAGGTAAACCGAATTCAGGCAAAAAAAACTTAATATCATATCAAAGTAGTCGAACAAACGAAGTGTACACCATCATAACGTTCATTTTCTCCCGACTAACCTTACTGAAGTTCTTCCAAATTTGTGTGCAAGTGAAATCACTTTCACAAGTATATCCAAATTTGAATTTTCCTGTGTGTGATATGTGGTCCACTTATCATGTCATTCACAATCAATACGTACATCACCTTCAAAATTGTGCATTTAGATAATGCATAAAATCCTACTATGAAGGCTTTTTACATAATTGTTAACCATGTTAGCATAAATAGTGGATGTCCTTTTCATGGAGAAATGGTTAGTAATAACCAAGGATATTTCACATAATGATAAAGCAGGAGGCAAGGGATGCTAAGAAAGAAAACCCAGAAGAAAAAAAACTTTTGCTATAGAATTCTCATTATCTGTACGATGCTAAGAAAGAAAACCCAGAAGAAAACAACCAGAGAATGACTGCCCGAAGAAAAATCTGATTTCCCTTGAAGCTGATTCATCAGAATCCGAACCATGAACACAGTTTCTTTCCACGTCTACTCCACAAAATGCCCGGATGCTGAGAAGGGGACAAAACATGCCATAAATATAAATAAATATAAAAATATTTGTTTTGGCAGAGCACTCTGCCACATCTGATGAAAGTTTTTTTATTGAAAAAAAGGAGCATCTACCATTTAGATAAATATCTGTGGTATTTGTTCATTTAGATACTTCTTTGCTCTTCTGAGATGAATTGTGACTGTATATTGCGAAATATAATACTCAGATATATCGAATAATATGTCCTAGATCTCTTAATATAGAGATTGGCTATCTGTTATGGTTAAAGGACATGAAGGAAAAATACATATATACCCCGAAAGAGTTGGCGCTCAAAGCCTAACCCTAATGCTCAGAGCTGGAGCATAGATATAATTCATGCTTAATTTGTCGCAATTCAATTGAGTTCTTGGGCATGCCATGATGGACTTGTCGGATGCCTTGGCTGTAGAAGAAATACCAAATGAAGTTGCAGTCGACCTACACATGCTTGTTGCACTCATAAAACAAGGGATAATTTGTTATGAGCTTAGTTGTCGAATCATCACACCATAACTCCATCACTCTTCTAAAATATTTGTGGATCTTTAAAATCTGTCTAAATCCACTGCATCTCAGTGGTTAAATTAATAGAGGGACAAGTGAAATGCTTTGTTATTTATCTCAATGCTTCCCGTTACAAAAAGGTTAATGGGAAACTATAATGGAAGCACATAATACAAACATAATAAAAAGAGACCAAAAGACTATTTCGATATACGATGACTAAATGTCTCTATCGAACTTTCAACACTCCCCCCATAACCTGGCGTATAGATTTTCTTTATGCCCAGCTTGAAAAAATATTTCTAATGGACATTTGGAGAGTGCTCTGCTTTGGTGAAAATGTCTATTACCTACTATAATGAGAAAACAAGAGTGCTGAAGATAAAACCCTTTCATGTCATATATTTTTGGTAGTGCTAGTCCACCTCCATGTAATTAGGTTTCTCATGAAAGGTGGGTTTATTAGTTGTAAACAAAGGTACTTAGTTATCACACAACATCTACATTAGGAGAGTCACCTCCACATGTAGGTCCGTTAAAACTAATTTAGCCTCTTGTTGATTTGTGGTTTCTAATATTGTTTAACTCAGCTCCCAACTTGTTTTGTGTCTCGCTCCGCAATTTAATCTGAACTTGTATAATCCGCAAGGAAGCTAAAATCCTAATTGTGACCTCGATAAGAAGATCTTGACATGTTCTTCCCTCCTCCAACCATGGTTACTAGAGAAAAATCAAAAAGGTCAGTCAAAAGAAGAATGCGAAGTTGGTGGGGAGTTTGAGAATAAATTGAGTTGTATTATTTGTAGAGAGAAAATAATGAGTTGCTTATTCACGAGGTCGTATGATTCTCTCATATTGAGGAGAAACATATTGGGCAAATTACATAATGTAGACAGAAAGAAAATAAAACACATAAAAGTGATAAAAAAATAACTAATATCTCAAACCTCTCCCTCAAGCTGGAGCGTAGATATCAATCATGCTCAACTTGAAATGGTATCTATGGAATGACCCTCTGTCTAGGGCTTTGGTAAACATGTCTACAGTCTGATCTCCTGAGCTAACATGAGAGGGGGAGATGAAATCCTTCTGAATCATGTCTCGAGTGTGGCGACAGTCTACCTCAATATGTTTGGTCCTCTCATGGAAGGATGGGTTGTTGGCAATAAAGAGTACAGCCTGGTTGTTGCATTGGAGGTGCATGGGTAGAGGCACCTCAATTGCTACGTAAGTAAGAATAGATCTGACCCACATCATCTCTATACTCCCATGTACCATGGCTCTGTACTCTGATTCTGCACTAGATCCGGCAACCAAAGACTAATTCTTGTTCTTTCATGACACCAAGATACGAATAATTAACATTGCAAAGCTAAAGGTAAACATCCTATCCTTAGGGCATCCCGCATAATATACATCTGCACAAGTTGTAACAGCAAGAGATGTGCCTCTGCTAAATAAAAGGATAGTACCATGTGAGGTCTTCAGATACCTCAGAATCATATGAATAGCATCCATATATGCATGTCTAAGCTGCTCAATGAACTGACTCACTCTTCTCACTGCAAAAGATATATCCAACCTGGTGATGGTCATGTATAAGAGCTTCCCAACGAGATCTGTGTACCTCCTTTTGTCTCCCGCCCCTGTGTCATCATCATATAACTTCATGCTCGGGTTCATGGGAGCAGTGGCAGGCCTGCAGTCTGTCATGCTCGTCTCAGAGAGAAGAGTTATAACATATTTCCTCTAGGTCATCACAAGACCTCGTTGGTTCCGATCAAACGCCAGTCCAAGGAAGTAACATAGACAGCCAAGATCCTTGGTTATAGATTGCTGGCCAAGGAAATCCTTAGCTGCTTCATTGCCCTACACAGCATCCCCTGTAACAATGATATCAACATAAATCAGTATGGCAACGATACCTTTTCGAGACCTCTGGATAAACAGTGAATGGTCTGCAACTGATCTCATGAACCCATGATGGTTTATTAAGTCTGAGAACTTCTAAAACTATGCTCTTGGACTCTGGTTAAGGCCATACATAGTAGTGAACTCAGGAGGCTATTGTATGTAAACTTCCTCTCGCAGGTCACCACATAGAAAAGCATTCTTCACATCAAGCTAATATAGGGGCCAATCACGTGTCACTACAACATAAAGAACCTGCGGTGTATAATGCCGATCAACGGTGGAGAAAGTATCCAGGTAGTCCACCGTTTGGGTGAACTCACAAACCACAAACCTTGCCTTGTACCGATCCATGTTTCCATCTGCGCGGTGCTTCACCGTGAACACCCATTTGCAACCCACGTCAGTTGCGCCTTTAGGAGATATAACAATGATATGTGTGCCACGTGACTGTAACATGGTCATCTCCTCCTCCAAGGCAAGATGCCATTGATTGACCTCTATCGCCTCCTGATATGTCCGTGGTATCTCTATGGTTGACAGCCCCATGACAAAACTCCTGAAATCCTCTGAAAGTCGCCATAAGGAAACATGGTTTGCAAGAGGATAGGTAGTACAAGTGTGTATCTACTTCCGCAGAGCAATAGGCACATCAAGATCGCATGCACCATCCTCAACCTATAATCTACCCTCTTAAGAGGGCACATTCTCATCCTGTAAAGTAGCATGTTGCATAGACAAATAACCAATACCATTAGAAGAAATAATGTGCTTAGTACATACCTGGGGCATGATGGATGTTGGGGAAGGCCCATGAACAAGGGAAACCGTGGGAAGTCTGCGAACAAAGAAATGGCGCACAAATTGGGCCAAGGAATTGAGTGGTGCAGAAGTAGCCACGGGAGCAGGTGGTGATGGTTGAGGTGGTAGTAGTGGAGGTGGTGGAGGTGGGGGCGATATAAGAGGTGGTGGTGGCGTAAGAGGATGCGCATATACCTCCGCTCCAGAGTCAGACAAAGTCAATATGTCACTTGTAAAAGAGAAATACATAACAAACTCAAAGAAGACAACATCAACGCTAACATAGTACTTTTGTCGGACTGGTACGAAGCAACGGTACCCCTTATGGGTATGAAAGTAGCCTATAAAGACGCATTTAACAGCTATGAGAGAATTTGTCACGACCATGTGTTAGATGGTAAATTGTTGGAGTATTTGGTTATGTGTCATTCATATGGGAGATGGGTAAATGGATCACTCCAGGATCACGGCATGAGAAGCAACGTCCTCGACAGCAGCCGACAGTTGTGTGCGTTGAATTGATCTTCTCTGTAGTGTTATGTAGCATGAGTTGAGTTTTCTTTTGTTTGTCCAAGATGAACATTGCATGCTCCAGCTTGAGGAGGAGTGTTTGAGTATTTGGTTATGCGTTATTTATATGGGAGATGGGTAAATGGATCACTCCAGGATCCATTTACCACATCCATGCCTTTAGTTCCACATCTACTAGTTGGGAGATGTGGAGACTCGGTGGGGGCTATATATAGACCCCCACACCCATTGTATTTAGATGAGAAAAGCAATAGACTACAGCCCATTGAGGCAATCTCTCATGGTTTCATCCCGCTCCTTAGGGTATAGGGTTCCAAGTTAAATCCCGAGTTCATATCTCTTTATCATTTTCTTTGATATTCGCTTCCACGTTATATTTTCTAACATGGTATCAGAGCCATGTTTAAAAAAGGATCGTACAAAAAAATCGAATGCAAAATTTTTGCAAAAAAAATGGAAAAGACGAAATAAAGGAGAGATGAACAGCTTAAAAAAAGGGGGATAGTTATTTTAAAAAATTGGAATAGCCGAGAAAAAGATTTAAAAAATTATAAAGCCAAAAAAAGTACATTAACGGCTTATGTGATTTATGTGATGTTTTCCTCGTGTTATTGCCTTCACCCAACTTGTTTGATGGCTTTATTTCGACCAGTATAAGAGAAAGGGGGAGTATTGTGTAGAGTCATAGGTCTATTCCAGATTTAGATGACAGATTCCAGACCAGCTATTTGTTTAGACTCTACAGTTTCTCAGATGTTCAGGCTCGACGTCAGATGGTTCTGAGTCTTCAGTATCAGACACGCACATGTATGCAGTCTTTTCATATGAGCAAATGCATGCCATCATTTGTCGTGGTCTCCATTCTTGTTTTCGGGTAGGGTTTTCATGTGATCCATAGGGACTCCATAGTAGAGTACCATTCCCTACGCCATATTGGCTAGGGTTTTCATGTGGTTTCATAGAGACTCGAGAGTAGAGTACCATTTTTTGTGCCATATGGGAGAGATCCAGTTCTCCGATGAGGAGACTTCTTCATACTCCATTCTCAAACGATCGTGAACTCCAGTACGAGATCCTTCCGAGGTTCCTATGAGAGAGAACCCACTTCGAGGTCCCTATGGGAGAGATCCATCTGCAGAGATCTACGTATGGATAATTAACGATGCTCTTTTCAACCCTTTCAAAGATGGAGCAGTTGTCCACATGGCGGGCCAGAGTATAGAGGTTCATTTTAGTTGCAGTGACTCTGACAGGCGCAGTACAGAGGACATGCTCTCCGACGAGGAGATTCAGTTTAACTCAAAATCCAACCCGTTCGTCCAACTCATCTGCACAGCATGAGAAGCAACGTCCTCGACAGCAGCCGACAGTTGTGCGCGTTGAATTGACGCGTTCTCCTGTGGTTTCATCCCGCTCCTTATGGAGTAGAGTTCCATGTTAAATCCGGGTTCATATTTCTTTATCATTTTCTCTGATATTCGCTTTCGCATTATATTTTCTAACATAAATAAAGGCCACAGAGCCAAACACTCGGGGTGTTAGGGAGAACGAGTCCTTCTCAAGAAACACAATCAAGAAGGGACCTATCCTAAAACAGAAGATGACATGCGATTCACCAAGTAGCAAACAGTAATAACCGCATCACCCTAGAAATAGTGAGGAGCACGACTGTGGATCAAAAGTGTCCTGGCCACAACAAGTGACGGTGTGTGCATTCGACAACATTGTTCTGCTAAGAAATGTAAGCACACGAGGTCTGGTGTATGATGCCAAGAGACCTGAAAAACTCAAAAAGTTATAATATGCAGAACTCTAAGGCATTGTAAGATCGAATAAACTTGACAGTAGCAGAGAAAAGATTCTTTATCTTAATAATGAATGATTTAATGAAAGACCCAGCTTCAGACTCGTTTTTCAAAAGAAAAATCCAATATAGTTTAGAATAATCATCCACAACAACTAGATAAAAATGGTGTCCCTGGTGATCAGGAACATAACTGGGACCCCAGATGTCAATAGACACGCTCAAATAAATTTTTATTAAGGAAAATGGGGTGTCATCCCACATTAGGACCCACCGTAAAAAGTGTATATATATAAGTATAAAAAGATTTGTTACATTTTGCTTACATTGTCCAGGACGAGCTTAAAGCCCTACAATGTTCAATTACATTTTCAGTATAACACATTTGTCCCTCAAAAATGCTACCATTCCTAGCACACCTAGCACACCATATCGCCCAGAGTAAAGCAAACAGGTATGCACTGTCCATGTGGCCTTGACCACAAACCGCTTCAATGCTTCCCCAAAAACCGGCACGATCTTGCCCATCAAACCAAGCCAAGTTGGCTCTGTTCCATATCTCAACAAAGGAGGAACAATAAAGGAAAAGATGATCAGCGTCATCCACAGTTGCCTCACATGTAGCACAAGGATCCACTCCAACAATAGGCTCCAACAGGCCTCTGTGAGAATCCTACCAAGCTGAAAGAGCCACAGAAATATCATGATACGGTTAGGAACCTTGCTCCCCCAGATGATCTTGGTGTCAACAACAACCTCCTCGTCAACCCCCTCCCCATCATCCACCAAAATCGATATGCCCCAAATAAGGTGATCCATGTCCTCCGACGGTCCCTCCAAATGTGCCAGATCTTCCTGCAAAGTCATGAACTCCTGAATCCTGCGATCGGACAACCCCGAGGCGAACGATGGAGACCACGCACCATGCATCCAGACATCTTTCACTAGCACCTCCATGTTCTCATCCAACAGCATGAGCCGTGGGTATCGATCACCCAGCACCCTATCACATATCCAATCATCTTGCCAAAAGCGAAATCCCGATCCATCCCCAAGAACCGATCTCAGCTTCAATTCCAACTCCGGGATCACCTCAGTAATCTCCTTCCATAATGACGACGGCAATCGCCCCAGAATGACGCCATGTGATATGGACACCCCATAGAGCTTCCTCATCAGCCTACACACCATGTACTCAGATTTTCCTCATATGCGGACCACCCACTTAGCCACGAACGCTTTGTTCATCTCTGCCATCCGAAGAACTCCCAAGCCACCCTTTGCCTTTGGTGCAATCGCCTTGCTCCAGTCCACCAAGTGCACTCCCTTTCACTATTCCCTCCCATCATACTAGAAGAATTGCCTCATCAAAACCTCAATCCTCACACGAACACCCACATGAAGCAGTCTCATTGAGCAGGAAAAAATAGGAATGGTTGAAAGAACGTGTTTCAATAGAATCAATTTCCCCTTTTGAAAGCATCAACGCCTTCCACCCTGCCAACCTCCCTACCAATCTTCACAACAACATCTACCGGCCCCGAGATTTGGGCCACCCCGCCACCAAAGGCAGTCCCAAATAGGAAATCGGCGGCGAGGCTAAAGGACAACCCAAAAATCGTTGCCGCACTCTGCATCTCCATCTCATTGAAGCCAAAAGGGACCAGCGTTGATTTCGTATGTTAATCTGCAGGACAGAAATGTCTCCAAAAATATCCAAGACGGTTGACGCCCGGCGCATATGTACCTCATTAACCACAAGGAACACCGCAATGTCATCAGCATATTGCAGAAGCAGGATCGATATCTCCTCATATCAAGCACACGAACCACCTCCTATAGGCATCCTCATCATTACGGTCATTGTGTCCGCCACAATCAAAAACAAGAGAGAACCAGAGGGCACCCTTGCCTAATACCCCTCTGCGGTTGGAAAAAGCCACCTACTGGACTGTCGTTGACCAGCACAGCTTGAGAGACTGTTGTGACGCATCGCTTGACCCACAAAATCCATAGGCCCAGAAAGCCTCTCTTTTCTAAGGAAACCCACAAGAATATCCAGTCCACACTATCATATACCTTAGAAAAATCCACCTTCCTAATCATCCCCTTTGCCTTGTTCCTTTTCCAGTCCATCGCCATCTCAGACGCCATAACCAAGCCATCAGCCATAGCTCTCCCCAACATAAATTTCTTCTGCTCCGATGAAATAATCCTGTCAAGAACTCCCTTTAACCTATTCGGCAGTATCTTTACAATAATCAGATAAGAAGCATTAGACAGAGCAATCATCATGTAATATTCCACACTGTTCGATCTATCCTTCTTTGGGAGCAGAAAAATGAGTGCCCAGTTCAACCTCTCAAAACCACAATTTCCATCCTGGAATTCTACAAGCTGCATCAAGTCATGCTTGATCACATCTCAAAATTCCCAGTAGAAAAGAATCAGGAACCCATCCGAGCTTGGAGTTCAATCTGCATTCAGCTGAAACAACGCCCACTTGGCCTCCTCCACTGAGAAATCTCACCAATGAAGCCACGTCAGACTCAGGGATGCACACGACACCATTCCCCTGCCACCCCCATCCAGCCCTCCTGTGTCGCATGTTGAAGCCCTGGAAATGTGACCGCATGGCCACCCCCACCGTTGAATCCCCCTCTACCACCTCCCTACCAACCGAAATCGAGTGAATCAAATTTTGTCCTCTTCTCTCGATGGCCATAGCGTGATAGAATTTCGTGTTTGCATCCCCCTCTCGCAACCATCGCTGCCTAAATCTCTGCCTCCAAGCAACTTCCTCCTTTTTATCCTCCCTAATAATCTCCTTCAAGAGACTACCCCTCTTGACCACCTCGTCAGTAGTCAGATCCCTCTTGTCCTCAAGCCTGTCAAGATAACGAACCTCGTCTTAAACTAACTGCTTACGGGCCCTGCGCTGCACCCTCTTTTCCTCGTTGTAGTTTATCGGGAATTTCCTTAGCACCCTAAGCTTGCTAGCGAACATGAATGTCGTTGAGCCCATCACCGAGTACCCGGCCCAAAATTCCATCACCACCTCTTTGAATCCCACCTCCAAAATCCAAGCCCTCGTAAATCTGAAGAATGAACTTGGGCAGTCAGACTCCCCAGAAAAGCAAAGCAATGGTGTGTGATCCGACAGTGTCCGAGGAATAGTCTGAGCCCTAGCAATGGGAAGGCCATCAGTGCCTCAGGTGACATCATGAATCTATCAATGCGGGAGCGAGACCGCGAGCTCCACCACGTGTACCTACACCCGTTAGTGTCTACCACCAGGAGTCCCAACTCATTCACCACTTTTGCAAGCGCCGAAGAATTCACAATCTCTCCGTCCACGATCCCTGAGTTGATCCTCATGTTGTAGCGTCACATTAAAGTCCCCGGCAACGATACATGCAGCATCCGGGAACCTCGCCCTCACCATCCGCATCCCCTCTAATAGGTTTCCAATACCATCCCATTGCAAGGATCGTAAACATTCGTGGTCAAAGTCACCATGCCATCCGCACTACATCGCAAGATCGAAAGCAAGAACGCCCCAATAACCTCCACATTCATCATCCCCGGTGCAGTTCCATCCCAACCCGTCACAACACCCCAGCCACCCTGATTTCCTCTATGGCCTTGAAATCCCCCATTCTAGAACCCCCCCCACCCCACCCCACCCCAATCTCCCTCCACTTGCCGCTTACGTTCCCCGAAAGCCTAGTTTCCTGTAACATGGCAACGTCCGCTCTCTGTTCTGACAGCATTCTACCCACCACCGACCTCTTCACAGATTGCCCCAGAACCCTTACATTCCAGGTTACCAGCTTCATTGAGAAACCTCCAAGACCCCCGACGGTGGAATCAAACCCAGACACATCAAAACCTCCCTCTCCAAGCCTTCCCCCATCTCCCCATGCGCCTCCACCATCTATTCTTCAACCCCCTCCAACCGAGTATCACCTCTCGGCCCTTCAATACCACTTCATATTCCTCCATCAAACCATCCGACCCCGAACCCTCCCTGACGACTTCCTCCATCCATCCCCGCCTGCATCACAACAGGATCCACCGCCTGTAACTAGGGATGCAAACGAATAAATACGAATGTCAATTCAGGTCATACCATAACCATATCCATATTATTTTACAAATACGAATGTTATATGAATGTAAAAAATAAAGATCCATATCCTCAAAATACGAACACGAATACGGATCCTTTACAAACAAATACGAATATCCAAACGAATATTAACTTTTAAGATATTATAAAAGTTAAGATGTTATTCCAGATTGGCTATGGCTATGCTGAGAGGGGGGTTGTGGCTACGGCAGAGCGAAGTTGGCTGCAACGGAGAATTTAAGATGCACAAGTCAGATGAAAACCTCATAGAATTTAGAATGAAAACAACCGTAGAAAAAGTGAATCGTGAATCCGCGATTAATGATGGATCTCCTAAACGATAGCCGATGAACGAAGGTTAAACAGAAGTTGGGCAATTGCTGAGGGGGGTGGAGGGCGGCATCACCGGCGTGGGATGCGGAGGACGATGAGGGGAGGCGGAGGTCAAGGGTAGGCAAAGGGCGACGTGGGGTCAGAGGTCAGGGGTAGGCGGAGTTCTATAGGGGAGGCGGAGGGCGGCTTGGGGAGGAAAAGGTCACGTTGAGGTGGAGGACGGTCGATGAGGCAGAAGACAACGAGGGAAGGCGGAGGTCGAGGAATGCGGATGGCAGTGTAGGAGGTGAAGGTCTGGGGAGGCGGATGGCAGTGTGGTAGGCAGAGGTCAGGGGTTGCGCCTAGCCACAGGCCTGTAGGGGAGGGGGAGTTGGGGAGGAAGAGGGTGTGCTGGCGGCCATGTCAGGGAGGAAGCGGCGGGCCGACAAGGGTGGCCCTGGCGGGGGAGGGCGGGGAGGAAGCGACAGGCCGGTGGCGCTGGCGTAGGAGGCAGTGGTCGAGTTGACAAGGGAAATAGGTCTAGGGCGTCAGGTGGGTAGGGGGAAGTTGGGGGAATGGGATTATTTTGATTAGTTGAGTCTAGGGTTTAAGATTAATTTTGGCATATATAATAGAATATCTATATTCGTATTTGCATTCGTATTCGTATTCATTAACTCAAGATTTGTATTCCGATTCGCATCTACAAAATATTCATTTAGTATATGTATTTGTATTCTTCTTATTTAAAAAAAATAAGAACCATATCCTCTTAAAAACGAATACAAATACGAATGAATACGAATGTAACCGCATCTGTTTGCGTCCCTACCTATAATGCAAGGAGTTGAGCCTTCAGCTACCCTCCTCTGCCCGAAACCCCACATCCCACAGGCACAACCACGCGTCAATACACCTCATGCCGACGCAACCTCCTCGCCTCTTTCAATCTGCATCAAAAATACTGCTTTCGAAATCGATCCTCTTGTAGAGAGCCACAGCTCCGATCTTCCCCACATGGTGGCTCTGCCGAGGAGCCCACCAGACTATTCGCATCTGCAGCCCGCCCCTTATTCTTGGAATGTCCAGCAAAACTGGACGAAGGGGACATATCCACAACCGTAGTGCGGGAGCTATCCCCAACGTCGCACCGCCCAAATCGCTCACAACCACCGACCCTGACGGAGGCGGAGGCCAACCAATCTCGCTCCACAGATAGCAACATCAGATCGTTGTGCAAGATACGATACGAGGTGGCAACGTGTATCAGCTCCAAAGAAGGGTCGAGGCGAATCATTGCACCCGACCGTAGAACCAGGACCGAGTGTTGACCTGGATTACAAGTTAACCCTGAATTCGAGTTCGGCATGGGGATCGGCTGTCCCTCCTATGCAGAGCCCGAAGTTGGCTCTAATTCGGCAAATGAGCCCGCTAGACCCACCTCCCTCGACTGGGTTCGATCTAAAGAAGGGAATCGGATCCGACAACATCACTCGCAGGATCCCCATAGACTCCGCATCTCCGGATCCGAGAGCACCATTCGAGGATCCGAAATCCTGCTTCCGAAGAAGCAAGCCTTCGACCAAAATGTTTGCATATGAGGGTCGAACCCCAATGCCACCAAACAGCATCTCAGCCAAAACGCCAAGGCTTTCGCCAGAAGCAACACCAGCCTTTTCCTCAAATGTAAATGGTTTTTGAAAATCACGGAAAGAGGCCCAAGCACCTTCCGAGAAGAGCTCTCCCGACTGCCCATCGCCCTCCTCAATCGGAACATTCCCCGACGCAGCCGCCTTGAGATCCTCTTCTCGTACCTACACCACAAAAGTGCACCCTTGAAAGGTTGCTCCAAAGCAAGCCAGTAGTAGGCACTGAGACTAGACCCCGCCGCAACCACCCATGGTGGTTGGTCGTACCCTAGACCATCTGATACCACTTTGTCCACCCCATCGATGCTAGCATCTCCCGCACTGCAGCGATACTTCATCCCATCAGAGCAAGGCCTTGGATGGAAATGCGCATGCCCCCCCCCCCCAATCGTCGCACCCATCGTGAATTAATGAGAATATCCAATTAACCAACCCCTTTGCACCACGCGAAAATAACATTAACTTCTGAGCCTCCTCCGCCAGGAGTCCTCGAGCGCACATCATCGAGCCTTCCAGTTTCACCACATTACCTCTAAAACCACGGTCGATCGCTTGACCGAGGTCCTCCATCGCATCCACAAGATAGTGAAGACACCGGTCCTCCGAGCGACAAACGCCAACCACAACTAGGGTCGGCTTCAGCTTGACCTCACCAGCCCCCATGCTACCTTCAACGTCATCCTTCCTCCTCGCAACCATCTTAGCGCAGGTTACGCTCTTGTGCCCATTCTAACCACACGGAAGCACCTCATCGGGTCACGGCACACCACCGTGTAATGGCACCATCCCCCACACCGAAGCACCTACCTCTGAAACGCCATGACCAATCACCAACCTTCTCTGTGGCACCCGCTTGAGCCACTTGGCATCAAAAGGACCAATGCTCAACTTTCACCCACCTATCTGTCACGCCAAAAGATGTCCAATCAAGCTGAAATAAATGACTATAGCTATGACTCTAACGAGCAGGAAAAGAAGAGGGGTGATGCTTCCCAAACTAGCAAGCCTCACACTGGAAGGTAGAATGTGTGGATATCTGTGGGAGGACATGACACAACTTCTGCAGAGGACGATGGTGAAAATGAAGATGCCACAAGTATGGTCAGACAGATCCAGTGGGAACTATAGAGGCACCAACAATAGGAGACTGGACGATTCAATAGATCCCCCGCCGCTCACGGCCACATCTAATCACCCTACTTGGGGTCAAAATGGCACGACAATGCAAATCCTTTGTGATCTGACTAATATAAAGCAAATTCATCCGAAAATCAAGTGCATATAAAACATTTTGCAGGCGCATGGATGGCCTCAAATGAACCTCTCCCTGTCTAATAGTGGGTAAATAAACCTCGTTCACAATGACGACCCATCTACCAAGGGGTATAGATCTGTATGAACTGAATTGTGCTATGTCTCCACAAAGATGGTGAGATGCACCAGAATCCATGATCCACTCTATCATATCTGCCTTGCAACAACTGGTAAAAGAATAGGCTATACATGAGGAGCTCGAAGAGGCTTTAGCAGCGGTTGCAACATCTGGGGAACATATAATGCTACCAGCAACAAGAGCCATTATCTCCCTCAAATGAGAGACAAATGTCATTGGGAATTGAATATGTAGGATCGGGATTGTCTGGAGGCTTAATCTACTCGGCCACACGAGAAGATGCAGGATAGACATGCTTATGATAGCATGTATCCTCAAAATGAACCAGACAACGGCAATAGGTGCAGTGTCCACACTGACGTCCACGTCTTCTGCCGAATTAAGTGGAGCCTCCCTTGGCACGAGATGCGGCCATCGCTGAGGAAGTATGTGTGATGCAGGAGGTAGGACAGTTTTCCAATTGAGGCAATTATATGCTTCCTCTATGGGAGATATGGTTGCACCTGTAAGAAGCAATATGCATGCTGCCTCGTACTCCGGATCAAGAGTAGCCAAGAAAATTTCAATCATCATGGAGCTCATGTATGCCATCTGGTGCTCAGTAGACGTGGTCACTGGCATGAAGCAGTCAAGCATCTCGAACATGCCACGAAGCGAAGAGTAGAAAGTATGCAGGGGGTGACTATTTTGCTTGGTCGTATAGATATCAAACTATAGCTGAAGAATCTTGACCTCATTCTTCGATTGGACAGATGTGGTTGCCGGAATATCCCACATCGCCTTGCCAGTGGGCTGGTTCACAATGTCATTTGTTAAGATATTTGTTTCTATTTGTCCTTTATCCATATTTCTTATTCCTACTTTATGTAATTTTCCCATAGGTCTTTTCTCCTATATAAGATAGCCCTAGGGTCGCAATGGAGTGCATCAATTCTATTTTCCCTTTTCACATGGTATCAGAGCAACGGTCCCAGATCGGAGCATGTGACGTAGTCAACCCCTCCCCATCAAAACTCAAAGGGAACACGTCCCCCTCTTGTTTCGGTAGCAACAGCAGTAGCCGAACGTCGTTGTTGTCGCCTCCCCCCACCCTCGTTCAACAACGGCAATAGCATCCAAAGGCTGCCATCGTCGCCCCTCATGTCCGGTAACAGCAACAGTTGCAGGTTATCGTTGTCGCCACCGTTGTCGTTGAACAGAAGCAACGGCAACTGCCTAGCGCCACTGCCGCCAGCGTGAAGGGATTTTTCCGCCCTCTCAAGCAGTATCGATTCTTGTGGCGCCCTAGAGGTCCTCTTTGACATCCGTTGAGATCTGACAATCGCTCCCAAAAGGCCATTTGATTCACTATTCTATCTAATATTGGGCTCTTAGGGTGTGGTCTGATCATCTGAAACCACCCTAGTTACCTAGAGAGGCCTCTAACAGATGGAAGAGGTTGTGGTATGAGTCTACACCCACAATCATCTTCTTGTATGCCTGTGTAGACGTGTTTCCTCTCGTCAAGAGCCCCAATCTTCGTAGCAGTTTTCATCATGTCAAACAATAGTGTCGACTCCAAAGTTGATGTCCCATCCTTGGGTGCTTTCAAAAGTCCAGCACCCATTGTCAACTGTCAAGATGGATAAAACCAATTATGAATTATGGGCTATGTACTTCATGAGCCTAATGCAGTACAACAACAAGAAGCACATTCTCACACAAGAAGAGCCAATTGACAAGATTGGGGTTAACGCCTCGTGGGAGGCAGATGACGCATATGTGTGTATCCGGTTGTCTGGGACAACGTTCGTGGAGATAGCCAATGATATTCTGAGTCAGCCCACAACGAAGGCAATGCGGGACATCCTCGCCGCTAATTGCTCACAAGCAAAGAATTAGTCGAAGATATTGCAACGTCAGCACGATATCTTCACATCTAAGAAGAACGGATGTCCTTTTCATACCATTTACACTTCTCTCAGAGGTATGTTTGAGGAGCTTCAAGGTTTCATTCCCTTGACTGCTTCGCCAGAACAACTCAAAGCTTACAGAGATTCGCTGATGATCGGAGTCTTTCTAGCAGCTCTTGATCCTGATATGATGCATCTCGGTCACATATAGTCATTGATGCCACTACACCTCCAATGAAAAGGAGACATACCGCAGATTGAGTAGGTATAGCACATGATGGTGCTACTCAACAGTCTCTGACCTCCTCGATTATGGCCGCATCGCATGGTAGAGGGATCTCCATACAGTATAATGGGTCGTGTTCGGAAATGTTGTCCATGCGGCCGCATATGCGGCCGCATATGCATATTCGGTCACTTGACCGAAGCGCATATGCCATATGCGGCAATATGCGGTCAAAATGCATATGCGGTCCGCATATGCGCCGCACATCTGATAGGATTCATGTTACTCTATGATATGTTGATGGCGTATTAACTTGATTTTTCCCCGATCATAATTTACATTGATGCATCTTTTCGTTATTCTCGTATATGTTGCATTTGGGAATAAACCTAGGTTATTTTTTCTCATATCCTTTTTTCTCATTATTCTCAACACTTATAAATGAACTGTTTATTGCTTTTTGAATTTTCTATCTAATGAAACTTATTTTAATTCTTCAAATAAAACATGAAATAATTGACTATCCGGCACTTTACATTTTTGTGCTCCTGATAAATTTTATATGCAAATAAAATTTTCCCTTATATTTTGTGTCAACATATTTTGTCCCTTGGATATACATATATGTGTATAATTTTGGGTATATGATTCGTATATCTATGATTATTCTTTAGCTTTTGTTATCTATAGTATCTATATATCCATTGAAGGTTTTCTAATAGAATTCATGTGTTCCCTGTTGAATCTAAATTTGTATATGTATATATATATATGCATTAAATTCAAAATACACACTAAAATATAATCAATTTATAACATCATGCTTATATATCTTATTGATTATATTATCTTATTTGAAATTTTTGATTTTGGATTTTGTTAGATCATCAACTTTTTTATGTAATCACATTTTATTTTTATTTTATAATATTTTTAATTGTAATTTTATAAAACCGCATAAATCGCATATACTTCTGTATACTCCCCAGCATATCCGCTTACTCGCTTTAGACTACATGACCTAATGAATACCGCATACCGCAATTCTGAACATTGATCATGGGCGTGGTACCTGTGGCATGGGAGGGAGTAGTCACCCACGTCAGACGTGCACTTACTGGTTCAAGCCAGGTCGTTCTGAGGATAAATGTTATTCCAAGCATGGCTTTCTAGTTTCAGCTTGTCTTGCAGAGCAAACTCAACCATCTAGTGTTCCTCATGCATCTAATCAGAGGTTCAATGAGCTTATGGCACGACTAAGAGAGATTATACCTACACCTGGGTCGTTTACTGCTCTTTCAGGATCTTCAAAGGTAGTTGCGTCAACATACTACATCAGGTATCGCATATGCTTTTACTAGTTGTTACAGAGTATATTTGATGGAATGGATTATGGACTCAGGAGCTTCACACCATCTATGTGGTGATAAAGGACAATCTAGTGCAAACAGATCGATTCAGTCGGGCGGGTTTGTAGTCATAGTTTATGGGGCCCACTCTCCCATTATTGGACAGTGGGAGGTGCAGCTGACTTCGACAATGCGTCTACATAATGTTTTTATGCTCTTGATTTTTCTATGAACTTGTTGTCTATAAGTCAATTCACCAAAGACTTACATTGTTGTGTCATATTTGATCTGTCTTCTCTTGTGTTTCAGGTCAATCTTACGGGCAGGGAGATTGGATCTGGACGTGAGTAAGGAGGTCTCTATAGACTGGTCCAGTCCCCATGCTTCGACCATTCACACCGGATCAGACTCTCCATATATGTGGCACCTATGGTTAGGTCACCTTTCTCTGTAGAAGTTGTGCCGCATCCTTCCTCAGATTTCTCCTTGCTCTACCCTCTTGTGCGAGGCTTGCCAACTTGGGAAGCACCACCGATCTACTTTTCAGAGTCATCAAGGTCGTACTAGTCAGAATTTTTGAGTTAATCCATCTTGATATTTGGGGTCCAAGTTGTGTCCCAGACCATCAGGGACACGGATTTTATCTTGTTGTTGTTGACAATTTTTCCAGATTATCTTGGGTATTTCTACTTAAAAATAAGTCCGATGATAGTCATGTTATCCAACCTTTGATTAATGAAATAAAGAAAGTTTTTCTACAAATGCCAAATATTCATTCTTACAATGCTTTAGAATTTTGTAGTTTGCAGCTTTCATAGTTTTCAAAACTCTTGGTATTGTTCATCAAACTTCATGTGCATATACATCCCAACAAAATGGGGTGGCTAAACACAAACATCATCACCTTTTGGATGTCACCAAAACACTCTTAATTCAAAGTCATGCTCCTCATTCCTATTGGGAAGATGCGGTTCTAACTGCTTGCTACCTGGGGAAACCCATGCCCTCATCTGTATTGGTAGAGAAGATCACGTTCTTGATTGTGTTTCTCGAGAAGGATCTTTTCTCCTTTACTCCTCGTATGTTTGGGTTAGTTGTCTTTGTTTATCATACGTCTTCTCAGTGCTCGGAAATACGGTAAATATGGATGCATATGCAGCCGCATATGCATATTCGATCATTTGACCGAAGCGTATATGCCATATGTGGCAATATGCAGCCAAAATGCAAATGCGGTCTGAATATGCGGTATATGTGGCCGCATATAAGGCTGCATGTCTAATCAGATTCATATTAATCCATGACATGTTGATGATACAATAACTCGGTTTTTTTCCAAGCAACTCTTATATCATCATTTACATTGACGCACCTTTTCGTTATTCTCGTATATGTTGCATTTAGGAATATAATCTAGGTATTATTTCTCATATCCATTTTCCCATTGTTCTCAACACTTTTCTATCTAATGAAATTGATTATAATTCTTCAAATAAAACATGAAATAATTGACTAGCAGTCTAACACTTTACATTTTTGTGTTTCTAATAAATTTTATATGCAAATACATTTTACCCATATATTGTGTCAACGTGTTTTGTCCCTTCGAGATACATATATGTGTATAATTTTGGATGTATGATTTGTATACATATTATTATTTTGTAGCTTTTGTTATTTATAGGATCTATATATACAATAAAGGTTTTCTTATTGAATTCATGTGTTTCCTGTTGAATCCAAATTTGTATATGTATATATATATATATGCATTAAATTAAAAATACACAGCAAAATAATCAATTTATAATATCATGCTTATATATCTTATTGATTATACTATATTATTTGAAATTTTTGCTTTTGGATTTTATTAGATCATGAACTTTTTTATATAATCACATTTTGTTGTTGTATTTTATAATATTTTAAATTAAAATATTATAAATTGCATAGACCGCATATACCTCTGTATACTCCTCCGTGTATCCGCTTACTTCAGATCGCATGACCGAACGAAAACTCCATCCCGCATTCTGAACCTTGCATCTTCGAGCCATGACAAGCTCTCTCCTAGAGTTGTCAAGTGTATCTTTTGTGGGGCATTCCATGACTCAAAGGAATATTGTTGTTTTGATCATGTTTGACGAAAGTATTATGTTAGTGTACATGTAACTTTCTTTGAGTCTATTATATTTTCTCTCCTACAGGTGATAGGTTGATTCCTTCAGAATCTAGAGAAGAGGCATACATGACTCTATCTCCTATTTCGTCTACCACGCCCATGACTCCTACACCTCTCACTCCTTCACCACCATCCTCACCACCACCTCCTCCTCCACCGCCTCCACCAGCAGCATCCATCTTTTTGCCACATGTTTACATGCACCGACCTTATGTTCATGAGCCTCCTCCATCATCTAGCATGCCCCAGGTATGTTCTGCGCACTTGGTTTCTACTGATGGCACTAGTTATTTCCATTTACAGTGCCCATTGCTTTACGGAAGCGGAGGCGTACTTGTGCTATGTACCCTCTTGCTTTCCATGTTTCTCTTGCATGTCTCTTAAAGGAGTTTTAGAGGTTTGTTGTTGGACTATCTGTTGTAGATATACCACAGACATATCAGGAGGCCTTACAGATTAGTCAATGGCGGTTTGTTATGGAGGAAGAGATGTTGCGTCACAATCTCGTAGCACATGGACTATTATTCGTGCTCCACCAAGTGTATTTGTTGCGAGGAGCAAGTGGGTGCTTACGGTGAAACGCCATGCAGATGATAGTGTGGATAGATACAAGGACAGACTTGTTGCTTGTGGGTTCACCCAGATATATGGGATGGAGTATCAAGATACATTTTCTCCTGTCGCTCAGCATTCTACATAGAGGATTCTTATTTCTTTTCTATTGTTGTGGTGTGTGATTGGCCTCTCTTTCAGTTAGATGTCAAGAATGCCTTCTTGTATAGTTTGTAGACTTCACAAAGCTATTAATGGACTTAAGCAGAGTCTGAGGGCCTGATTCCAGAAGCTCTCTCAGTTGATTGAGCAGCAGGGATTTGTCATATCGACTGTCTTTTGTTCAGAGATAACAAAGATGTATTGCTACTAATTTGGTTTATGTGGATTTTTTTATAAGATTTTGGTTTATGTGGATGACATCATTGTTATAGGAGATGATAAGCAAGGTGTTCATGCAGCTAAGGATTTCCTTGGATAGCAGTTCGTGACCAAGGACCTTGGCAATCTTCGTTATTTTCTTAGCCTCGAATTTGCGAGAAATTAGCATGGCATCATGATGATGCAAAGGAAGTATGTTATTGATCTCCTAGCCGAGACAGACAAGACAGGATGAAGGCATGCTATTACTTTGATGGATCCTAATGTTAAACTATGTGATGATGATACCGAGGAGGTTGATAAGAGATAATATACAAAGCTTGTGTTGAAGATTTTATATGTCACCATTATTAGGCATATGATATATCATTCGCAATGAGCAGAGTTAGTCAGTTTATGGAGCAGCCCAGGTACATACATATGGATGATGTATACATGATTTTGAAATATCTGAATACTTCTTTAGGTGCAGAACTCTTGCTCAGTAGAGATCATCCCATGCTGTTACAGCATGTGTTGATGCATATTACGCGGGATGCCCCAAAGATAGGAAGTAGACCTCAGACTTCGATGTCTTTGTAGGGAATTCATTTGTTTCATGGAAGAGTAAGAAATAGATGGTTGTTGCTAGATTTAGTGCGGAATCGGAATATAGAGCCATGGCACAAGGCAGCATAGAAATGTTGTGGGTCAGATCCGCCCTAATTGACCTGACTATTGAGGTGACACTTCCCATGTACCTACAATGCGAAAACCAAGCCACCGTAGGTTCACAGTCAATTAATCTTGCCTTCCATGAAAGAACCAAGCACGTCGAAGTAATTGTCACTACACTCGAGATATGATTCGGAAGGAATTTATCTACACTTCTCATCTTACTTCAAGAGATCAAAATGCATATATGTTCATCAAAGCACTTGCTAGAGGTTCATTCCATCGTTGTTGTTCTCATGATAGACATATATGCTCCAGCTAGAGGGGGTGTTGAGATAGTTATTCCTATTTGTCCTTTATTCGTATTTCTTATTCCTATGTCTACTTTATTCAATTTTCCCATAGGGATTTCTCCTATATAAGAGAGTTCTAGGGTCACAATGGAATGCATCAATTCTATTTTCCCTTTTCACATCATTGACAATCTTTGTGGTAAGAGTACCAAAGAATCAAATATACACGTACGCATGATCTTGCTTTCACGAAACATTCTCCCCACTCTTATGTGTCGACTTTGTCTGTCAGAATGTGTTTCTTATTGTTGCACAATATGAGGGTCAAGAACTACATGGACCACAACTGAATGCTGGTCCCATCCATATTCACAATGGGAGTCGATCCTTTGAAGCCACCAGACGAAGAGAAGATGGCATCGATGTTCTCTGACATGATGAAAAAGAGGCCGAAGCGGAACTTGATGGGGGTAATAGACCGATTCTAGCAAGTTTTCACAATCATATAGAGGTTGTACATGTAAACTCATACAACTATCATCGTCAATCCTCGATCCATGCTAGGATCGGAAAAGGTGATTTTTTGGGCTAAAACTACCTTTTCTCATCAAAACCAAACCGTTTCGAAGTATTGGGCAGCCTCGAACGAATAGGAGGGTTGTAGGGCATTGGCGATGAGTTAAGGTGTCCTGATGGCGATCGGGGTAGCGTACGGTAGGTTGGAGCCTAACAGCAGCGTCCAGGGGCCGCAAGTAGCAGCGATTGTGCGTAGGGGCCGATGGCAGTGGCATGCAGTGTGCGCAGGCTGCTATAGGCGTCCTGTAATGCACAAGCCGCTGGTAGTGACAGCGATTCGTAGTGGTTGTCGGTTGCAATGTGTAGGGGTCGTTGGGCATGGCGACGATGTGTGGCGTGTAAGGGGCGGCGGGTAAGGTTAGGGCTTGGGGTATGCGTAGGGGTCGTTGTTAATGACGGCTCAACCGACGTCAACCCTTTGCTTTCAAAATTCATAACTGTAGAGATATTTCTAGAGTTTATGTATTTTTCTATTATGTTTATTTTCCATGATCCATCTTCTGTAATTTACCCATAGACCTTCTCTATATAAGAGAGCCTAGGGTTCCTTGGAATAAACAACTCACTCTTTTCTTACAACATGGTATCACAGCCACCACCCTAAACCCTACCCAACCTCTCCTCTCCTCTTGCCGGCGCCACCACCTTCTCTCTCTCATTTCTTCAGCACTGCCAACCTCGCCCCTTCTCCCTCTCGCTGCCACCTTCCTCTCGCCGCTCCTCCTCCCTCTCGTTGCTACCCTCTAGCCGCCGACGCCCCCCCGCCTCCTCTATCATCGCCAACGTCGTTCTACACCCCCCCCCCTTCTCCTCCCCTCCATTACCTATGGATTTGAGTGCATAGGTCTACATATGCACTCAAATCCGTGAATGTTTATGTAGACATTTGTTCCTTGGTCTACAAACCCTAGTTCTCTGTCTCCGGCATCAATGTCATAAAACAAAGTCGGCATGCCCTCCATAGGCGCTTTCAAAGGTCCAACGCCCATAGTCAAGATGGATGGGACGAATTACGAGCTATGTGCTATGCAATTCATAAGTCTCATAAAGTCCAATGGTAAGAAGCACATTCTTATCGAAGATGAGCCGGCAGAGAAAATTGGGGTTTATGCTGATGATTGGTATGCCAAAGTCTGGCTTTCAGGCACACTGATGATGGAGATTGCTAATGATGGACTCCATCAGCCCACTGCTAAGGCAATGTGGGACATCCTTGCCGCGACATACTCGCATATGAGAAATGAGATCAAGATTCTCCAACTTCAGCATGATATATTTACGGTCAAGCTGAATGGTCGGCCTCTGCATTCGTTATATACATCCTTGCGAGGGATGTTTGAGAAGCTATACAGCATCATTCTCCTTATGGCGACTCTTGAGCAGCAGAAGACGTTCCGAAATGCTACAATGGTGGGGGGTCTTACTAACGACGCTTGACCCTGAATATGATGCGGCTCGCTCGCAGATCCTCACGGATGCTACTATTCCTCCAATGGAGGAAGCGTATCGCAGGCTTAGCAGAATTTCAGTCCCCTCTACTGCTACTACTCCACCCCTTTGGGCGATGGCAGCTTCCAAAGGCAGAGGAGCCTCTTCTTCTTTCTGTGGTCGTGGACCTCGTGGTTGAGGTGGTTGTTTCCATCAGCCCTACACCTTTTGTCATCGCCCTGGTCATGTGAAGGATACATGTTATTCTAAGCATGGTTTTCCCGTATCGGCCCGTGTAGCCGAGCATGTTGCGTCTCCACAACCATCTACTTCAGACCAGCGGTTTGAGGATCTTGTTGCCAGACTCCGTGATATCATAACTTCTGCCTCTACTGACTCTCCAAGAGGTCACTCGGACAAAACAGCTTCAGCTTCTGCCGGTACGTCAGCCCCTGCTAACACATCAGGTAGTGCTTATGCATTTACTTCCTATCATGGTTATGATGTTTCGAAATGGATTATGGACTCCGATGCTACACACCATCTTTGTCGAGACAAAGATAAACTTACATTGTACAGGAAGGTTTTGCTAGGGTGATCTGTCATAATAGCAGATGGAACCCATTCCCCCATCATTGGACAGGGGGAGATCAGTTTGACACCCTCTATGCGTCTATAGAATGTCTTACATGCTCCAGATTTTTCAATGAATTTAATATCTATCAGTCAGATTATGAAGGATTTACACTGTCGCGTTATTTTTGACCCATCATCTCTTCTTTTTCAGGATATTCTTACGGGCAGGGTGATTGGTTGTGGCCGTGAGCAGGATGGTCTCTATCGATTGGTCCGAACTCCCTATGATGGTGTCTCATCTCAATCCAGTGGAACTATCTCTCCTTTACTTGGCATCTACGCTTTGGTCACCTCCCTCTTCAGAAGTTTTTTTAATCGGGTGGACTCCCATCGTAGGGGTCCCCACCAGGTTTATATTATATTAGAACGCTAAAACAAGTGTTTACAAAAAAAATGCGGCATCCCCGTTCTATTAATGTAGCAGCCACGATGTACACAACTCACGGCATCCACGATCTACACAACGAGGTACAATGCGCCACAACGTTTTCCACATAGAATCTCTGGTTGTTGAATATTTTGTCATTACGGCCTAATCACACGACCCATAAAGCTGCGAACGACCTTTGGATATCATCCGAGTTGTCGTTGCCCACCCGCCTAATCGAGCTCCAGAATTCAAAAAGGTTCTCCGTGCTTAGCCAGGGAATTCCGATTTATGTCCACACCAGAGCCGAGACCTGGCAACTCAGAAACAGGTAGTCAGAGTCTTCCTCCAAGTCCCCACATCTATCGCAAATCGAGTCAGCAAGCCCCAACAAACGACCTCTGTGCACCTTGTCCAATATGCGGCCCCTTCCCAGAAACCACGGGAATATCTTGATTCTGCTAGGGATCTTTGCCGCCCAAATAGTTTTTACATCCTCCTTCAGTTCTCGCTCATGTTCAAGTTCACATCTGTTGAATTCCTCATACGCCTTCTTCACACTAAATTTGTCGCCCCGCCACCCGAAATGGTCTCTGCCCACTGATGCCAGAATCAGTTGTGGCAGTGTCGCCTGCAAAGAGAAGAATTCCTCCAACCGTTGTTCTGAAAGCTGCGCCACAAATGTTGGTGCCCAGCTACCACCCTGTATTGTCTGCACGATAGTCGCCTCTTTTGAGCCCGCCAAAGCAAATAGCCGTCGAAATCTATCCTCGAGCTTGCCCTCTCCAGACCTATCATCCCTCTAGAATTGAAAGAGAGTACCATCGACAATCTTTGGACGAACCTTAGAGATAAGCTGCGGCAAAACAACGCGGATGGCCGCCCACAATGATGATTCGAATCGGATCTCGTTCGCTTCAAATCGGCCCAAAATTCTGTATATTTTCCTTAATAATCTAACCGTAAGAGACGCAGATGAGCAACAAATCTTTAAGATCCACTTTGAGATGAGTGCCTTGTTCATGCTCTTCAAATCTCGGATTCCCAACCCGCCAGCCTTACGATTCCTTGTCATATCCTCCCAGCTAACCAAATGCGTTCCATGTTTCTGTTGCCTTCCATCGGACCAAAAAAACCTCCTCATAATAGACTCGATCCTCCTTCTAACCTCCGCTAGCATCCATCTACTGGAGAAAAAGAAAACCGGAATCGCCGAAAGTACATGTTTCAGGAGAACGAGCTTACCCCCTTTAGATAGGGTAATTGCCTTCCAACCTGCCAATTTCCGCTCTATCCGTATAATTACGTCTTCCCAGTCCGCCATTTTTAATTTTCCGGCAACCAAGGGCAAACCTAGATACCGGATTGGGAGGTTCCCGTGGGGACACCCCGCAGCCGAGATCACCCAGCTCCGCTCGTCGTCTCCCATTCCAAATGGTATCACGACTGATTTGTTCTTGTTTATTTCCAAGCACGCCATGCCACAGAAGATATCGACCAGCTGGACCACATTCGAGATTTGGTCGACATTTCCCCCCATGAAAATAATAGTGTCGTCAGCATATTGCAATAGGGGAATGGATAGTTCTTCATTACGGTACCCTTTACACCATCCCACCTCCAACGCCTCTCTAAATAGGACCGCCAGGGCGTCTACAACCAGAGAAAATAGCAACGAGGCTAACGGGCAGCCCTGTCGGACACCCCTCTGAGGCTGAAAGAACCCCCCCTCTAGTGTGCCATTCACCAAGACCGAGAAAGAGGAGGCAGTGACGTACCTCTTCATCCAATCAATCCACAGTTCCGGGAATCCTCTTCGTCGTAATGAGATCCAGATGAACTTCCAATTCACCGAGTCGTATGCTTTGGCAAAGTCGATCTTCCAAATTGCTCCCTTTGTTCCTGATCTTTTCCAATACATACAAATCTCGGACGCCATAACGAGCCCGTCAGCCATCTGCCTCCCCGGGATGAACGTCGACTGCTCCTCCATCACCACTGACCCCAACACGGACTTGAGTCTGTTCGCTAATACTTTGGCGACAATCAGGTATAGTGCATTCGAGAGCGTTATCGGCCTATAATCATCGACTCTTTTCGGGGTGTCCCTCTTCGGTAGCAAGAAAAGCATAGAGCGGTTAATCTTCTCGAAACCGTTGTTCCTAAACTGAACTCCTTGATTACCTCCAAAATTTTGATCCTCAGAACATCCTAGAACTCTCTGTAAAAGAGCACCGGAAACCCATCCGGGCCTGGGGCACCGTCACCATTTAAGCCCCAAATTGCCCTCTTCACCTCATCTTCTGAGAAAGGGGAGACAAGGTTGTCCGCCTCCGTGCCCGAGAGGACCCTCGTACCCCTCCCCAGCCAACCCCAGTCGTTCCCCTTTTTCTTCCGAGTCGCTGCAGCAAAGTGGTCCCTCAAGGCTTTCCCCAGAGCGGCCTCCCCTGACACCCGGATTCCGCCGACCTCCAACTCCTGCAAGAAGTTCTTTCTTCTTCCTTCGGACGCCGCGGTGTAAAAAAATCGCGTGTTGGCATCCCCTTCCCTCAACCAACTATGTCTAGATTTTTGACGCCACTCCACTTCTTCCTTCTTGTCTTCGATGAGCAGCTCTTCCATGCGGGCGATTTTGTCTGTCGTCTCCTCCTGGGTGAGCCCCCTGCCGTCATCCACCGAGTTTAGTCTAGAGATCTCCGCCTCCAACTCCGCCCTCTTCATCCTTCTCCTAGCTCTTGAGTCTCGACCAAATGCAATAAGGAAAGATCTTAGGTGATGCAACTTCGTTGCGAACTTAGACACCGCACTACCCTCTGTCATGCACGCCCTCCAGTGCACTGTAACTTTCTCCCTCTTCAGAAGTTGTGTCATATCTTGCCCCAGATTTCATCGAGTTCTTCTTTTCAGTGTGAAGCATGTCAGTTGGGAAAGCATCATAGATCTACTTTCCCTAGTCGTCAATCTCGGAGCAGTAGCTCCCCTTTCGAATTACTGCATGTTGACATTTGGGGTCCGAGTCATGTTCATGATCACCAGGGACAAAGGTTTTACCTAGTTGTAATTGATGATTTTTCTAGATTGTCATGGGTGTTTTTGTTAAAGAATAAATCCGAAGCAGGGGATGTAATCAAAAATCTTATAAATGAAGTGCAGAATGTTTTTTTCTTCTACTATGAAAATTGTACGTACGGATAATGCCTTGGAGTTTTGCACTCATGCTCTTTCATACTTCTTGTCTCGCAGCATTATCCATCAAACAACGTGTTCTTACACGGCTCAACAAAATGACGTTGCAGAGAGAAAACATCGTCATCTTCTTGATATCACTCGGATTTTACTTATCCAGAGTTGCGCACCCATTTCTTTTTGGGGTGATGTTGTCCTTATGGCATGTTATCTGGTGAATCGTATGCCATCCTCTATCTTAGGTGAGAAAGTTCCTCTTTCAGTTGTCTTTCCTGACAAGGAATTATTCTCCCTAACTCCTCGTGTCATTGGCTATGTTGCTTTCGTTCATCAGCTCTCTCCGGGACTTCACAAGGTCTCACCTATGATTGTCAAGTGTATGTGAGGACTCTCGTACTCAAAAGGGTTACAGATGCTATGACCACGTGAACAAGAAATATATGCATGATATCTTTAGAAGTCTTTTCACTAAATTACAATTCTATGGAGTTAAGTCGAAAGGTTAATATCTTCTAGAAATAGTCAAGATATGCATGATATCTTTCCAACCAGTCCATCCCAAGGATGAGGTCAAAATCATTCATTTCAATAAGTAACGGATAAGCATATAACTAATGTCATGCAATATGTACCACAGTCGCCTAAGATCTTCTTGAATTATAAATACTTAACCCCTAGTCCCTTAATTAGATAAGGGTTTTGTGCTTTTATTGGAATCTTATCCTTACAGTAGGAGTTAAGTATTCTTTTTTGTGCCTAAGAAGTGCCTCCTCCACTGCCCCTCCAAATAGAATAGGGGTAGATTTTGCGGAGTGATGGTATTTATACTCTTTTCTAATAAGGGTGAGTATAACCCTCAACACTAGCATCGACAGGTTTGGATGCCTTAGGTCTATCAACCCGGGCATCAAGTCTTTCCTCTAATGCATGTTGTCGTTGCCCCATCTCTTGGAGCATTGCCATCATCGCAGCTATTTTCCTAGATAGGTCTTATTCTACCATTATCCTTAGATGAATCGAGGCAATCGATTAGTTCTTACTCTGCCTAGAATGATGTACATTAGGGACACTAGTTTGTGAATGATAATATTTTTACAGTCAATTAATAAGATCGTACAATCCTAACATATCCTTTATTTCTAGAATGTCGTTAATAGTCATTAATTAATGAATAAATTACTGGAGTAATCGGGCTCTGATGCCAATCTGTCACGACCCTACCTTCGGATCGTCAGACCCTCCCATTTACAAGATCTGGTTACTCAGCAATAGCTTTATCCAATAATAACAGTTAACATTTAGAAACAGACAACAATAAAAATGTTACGTAGAGAGAGCATCTCACATTTTTATTCCATTCGCAAATAAGGCTTACATAGAAAACATATCACACTATTTTTTATACATGTACATCAACCTAAAAGAAAAGGATTCAAAAAAACTACTAACTACCATAGACTAGATAGTAGATGCTACTATTGTTGGTTGGTTGGGTAAGGTCCTTGCAATAGCTCACAGATATATGTTAGGTCTCCAGAAATAATAGGATAAAGATTAGTGAGAGCTAAGTAATGAAGATAAGAAAAGTAAACGAGTAGTGTAGTTTAGAAAACCTATTATATCAAAAAGTTTCATTTCTTCTAATTAGATTAATTCATATTACTTCTATTCCATGTCAGGGAATAGTCTAGGTGGTTTACCTCACCGCCCATGAGCTCTGAAGCTGTGGACACTTCGGGATGGAGATTGCAATGATCTTGTGCGCTTATATTGTCACACGTCGCCTCAACCAATCCTCCAATGCTACCCTGACAATTCTTTTTTTTATTATCCAGCATTCCAAACCTTCAAGTCTGACAAACAAGGAACCACGTCATTTTCGAGACTTAGTAGATTAAAACCACAAGCTAACATTTAATCATTTATACCAATGGCTTTAGCTACATGTTGACCTAGCTGCTATTAACCGATTGTACCTCCACATGGCACAGCCACATCTTCAGTCAATCAATCTGCTTAATGGCGACGAGTACCACGTATTGCAAATAATTTATTTCGTGCACTCAACATATCGGGGTGATCGTATACCATATAGGTATGGTCTGTCAATACGGATGCTCTTTTGACAAACCTACAGGTTGTATGCCCGACTTGGAGTATCTACTCCAAGTCGTTCATATCATGAAAGATACTACGAAATGTGTAACTAGATCTCATTTATGGCATATCAATTTTCATCTAATATTAGTATAATATAGCACAATTTCACAACAACTACAAAGATGATTCATTTCACCAACTCTATTTTAGCAATTATTTTAGAGTAAATCATGAACCAAGCATGTGAACGTTTGTCAAAATAAGGAACACAATAAACATTATTTTTATCTAGTTTGATTTGAAAACCCAATAGCAAGAGGCAGGATTTCATTACATCATCATGTTAACTTCTCAATAGTATCAATCTACCTTGATTTTGTTCAACTATGGACTTCTTAGCTAATGAAATGATTAAATTCCATTTACATGTCAAGAATGCGAAGAACGAACAAAGAACGAAAAGTACACGAAGAACACGAATTCTCTCAAAATTTTGACAGATTAACCCCTTATATCGGGTCATATTACAAGGAAAGTTTTGACAAGTTTCACCTTATATCGGAAGATATTTCAAGTAAAATCTCGGTAGAGTTTTCTCTCATATCATATGATATTTAAGGGAAATTTTCGACAGAATTTCCCCTTATATATAGAGAAACTCGAAAGAAAACAAGAGTTTTCGAAGAAACGGATCAAAAAATGGACTAAAAAGATATACTTACCTCATTCCTGAAGTTGTTGAGGAGAGGAGCGCTCTTTCTTCCTTCTCTTCTTCCCGGCAGCATTTTCGCTAGCGCTTCTTCCATGCCCCCCTCCCCTTCTCTCAGCCTCTCAATCCTAACCCTGGAGTGGTGGTGGAATGAATGTCGTAGAGAATGAAGAGGCGGGGGGTTTTAACACAACCTTGGGATGCCTACATGACATCCTAATCAACGTCCAGTCAGCATGACCAGCAAATCATTGTTCGCTCGCTACGCAGCATGATCCCAGACAGTCATCCCGTCATTGCCAATACCATGGGCTATCCATCCCCTAATTTTTCTCAAGCTTATCATGAAACCCGTTATTTCACTAATGACTCTTCATTAGCGTTAATCATGACTAATTAGCGATGATAGTGAATAATTATTTGTAACTTCGATTAACATCTATTAAACATGAGCAACATTCATTAACTATGATCAGTATGCTTAATGATCATTTGTATTCTTAATCATGATATTAATAATGGTGATTAAAAGCTAATAACGGCTTAACTAACGTCAACCTCTTTACTTTCAGAATTCATAACTACTCAAAACGACCTCAGATTATGGCAAAACAAGTTCCGTTGGATTTGCCTCGTCGGACAGGATCTAATATTCATATATATGATAGGATCTGAAGAGGTTGATTTCAGAGCTTTACATTGTCCCAAAGAGATAATTGAGAATATCATCATAAGATAAGTCAAGAATTATATTAAGATAATTAGTGAACTATTTAAAGTGATGTCAAGAATTATCATGAGATAATTAGCAAATTATCTAAAGTGATAATTAAAATTATCAAGAGATAATTAGTGAATTATCTCACGAGATAATTCAAGAATTATTATGAGATAACTAATGAATTATTTGAAGTGATAAGTCTAGACTTATCAAAGTAATAATTAGTAATTATCAAGAAAGATAATTCCACCATTATCATAAATCAAGTTCAAAGCTATAAATAAGAGGCTTGGCCTCCATTCTCATCATTCATTCAATTGTATCAAGTTATCCCTAGTCCTCAGGAGAACGAGTAGAAAATTAAAGACAATTCTTCTCTCTAAATTCCCTTTGGTCGTCCCTACATATTCAACCAAAACCCTACATGGACACCATCATAGTGTAGCATCCGGTTTCCAATCAAACCTGAAGTCGTCCGATTTTTGGTCTAATGAACCCAAAAACGTTGTCGGTCAATACTAAACAACCTAAAACGACCAATTAGTAGTGAATCAAAAGTCGTTCGGACGAAATCGACCAAAAATCGGTCCCTTCGTAATGCGTGCCGCGAAAAAGCCGCGACGCAAATTTGGAAACCGTAAAACGAACCGAGACCGTCATGAGATCCGATTTGACGAAAGAAGAGCAACGGAATTGACCGTTCGTCAATCGGAGATTTTTTGATATCTTAGATCTACAATATTTAAATCCAAACTAAAACCGTATCTCGAAAATTTCGGGTATTCAAAACTCGATCAGAAGTATATCAATATTATACTCATATTGATCGTCGTTTAGAGACGATCAAATCAAGCTATTGTGCGTCAGAAACCGAGAACCGAGGCGCTTATACGGAGGACTTTTGCATTTCAAAGCAATATATATATATAATATTTAATTAAAATTCCAGCAGATGCTGTACAGTACAGACGTCATATATGTTATATATAAATAAAACTTAAATTGACTTAAAGTAAGTAATATATTACAATTATAATATATATAATAAATAAATTTTATTCAAATTGAATTTCCAGCTCAACGAGGAGCAGTTGGCACTTGGCATTCTCTGCCTATCCACTTGGCCAAATTTTTTTCTAAAAAATAACGTCTCCTCTCCTTATAAATACCAAACCCACCTCGCTATTTCTCTATCTTCTCCACCGAGAGGGAGAGATAGAGCCACTGATTTTTCCCCATTTCTATCCTAATATTCCCAGGAATTTCCTATTCCCAAATTACAAGCCCAAACTCTGATCTGCTGCGGCCAGCAGCTCTAGAAGGTCTGCTACAAGCAACCAATTGCTGCTATTGAAGCTTCAAATAGCAGTGGAGACCCTCCTTGTTGCATGCAAGATTCTACCATAGCTGGAGTTTCAGTCCTGCAACTCTAAAAATCTGTTGCATGCCAAATCAAAGCTCCACATTTTGGAGATCCAAAGGTACTATCCTATACCCCATTTTGCTGCCATGCTTGTGCATTCAACACCCTTCTCTTGTTGCCCTGTTGCTTGCTTTTGCACAATTTATTCCCTTTTGCTTTGAGGGTTTGGGACTGGGACTAAGAGGAAATTTAAATTTCTGAAATTTTGTTGGAATGTAAACTATATTCTATTGCTGGAGCCAAGTTCAGAACTGCAGCAGCTCTTGCATGTGTTATTCTCCTCCATCATGAGGCAAAATTAATATGTGCAACCCTTAGCCTCTCTCTTTGCTGCCCTGCATGGATGAACTACCCATCTAGATATCATCTTCTATGTTTCCCTATGCTCTTCTTTTCAATAAAATCCTTAACCATCGGTAGTGGTTTAAAAAAAATGTGAGGGTTGAAATTACACTTATAATAAGAGATATGAGGGAAAAGATGGAAGTTTTTTATAAATTCTAATTGAACTTTAATTTATGATTTGTTTATGTACATGTTTTAAAGGAGGTAAAATATGGACAGCTTTAGTAGGTTGTACAGGAAATTCATGTACCGAACATTTGAAGAATGATATTACTGTTTATATCAAAAATAGAATTTCATAGATATGTTTTCATGACACCTGATGTAATATATAGACTTCCGTAGTCAAACATAAAAATCAATGTTACAGTATTCATATTTATTCAAATATATATAGATAAATGCAACTCCAGACATTGATTGAGGGTGTCTTGGTTCTATTTTAAACCTTAGTGAAATTATCAGAATGTTTACACAACAACTATAACTTAGAAAAACAGTATACTTCAGTACATATGCATGTTATGTTTGGACACTTCTTCACAAAAGAATAAAAATAGAACACTTTGAAATTCTTGATGATTCGAATTATCACCACCAAATACATGCACTAAGCCGTAATCAATATCCTGCCTCTACATTAGATCAACGAATATATTCATATATAAATATATGTATATGTATGCACATATTTCTCTTTATCATGATAAACTCTTTTTGAATATACCTTCATAAACCTATTATTGTATGTCTAGGTCTGCAATTACCTTCCTAATATTAATATTATGCATATCTGATAAGGTAACTTTACATTTGTATCTGTTTAACTCTAGAAAAACCCGATCTGATGACATGCATCTTCCTTGATGTTATACAACGTATATGGATACGTTTGTGGGTTGAGATTTAGCTCAGGAGAAATCGATGACCTGGATTTAGGTCATCAGTTAGTTCAAACATATTATGTGGGGATCTACATCTGTTACATCGATTTCATCCTAATAAGTGCAAGTCTTTTTGAACTCAATGATTCCTTCCTACTCATGACTTAGCTCTCTTTGAAAAGAGTATTAAAATATCTTCCAGGAAGAATAAATGCTGGATTTATGTACTTATATAGATTATTTGCTTTTGGAAAATGATAACATGTGACCATAAAGACCAAATCATCTTCATAGATTACTCTTTAGTTACACTCTCCTAACTATAAGAGCACTTTCGACAAAAGATCTAGATCTATATGGTCAACAACAGAAAAGAGTGAGAAAGAGTTGAAAAATCAAGAAAGGATAAGGATCCATAAGAAATGATGGTTTAAATTGTGCCGGTCAAGGTGACCTTTACACCTAACCGTGCGAGGGCGCGGTGACCCTCACCTGGGCGGAAGATAGGAAGCCCAGTCTGGGCAGCGGCCGCCAAGTGCGCGGGTCTAGGATCCCAGTCCCTTTTCGGTTTTTACGCGAGCTCGCAGTGTTTTTACGCCTCGTTGGGATCCAGACTTTAGACCAGTTCCGCTGACCCTGTTTTAGGATGCCCAGGCGGGGGATCCTGGTTTTTCAGCTTTACGTACGAGCTCGGTTGCCCGTACTAGTCGGGCTGTTTTTCTAGAGCGACTTTTCTAGGGAGTCTCTCTCACCCGTCTCAGTGGCGTAGTTGGGAAGTAGACCTATCCCTCTATTGGACCGCGCTTCCAATTAGAGGGCGAGACGGAAGAGCCATTTGTAGGCTTCTTCACCGCTTGAGTTACTTCGCCAACAGACTGGCGATTCTATATCTAGATCATCCATATCTGCATCTATACCATCTGGATTATATCTGAAACATTAGAATTAAGAGTTGAGAAGTTATGATCAAAAGTTAGAGTTAGTAGGAAATGACCATTCTCTCCACCCAATGATTTAAATAAATAGATCTTTCCAATCATAACTTTTCCATTATCACTCAGCGACGTGATCTCTGAATAGATATGTGCTTACACTCAGATACCCTTGAATACTCAAGTACTATAAAATATGTCACATGTGGGAAATGCTGGGGTATGGGACGAACATTTTAGATGCTTACAAATAGCCTGAAAAATATTTTTCATTGCAAAGTAGAAATAAAGTTTAAGTTGAGTTGTTCTTGCCTCTCTACTTGCTTTCTTTTGTAAATAATAAATGCCTGTTATTTTATATAAGTTTTTGGGAGGTACCAGCAACCGCTGACGCCTTTTCTTTCCTAACATGTTTGGCAGGCAAACAGCCTGCAGCTCAGTAGCTATACATGCTTCCTGGAGACCGAGTTTATACCCGACGGTATGAATTACTTTGTCTCAGTTTTGTCCAGATAATGATGTAAATGTTATCTCTTTTGTATCACATTTTGGGATATATGTTGTAACATGGAAGATGCTTGTACATGTTGTAAATGGATATGAATATTAATGAAAAGAATTTTGGTGCCATATTGTATCTTTTACTTGTGGTCATGTATTGAGAATGAATGTCATAGTTGCGAAAAAAAAATTTTCCCTGTATTTTTGCGACTTGTGCGATTAAACATGAATGATATCTTGCGAATTGCGCGTAAACGGGTACCCGAATCCTGAGGGGTTCACACATAGCCTCTTCTTCCTCTTTGTTGGCATGGCTAATCACTCGAGGAGTCCATTTCCTCTTCGTGCTTCATATAGGTGAAGAAGGAATTGATTTCTTACAATGAAATTAGGAGGAAGAGATCATTTAGATCTCTATTTGTGTGGACAACTTTTTGGATAAGATCTCCTAAGTTTGCGGGAAGCAATGTGACTCATAATCGTGCCCGCAAGTGCAACTGTATGTCAGATAGGTTTTGATTCAAGAGGTCCCTTCCATAGATATTCACACTTCAAAAGGTATTCCCAAATAATTGTATGTTTATGCGAAAAGGTTAGGAAATTATTTCTATACAATGTGTTTTCGCATTGGCAATCATTCTTTCTTATTTGATTACATCAGCAATCAAACCATAACCACCTTATTTTATTTATCACCATACCAGTCTAATCCTCTTACTTAAATTATTCAATAAGATTCAGCCTTAACTAACTAGCATTAACATTTAACACCTTGTATATAATAAACCCTAATTATTGTACATAGAACAATCCTATTAATGTGCCTTTATATTCTATGTTTTCCTATAATTAAGAATCCTACAAAAACTAATTAAAATTGTACATATTTGTTTGACATTTGTTAGAGTCAAAATACTCTATTGTATTATTCCATAGAGCCCTAGGGTCTCTTATATAGAGAGAAAACCCTTGGGTAAATTACATAGACGTACATGAGATAAATAAGAAATATGTAACGGTACATCATAACATAACGTAAACCTCTACACTCCCCCTCAAGATGGAGCATAGATATCAGTCATGCTCAGCTTGGAAGAACATCTCTGGAAAGGTCCTCTGAGCAATGGCTTGGTAAATATATCAGCAGTCTGGTCCTCTGAATTGATGTGTGAAGTGGAAATCAAGCCCTTCTGGATCATGTCTCTAGTGTAGTGACAATCTACCTCGATGTGCTTTGTTCTTTCATGAAAAGCTGGATTATTGGCAATAAATAATGCTGCCTGGTTGTCACATTGAAGTTGCATGGGTAAAGAGACATTTACATTCAAATCTTCCAAGACCGCTCGAACCCACATCATTTCTGTGCTTGCTTGTGCCATGGCTCTATATTAGGATTCAGCACTAGATCTCGCCACAACAGTTTGTTTCTTGCTTTTCCAAAAAACCAAAGAGCTTCCTATAAAGATAGCAAATCCTGAAGTAGACTTACGATCCTTTGGGCACCCTGCATAGTCTGCATCTGCACAGGCGGAAATGGACAGATATGTGTCCTTTCTAAATAAAAATCATGTGCTTGGGGAAGACTTTAGGTATCTCAATATCATATACAGAGCTTCCATATGGACTTGCCTAGGCTGCTAAATAAATTGACTCACCCGGTTTAATGCAAAAGCAATATCCGATCGAGTTATGGTGATGTATAGGAGCTTACCCACCATCTCTCTGTATCTTCTTTCGTCCACCTCTTCAGTATCATTGTCGTATAGTTTCATACTTGGGTCCATAGGAGTGCTCGACAGTCTGCATCCAACCATTCCTGTTTCAACTAGCAAGTCTGTGACATATTTACTTTGGGTCATTACCATGCCTTGTGCATTTCTCGCAAACTCTATCCCCAGAAAATATCGTATTGTTCCTAGATCCTTCGTAATAAATTGACTTCCCAAAAGAGATTTAGTCATCTCAATTCCCTGAGCATCATCTCCTGTAACCAGAATATCATCAACATATACCATGATGACAACTGTACCTCTGGAAGTCTTCTGTATGAACAACGAGTGGTCCGCATTTGATCTCTTGAACCCCTGTCGTTCAATCAGCTGGGACTGGGAAAGCTTCTGGAACCATGCCTTTGGTATTGACTACCGATTACCATGCCTTTGGTATTCAAAATCGCCAAAATCTTATTAGTTAACCGACATCAACACTCATATGTTGAGTATTGACTACCGATTTCTGCAACATTGTCGCTACGCATACCTCATGCTTTCAAAGTTGTAAAGGGAAAGACTTTCAAAGTATGAAAATGTGAGAAAATCTTGATTTAAAATAATTTACTTTAAACAAAATTAATTAAATGTGCAATTAATTTCAGATGAAATCCCTTAACCAATCAACAAGCTACTCGAAGTCAATCAATTAATAGGAAAAAATTATCTGCAAAAACTATATATCTTTAGTTTCATATGTATTAGATCTGTAATTTGGAGCTCGTAGTAGCAGCAGAACACATAGGATATGTGCTCTCACCTAGGAAGTATGACAACCCTCAGATTAAGGATGCCCGAGATTTTAATGATAAGTAGGATGACGATCATACCCTCACTCGTTGCAACATTCTTGGATCATTATATAATGTGCATCAGAAGAAACATATAAACAGTGCATCCGCTCATGATATCCTTTTGAATCTAAATGAGATGTTTTGAAATGTGAACTACGTACTTTCTACATTAAATTCCTTTGAGGATGTTATACAACAACAAAGGCTTTTCCCACTTTAAGTAGGGTCGGTTACATGGATTTTTTTAACCTCCGTTCAGATCTATCTTGGGTCATTCTCGGACATAGATCCAAAAAACTAAGAACCCTTCGTATAGTCTCATTCCAACACTTCTTGGGCCTTCCATGCCCTCTTTTAGCCGGCTCAACATTCCAAAACTCACATCTCATTACCGGTACATCAGTTGGCCTCCTTTGCAAATGGCCAAACCACCTTAATCGATTTTCTCGCATCTTATCTTCGATCGGAGATACACCTACTTTCATTCTGATGGCATCATTCCGAATCTGATATTTACGTGTGTGTGTGTCCACACATCCACCTTAGCATTTTCATTTCTGCTACTGCCATTCTCTACACATGTCTATGGTCCACAGGCCAACATTCAGATCCATAAAGCATATCAGATCTCACAGCTGCTTTATAAAACTTTCTTTTGATTTTCAAAGGAATTTTCTTATCACAGAGAACGGTAGAGGCTCCCTCCACTTTAGCCAACCAGCATTTATTCTATTTGTAACATCTCCATCAATTTCTCCATCAAGTTGCAAAATAGATCCCAATTATCTAAAAGAATCTCTCTTCTGAATGTTACCATCACCAATCTTAACATCGATTCCTTTACCATTGCTTCTATCAAAATTACACTCCATATATTCAGTCTTAGCCCTACTTATATGAAATCCTTTAGTCTCCAAAGCATGTATCCAGACCGCAAGCTTCTCATTTACTCCATCTCTAGTTCCATCAATCAACACAATATCATCAGCGAATAACATACACCATGGTATCTCATCTTGAATGTGACTTGCCAACTCGTCAATGATCAAAGTAAAAAGGAATGGACTCAAAGTTGAACATTGATGCTGACCAGTGTTGATGTCAAAATAGTCAGTCTTCCCATACTATATCCTTACACAACATGAAACCCTATCATACATATCTTTTATGAGGTTAATGTATAGGATAGGTACTTGACTCTTCTCCAAAACTCTCCACAATATCTCGCATGGGACAAAATCATAAGCCTTCTTTAAATCAATAAAAATCATACGGAGGTTCTTCCTTTTAGCTCTGTAAATCTCCATTGTTCTCCTCAGAAAGTGTATGGCTTCAATAATTGAGCGACCTGGCATGAATTCAAATTGGTTTTCTTTTACTTTGGAAACTTGCCTCAACCTTCTTTCGACCATACATTCCCAAATTTTCATAGTGTGACTCATCAAGTTGATACCTTTATAATTTGAACAATTTTGAATGTCTCGTTTTTTCTTATAAAGAGGCATCACGATGCTTCTCCTCCATTCTTCAGGTATTTTCTTGCTTCGCCAAATAACATTGAATAAACTTGTAAGCCAGGTCAAACTACGCTCACCTAAAACTCTCCAAACTTTTACCGAAATGTCATCAGGTCCTACACCTTTCCCATGTCTCATAACCTTCAAAGCCTCCTCTACTTCCTTACTTTGTATTCATATGTAGCTTGCACGATTCAAATAACTTTCACTACAAGCTAGATTCCCAAAGTTATCTCTCAATTTCCTTCCCCAATGAAAAGCTTATGGAAGTATTGCTTCCATCTAGTCTCTATATCCTTCTGAGTAACAAGCATGTGACCTTCCTCATCCTTAATGCATCTCACTTGAGAAAGATCTTTGATCTTTCTTTCTATTGCTTTAACCAGCCTGAATATATCCTTCGGACCCTTCGTAGAATCAAGATTTTTGTACAAAAATTCATACGCTTTTAACTTAGATTCGTTTACCGCCTTCTTTGCTTCCTTCTTAGCTATTTTGTGGTTTGTAATAGTTTCATTTGTTCTATCCTTAGGCATAGCTTTAAAGCAAGCTCTTTTAATTTTGACCTTCTCTTGCACCCCTCCACTCCACCACCAAGCATCCTTTTGGCATGTAGCTCCTCCCTTTAACTCGCCCAGCATCTCTTTGGCTACCCTTCGGATACAAGATGCTACCGCCTCCCACATCTCATTAGCACTTCCGTTACAATCCCAAGATAAGTCTTCTAAAGCCTTCTCCTTGAAGCTTGTTTGCTTCAATTGAAGATTCCACCATCTAGTTCTAGTTATCTTAGAAACCCTCCGCTTCTTTACTAGCCCTTTTATTTGCACACCCATGACTAGCAAGAGATTTTGTGTGGTCAGGCTCTCTCATGCGATTACTTTGCAATTTTGCAACACAATCGATCTCTTATTCTCAATGCAAAGTAGGCTATCTATTTTTTAGTTTAACCATTCTTATAAGTAATTAAATGCTCCTCTCTCTTCTTGAAGAGAGTATTTGCAATGAAAAGATCATAAGCTGTTACAAAATACAAAAAGACATTTCATCTTCATTTCTATCCCCGAAGTCATGTCCTCCATGAACACTAGCATACCCTGAAGCATCCTTTCCCACATGTCCACTAAAATCTCCACCTAGGCAAATCATCTCTCTTTGTGGGATTACTTGCATAATCTTATCCAAATCCTTCCAAAAAGCTTGTTTAATCCTATCATCAAAACCAATTTGTGGTGCATAAACTGAGATGATATTCAGAATTTCTTTATCAAGCATCACTTTTAGCAATATAATCTGATCCCCAGATCTTTGCACCTCAATCACACGTCCTTCAAATCCTTATGAACGAACACTCCAACACCATTTCTACCCTTATCTTTACCTGAATACCAAAGTTTAAAGCATGTCTTCTCAATCTCCCTTGCTTTCTCTCCAACCCATTTTGTCACTTATAACCATAATATCTGAATATTCCTTCTTTCCATCGCATTAACTATCTCCATCGATTTGCCAGTTAAAGTGCCAATATTCCAACTACTTATCGGTAACTTCCTTTTTAACCTCTTTTGGACTAACTTCTACACCCACATGCGCCCATCATGCAAGAACTCTAGAAAATTTTGGACTACATCTGAGCAACGATGCAACGGAACTAGCTTATTTAATCGCATGAGTTCCTTATGCGAGAACCCTTTCAAATTTTGAATAACATTCGGGCAGCAATGTAGCGGTTTTTGCCAACTTCTCATTACATTTGGGTGATGCAATGGTCGCAAGTAGGGAACGCCCCAACGAAATCTAGATGTTTGCTTAAATCCATGATTAAAAGATTCGAACAAATTCGAGACAAATTCCTATATAGTGTTCTTAAAATAACACTATTTAGGAATTTATCTGGACGATTTTGAGACAAATTCCTAACATAGTGTTCTTAAAAGAACACTATATAGGAATTTATCTCCCTTGCGCTGGTTGTCGGCTACCTAATGTGCAACCCTCCTCAATTTACCCAGGCTTGGGACCGGTCATGGTTGAGTTACAGGGTAGCGCGACCATGGAAGGCCGTATCGATATCGATATTGTTTCGGTATCATATCGATACGATATATCGCCGAAATATCGCCCATATCGACGAGTTTTGAGAAGAAAATGCATGAAATCAGGATATACCGCCATATCGATGCTCATATCGGTCCCACGTCGATATCGATATATCGGCGATATATCGTTGATATATCGTCAATATTTCCTTCCATGAGCGCGACAATAAGCATAGATCTCGGAAAGGGCAACGCGATAATAAGCATAGATCTCAGAAGGGGCCATCTTGAGGACATTATGAAGAAAGAAAATTCCTCTTGCAGTGCAATAATTGCACAGGTTAAAGGACAGCGTGACAATAAGCACAGATCTCTGAAAGTTCCAGTCCAAAAAAAAGAAAGGTCAAGTTGTTGGCCAAACTTCTAAAGCTTCAACACATCTAATATCCAAGAAGACAGATGTCTACAACCACTACAATAAACGGGGACACTGGAAAAATAATTGTCCAGAATACCTGAAGATTTCGGGAAAAGGCAAAGGTATAGCTCTAGCAGATAAAACACATATTTTTATCATTGAAACCAACTTACTTACACGATGAGAAGGAAGTTGGACTATTGATTCTGGTGTTTATGTTCATCTATGCAATTTATTGCATATGTTTCAAGAAATCAAAAAACTTGATGAAGGGGAGATAGTCATCCAGATGAGATCTAATGCAACTATTGTAGTCAATACCATCGAAACACGTAGCATGTCGTTATCTAGTGGCAAGAGTTCTACTTATTAGAGAATATCTCAATGTTCTAGATGGTAAAAGAAATTTATTATTTGTATCTAAGCTAGTTAGACATAGATGTTCTTTCCTATTATATGATAAATTTATCATAAGTTGTTATGGTAAATTTATGTTAAATGGCTTTCTAATACTTGAACTCTATGAATTGGACACAATGAATCAGTCATGAATGTTAATGCCACTGATAATGATAAAACCTCTAAAAATCCAAGGATGATGGAGAACATTTGGCAATGGTCCGGCATCAAAAACTTGGACATGTGTATGTGTAAAATAATGAACCTTTAGATTTTATGGAAGTCCAAGATTTATCAATCCGTGAGTATTGTATTTGAGGTAAAATGTCCAAGGCACCCTTCAACAAAGGTGTAAGATGTAGAGGTATACTCGACCTAATTCATACATATGCATGTGGTCCATTTAGTATTGTAACTCGTAATGCACATCAATATTATTTGGCATTCGTTGATGATCATTGGTGGTATAGTTTTGTCTTCATATTACGTCATATATCTGAAGCCTTCGGAAAATTCAAGTGTTGATCTTCATTTGTGACAATAGTATGGTTTAAGGTTGGGATTTTGACATCTCTTTGAACCAGATCGAAAAATCTTACAGAAAAATCTTCAAAGATTCAGTGGTGCATGAGTACAATTATATCATTAATGAGCTCAATTGGGTTAATCAAGCAGTGCCATGTAGGGTTCTCTACTTGGAGATACGATGTGTTGAAATTTTCAAGGTCAAGACGATATCGTTCCGTGTGCTCATCTCCTTCATGGAGGTTATCCTGATTTGTGGAGTGGGGCAAAACCACACTCTTTTTTTAATCGCATGGCTCTGATTGGGCTCATACTTATGTGAAATTATTAATATGTTTTAAGTTTGAGAATGTATTTTTTTAGGTTGTGCGTTTTTACAAAGTTGCACCCTTTCTCCCTTTCAAAAAGAAAGTTTAATATGGTCTGGCTATGGGAGAGGGCCTTTTAGAAGATGATCAAGGAGTTGTTGAGGTTTAGTCAAATGATAGGCTTTCTGACTAGATGTTTAACCAATAAGTTAATGGCCATCTACTATATTTCTTGTTAATTACAGGAAAAGGCTGCTAAGAAAAGAGGAAAGAGGAAGGACAAGGTGCTCTAGGCAATGGTAAGATGAAGTGTAGAAAAGTAGGAGGTTGTCCACTCGGGAGTTGGAGGCAAGAAGGTTGCATACAGAGGTAATAAGAAGACCTTAAGGCAAAAAAGGAACAAAGGCAGTGATCTTGGAAGTTGGAAGAATTAATGAGATGAGGACCTCAAGATGAATGAGTGGAGACAGTGGTCGTGGTAGATGCCAACACGAGATTCTTTCATGTAGCAGCTAGCTACAAGAAAAAGGCTAACAAAATAGACAAGATGATGTTTAGTGATGAGATTGAGCAACCAGAAGTTGTATGTGATATATAATTATCATAGTTTGTACACGAGGTTGTCTGGCAGATCGTGGTGGTGATTTCATCTGCGGGTCAAAGACTATGGAGAAAAAGCAAACCTTATGACCGATGTAACTATGGATGAGATTAAATAGGTGACTATTGGGCCAAAGCAGGGGGGATCTCTATGTTGTAACCATCTGGATGGCTTTCTAGGGATTAAAAATATGTGATGTTGAAACGCATTGGGAACTTTGCTAGAGTACCTTGGGTTTGATAAGCTTTACAGATTCAGTCTTCTCCTCTTGCCCAAGAGGGCTGATGCGCAAAGGTGGACTTTTGACCAACTGTGTTGCTAACTTCAATGTTATTGATAGTATGCAAAAGCGTTGGTCGATAGATTGAACAAGAATAAATATTGACATTAACATTGTCACATTCATTTATTTATAGGATATATAAATAATTAATAATAAATGTTGAGATTAAAAAAGGACAAGTAAATATATCATATACCCGAACTGGCAGTAGTATCAATAATCAACAATAAAATGCCAAAAAATTAAGCCAAATAAGGAACAATGCATTATGATCATTGTTGAAGGAAATAAGAAAATTGTTTATTCCTCACCATAGGCTCTCTTATGTAGGGAGAGACCTATGGGTAAATTACATATGGTGGACAATAAGAAAATAAAATAACTAGAAAGATACATAGGAATGTAGAAATATCTTAATACTACCCATCAAAATGAAGCATAGATGTCAATCATGCTCAAACTTGGAAGAACATTTCTGAAATGGCCCCCTGAGTAATGCCTTGGTAAAGATATCTACAGTTTGTTCTCATAAACTAACATGAGAAGTACAAATCAGACCCTTCTAGATCATATCCCTAGTATAATGGCAATCTACCTCAATACGTTTCGTTCTCTCACGGAATGTGGGGTTGTTGGCAATGGAGAGAGCAGCCTGATTGTCACATTGGAGTTGATGGGGAGAGGCACCTGTAACATCCGAATTTCAATTAAACCCAAACTCGACCCAACTAGGGTCTGTTTAACCCAATAAAGTTGTCAACTGGCATTAAATGACTTAAGACGATCAATAGATCGTGAATCAAAAGTCGTTCAGACGAAATTGGCTAAAAATCGGTCGCATCGTAATGCGTGTTCGAAAAGCCGCGACGTAAATTTGGAAACCGCAAAACGAACCGAGACCGTCATTAAACCCAATTCAACGAAAGAAGACCAAGGGAATTGACCATTTGTCAATCGGATATCGTTTGATATTTTAAATCCACGAAACTTAATCGAAAAATCAAAATCGTATCTCGAAAATTTCAGGCATTCAAAACCCGAAAATATATCAATATTATACTCATATTGATCGTCGTTCAGAGACGGTCAAATTGAGATATGGTGCGTCGAAATCCGAGGTTCGACGTTCGTGTATGGTCAACCTTAAGTATATCAATTAAAGAGAGAAAAATGAAAAAAAATATTAAAATTTTTTACTGTAGCAGCAGACAATAGTCTGTAATTCCAGCAGTTAAAAAAATTTGTATAATAGAAAATATGAAGGTGCAAGGAAACTTCCCTCCCTTTTCTTATTTAGCCGGTTCCAACAAGGGAAGCCTCTTCTATTCTCCCATTCTTCCAACGGCACCCCTTCTCCCCCTCTATTCTTCTCCCTTCTATTATTTCTTTTTCCCTCTTCTCTTTAATTTCCCATGTTGCAGCCCAACCCTTCTTGCTGGAATTCCCCTTTCTCCTGCTTCTCTCCACCATGAAGCATTTCCAGCAACTTCCTCAAAGTTTTTTTTCCTCTGCTCTTGCTACAGCTGGAGATTAATCTTCAGACAGATCTGGAAGCTATGGAGAAGCCCTAATAGCAGCCCTCTTTCCCCATACTTCATGCAAGCTATAAATCTCAATACTATTTTGAGATTTTAAGGTACATTCCTTACCTTCTCTTGCTGCCATACATAAGTATATCCCTTCCCTCCTTGCTGCCATGCATGGAGTTCTACCCATTTAGATTCATTTTTAAAGCTTTTTCTAGAGCAATATATTGCTGAGAAATTGAGCATAAATCAAACTTTGAATCTGAAATTCCAGATCTAAATTTTAAGATCATATTTTGATTTTACTCTGAAATGGAATTGGATTTTGTGCCATTATGTGTTTCACGGTCTCTTAAGTATGTAATATTTGAGTATTCCAGGGATTAATAAATAAACTTGAATTTCCATAGATTATAATCTAAAGTTTGAGATATGCAAATCATGAAATCTTGGATTACTATTATAGTCAGAAAATAAAATTTTCTTTTAAAATAAATATGGATTAATATAAAATCCTGGCTATTGTTCTCTTCTCCATTCTCTCTTTTCTGGTCTCTGTTTCTGATTAGAAAATAGATTTCCTTAAAAATAAATATGGTTGAGATGTGATTTTCTGGTTACTGCTCTCAATTAGAAAATAAACTTCTATAATAAATATGAATTTAATGTTATTGCTTTTCTCTGCTCTGTTCATGATAAGAAAATAAAAGTTTCTTTATAATAAATGTGGATGGTATGTGAATTTATGGTTAATGCTTACAATTAGAAAATAAAATTTTTATAATAAATACGGATTTAGTGTGAAATTCGTTCTTTGCTCATGATTTGAAAATTTACATTTTCTTTTATAATAAATATGAATTGAAGGTGAATTGTTGGTTACTGTTTTCTGCACATAATTAGATGTTAAAGTTGTTTTATGAATCATAAAGTTGATTACAATTCTACTACTCAAGCATAAATTGGTCAGAATGCATGGAATTAAGAGTTCTTCGAACTTTATGAATAGCATACAATTATGGCCAATATAGTATAAATTTTGGTGTACTATATATTTTATGATCACGTTTCTCTGTATCTGTATCTCGAGCAACAAATTTTATATGGAACAATAATGCTTTTAATATCAACTTCTGTAGGGAGTTTGACTGTGTTTGAAAATCCTTGATTTGGCGATCTCCCCTATCATAGTCTATTTCACGAATATTCGACTAATCTGAGTTGTGGTCAGAAAGTGCAGAAACTTTGTATAATACTTTCATTCGGAATTCTACATCAATCTCTACAAGTATATTCGTTTTAGAACTTATACTTGTTCAAGGATCATCGTTGCATTACAGTAGGTACTAATTGATATGTTTATGGCATACTGTTGGAGTTCTTTACATACACAATCTTAAGTAGAAATTTGGTTATAAGCCATTATCCAAGAAATATCTCAGATATGATTACATCAGCAATAATGGTAACCGATGAGATGACATAAAGTTAGATTATCTTAAAAAAAATCATCATTTAGGTATACTATGCAATCTATGGGTCACTATCAATAAGATGGATGATCGGAAGATCTAGATCTGTATGATTAATCACAGAAAGAAGTGAGAAAGAGATGAATTGACAAGCAAATGATGATAATCGTGGATCAGTAATGATTATACATTTGAATGCCGGTCACAGTGAACCTTACACTTGGTCGTGCGAGGGTGCGGTGACCCTCACCTGGGCAGAAGATAGGAAGCTCAGTTAGGGCAGCGGCCGCCAAGTGCACGGGTCTAGGATCCCAATCTTTTTCACAGTTTTTACACGAGCTCGCAGTGTTTTTACGTCTCGTTGGGATCCCGACTTATGACCAGTTCTGTTGACCCTTTGTTTTAGGATACCCATGCAGAGGATCCTCGGTTTTAGTTTTCGTACGAGCTCATTTGCCCGTTACCGGTCGGGCCGTTTTCTAGAGTGACTTTTCCGGAAAGTCTCTCTCACCCGTCTCAGTGGCATAGTTTTGGAGTAGACATATCCCTCTATTGGACCGTACTTCCAATTAGAGGGCGAGACGGAAGAGCCTTTTTTTGTAAGCTACCTCACCGCTTGAGTTTTACTTTCGCCAACAGACTTGGCGATTCTACATCCAGATCATCCATATCTACATCTAAATCATATAGAGTTACATCTGAGAGAGTTGCAGTTAAGGTTTGAAGGAAATTACAATTAAAGTTGAGTTGATTGAAAGTGACTCTAATCTGATTCAAAATCCCTATAAGCTAGCGGACGTGTTGGAAACTTAGTTAGGATGCATTATACAACACTGCATGTCTATGGAGCACCCCAACTCTAAGGCACTCCCCACATTTTAAAGTCATAGTGTGAGGTTACACACAGACCAAGACCACAGACTATCCACTAGATTTAGGAATCTAAATAAAATCAAGAAACCTTTCCAATCTCAAACTTTTCCATCATCAAAATCACAAGCATGATCTCTGAATAATATATGCATACTTATGATCAATCAATTACAATATAATAATGTTATATATGGGAAATGTTGGAATAATGGCTGATCATGTGAGGTGCTTATAAGTAACTTGAAAACCTTTTTACATATGCAAGTAGAAATAATTTTTAATTTGAGTCGTTCATACCTTTCTACTTGCTTGCTTCTAAACATATTAAATACATGTTTTGTATAAATTTTTGGGAGGTACCAGCGCCCGCTGACGCCTCTTCTTTCCGAACATGTTTTGGCAGGCAAAAAGCCTGCTGATCAGTAGCTAATGATGTCTCCAGGCGTTAGGGTATATACCAGACGGTATGTTCCTTTTTGTTTCAGTTTTTCTTTTCTCTTCTGTATATATATATATATATTGGGACACATGTATGAATGAACTGTCGACTTCTGATGTACATGTATTAATATTATGAAAATGAATGGAATAAAATTTTGGTGGCATATCTTGTTTAATCTGAAGAATGTGGAATGTGAATGTCATACGCAAGAGCAATAACAGCGCGAAAAATTTTCCCTGATCTTCATGTACTTAATGTGATAATAGTAAATGTTATATTGCGAATGTGGCGTAAACGAGCACCCGGATCCGAGGGGGTTCATAGCACCTCTATAGTCAGGTCAGTCAGGACAGATCTGACCCACATCATCTCTGTACTCGCATGTGCCATAGTCCTATATTCTGACTCAGTACTCGATCTGGCAACCACAGTCTGCTTTTTGCTTTTCCAAGAAACCAGGGAATTCCCTATAAACACAGCAAAATCCGAGGTAGACTTTCTATCCTTTGGACATCCAGCATAATATGCATCTGCATATGTTGTAACTGAGAGAGATGTGCCCCTGCTGAAAAGAAGTCTTGTACCAGTTGAATTCTTCAGGTATCTCACAATCATATGGACTGCATCCATATGTGTCTGTCTCATCTGCTCCAAGAACTAACTTACTTTGCTCACAGCAAAGGATATGTCAGACCTGTTAGTGGTCACATATAGTAGCTTGCCAACAAGCGCCCTATATCTCCTCTTGTCGACCTCTTCAGTATCATCATCATATAGATTCATGCTCGGGTCAATAAGAGTAGTGGCAGGCCAGCAATCTGCCATGCATGTCTCTGAGAGGAGATATGTAACATACTTCCTCTGTGTCATCACCAGACCACGCTAGTTCCTGGCAAACTCTAGCCCAAGGAAGTAACGTAGATGTCCAAGATCCTTGGTCACAAACTGTTGACCTAGAAAGTTCTTAGCTCCCTGAATGCCCTGCTCATCATCTTCTGTAACAATAATGTCATCAGCGTACTCAAGAATGACAATAGTACCTTTCTGTGTCTTATGCACAAACAAGGAGTGATCGGCAGTCGATCGCACAAACATTTGTTGCTCTATCAAGTTTGAGAGCTTATGGAACCATGCCCTTGGACTCTGCTTAAGGCCATAATAGCCTTGTGCAGTCTACAAACCTTCAGACACTCCCCCTCAGTAGCAAACCCAGGTGGTTGTTGCATATGGACCTCTTCCTGCATATCACAGTAAAGGAAGGCATTCTTCACATCAAGTTGATACATGGGCCAATCTCGTGACACGACAACAGAAAGAAGAATACGCAACGTAGAATGTCTGACCACCGGAGAGAAACTATCCTGATAGTCTACCCCATATGTCTGTGTGAACCCACGTGCCACAAGTCTCGCCTTTTAGCGATCCACACTGTCATCCGCACGGTGTTTCACTGTGAACACCCATTTGCATCCCATAACGGACACGTCAACTAGAGCAGAAACAAGACTCCACGTACCACGCGACTGTAGCGCGGCCATCTCCTCTTCCATAGCTAAACACCAGCGACTATCCTTCAATACCTCCTCATAATTTCGTGGAATGTCCACGGCAGATAAAGCCACTGCAAATTTCTGAAAATCCTCTGTTAGATAATGAAAGGAGACCTGAGATGCCAATGGATAGGAAGCACAAGAGCGCTTCTGCTTTCTAACTGCAATAGGAATATCCAGGTCAGAGGAACATCCTTCATCTGCATGTTATTTTCCTGCAATGACTCTTGCACCGATACAAGTCCAGACCCATCGTTAGAAGCTATGTTATCAGAACAAACCTGGGGCTCAGTGAGTGTTGGGCGATGACCATGAGCGGGCGTAGTCCAACTAGTGTAGAACTAAGGTAGGGATGGAACAAGTGGCATATGTGACTGGATAGAAGGTGATGGTGGAGGAGGTGGTGATGGTGGTGGTGGTGGTGGAGAATGTGGTGTTGTTGGTACAACATGCACGGAGGAGGTGGCATGTAAATTTCATTATCCAAGTCTGATGAAGCTAAAAGATCACATGTAGAGGAGAAGTACATCACTGACTTAAAAAAAGTGGCATCAGCACTGATATAGTATTTTCTGCACAAAGGATCATAACACCGATATCCCTACTAAGTCCTGGAGTACCCAACAAACACACATTTGACAGCTCTAGGGGCGAGCTTGTCAAAACCAAGAGACAACTTGTGAACAAACGCAACACACCCGAACATACGAGGAGTGAGTGGGAATAACTCCTTTTCAGGGAAAGCTATAGAGAAAGGAGTTTTCTCACCCAAGACAGACGATGGCATACGATTCACCAAATAACATGCTATGAGAACAGCATCTCCCCAAAATGAATGCGGTGCACGACTTTGGATGAGAAGAGTCCGAGTAACATCAAGCAGATGACGATGCTTTCTTTTAGCAACGCCATTTTGCTGAGAAGTGTGGGGACAAGAAGTTTGATGAATAATCCCTCTAGATGAACGAAATGAGATAAATCATGAGTACAAAATTCCAAAGCATTGTCAGTTCGCACAAACTTCACAGAGGTAGAGAAAACATGTTGCACTTCAATAATAAAGGTTTTGATCACATTCCCTGCTTCAGATTTATTTTTTAAAAGAAATACCCATGACAAGCGTGAAAAATCGTCCACATCTATAAGATATAATATGTGTCCCTGATGATCAGGCACGCGATTCGAACTCCAGATATCGATATGAAACAACACAAGAGGGAGCTACTGCTCCAACTCTAACATCTAGGAAAGGCAGACCGATGATGCTTTCCCAACTGACAAGCTTCGCACTGGAAGGAAGAACTAGATGAGATCTGCGGCAGAATATGACACATCTTCTGAAGAGGGAGAAGACCAAATCGGAGCTGCCAGGTGAAAAGAGAGACTGATCCAAACGAATGAATGTGTTGCACTGGAGTCCATAATCCACTCTGTAATGTCAGACCCATGACAAGATGTAAAAACATAAGTACATGTGGTGCTGGTTGTAGCAGAGGTACTGGCAAAAGCTGAGGCAGCCACATCTGAATACTCTGCCGAAGATAGTGATGCGAAAGGAGGTATAATATCCCTCAATCTGGCCACGAGGTGATCAACCCCCTGATCTAATGTGGAAGCAGCAGGGGACTCAATCTGCTCTACAACACAAGCTGACGTCGGAAACCCATGCTTGGAATAACATGTTATCTCAGTGTGACTTGGGCGATGACAAAAAGTACATGGCTGACGAGTACGACCTCCTCTACCATGAGGTCCACGTCCACGGAAGATAGAATGGCCTCCTCTTCCTCGAGAAAGTCTAACTAGAGGCGATGGACGGAATAGTGATATTGTTGAGCCTGCAAAATGCTTCCTCCATGGGGGGTATAGTAGCATCTGCTAGAATCTGAGAGTGAGCAGCATCATATTCAGGATCAAGGGTACCCCAACCATGGTAGTATTCCTATATGCCTTCTGCTGCTCTGGAGTAGCTGTTAAAGACTTGAAACTGTGGAGCTTCTCAAACATCCCACGCAAGGATGTATACAATGAGTGCAGAGGGAGTCCCTTCTGTTTGACAGTGAATATGTCATGTTGGAGTTGGAGGATCTTCGTTTCGTTCCTCGCTTGAGAATAGGTTGCTGCGAGGATATCCCACATCGCCTTAGCAGTAGGCTGATGTAACACATCATTATTGATCTCGATCGTCAATGTACCTGAAAACCAGAACTTAGCATAAGCATCGTCTGCCTCCCACGAGGCATTCACCCAAGTCTTCTCCACCGGCTCCTCCTCGGTAAGAATATGCTTCCTACCATTTGACTTCATCAGGCTCATGAATTGCATAGCCCAGAGATCATAATTTGTCCTGTTCATTTTTACAATAGGCGCTGGACCTCTGAATGCGCTAGCAGCGGGTACATCAACCTTGTTCTCAGACATATTAACAGACGAAGATGACTAAGCATTCTGTAGACCAAAGATTGTATGTCTACATAGACATATGTGGGTTTGTGTGCAAGTGTAGACTCATGCACCAAAACGCATCATCCAATCGACGAAACCGACACTTAAGGACTGAGGGTGGCGCGCTCAGGACAGCGGTGCACTCATGTGTAGATAGCTGTGCATGCGCACCCCACAGGAACTGCCGCACAAACTGGACAGCGGCGTAGAGATGCGCGTTCGGGCGGTGGCACGAGAAGAACGACATGCGAGGAAGGCGGGTGGCATGCGAGGATGACGCGCGAGGAAGGCGGCGCGCGAGGGTGACGTGTAACGGAGGCGTACGGGCAGTTGGGGTTGTGGCGCACGGAAGGGAGGAAGAAAGGAAGGGGGTCGAAGGTAGGGTTAGGGTTTTGGGGTTCGAGAGCTCCGATCTAGGAACGCCGCTCGGATACCATGTTGGAGGAAATAAGAGAATTGTTTATTCTTGTAACCCTAGGCTCTCTTATATAGAGAGAGACCTATGGGTAAATTACTTATATCGTGAACAAAAAGAAAATAAAATAACCGGAAAGATACATAGGAATGTAGAAATATCTTAACAATCATAAATAGGCCTAAACAATTTTAAATGGTGCACCATGAATATGAAAGCAAACTCTACGTAAAATCAGCCTGTCACTTGACCAAAATATTGGTAACCAGTCTAATTACCCACACAAACTAATTATTACTTTGACTTGAAATACAGGGTGAAGCTAAGGCAACGTCTGTGTCTACTCTGTCTAGTAATCAACATCTCAAGGAACTTTTGCATCCATGATACCAACAACAAAGGCAATGGTTTAACAACAGGACTCACATTTTGAATCACAAGTGATACAGGAATAAACACCGGAGCTAGCCATTCATTAAATTGGTAACCTGGAATATGAATTTACCTGTCAGGATGAGAAACTTTAGCTTTTCTTGCATCTGTCGGTCCGATCAAAGCACGCCAATTAGGTATTGCATTAGGCTTCTCTAGAACCATGACTAAAACTGGTCCACTGAGATACAACAGTATGTCATAACATGGACGGGAAATAGTGAAAGAAAACTAACTCAGTGCATATTATTAATCAACAAGAAGTAACACGTCGCAAACTAGCACACCTGAAAGCTGACCACACATACATAGTTTCAATCACTTGTAGACTAATGCATAGTTTTTATCAAGAAAACACTGCAACTCTTTGGTAAGGCAAATGGCTTCACGGACAGAGAAAAGTGTTTGTCAATTTCAAGGATTGCATGTTCTGCTAACTGAAATAAAAAGGTAAATAGGATCTGTACTCATCAAATATGAAAAAAACCAACAGGAAAACTTGGTTTCAATTGAGCAATTATAATGAAAATTTTGAGGGCGGATGTAAAGAGGATGGTAAGGAGGGAGGAGAGGATGAGGTTAGAGGGATGTTGGGAAAAGAGTCTTCGATGATCATTCAGAATAACCCTAGGCTCTCTCATATAGGGAGAGACCTTAAGGGTAAATTACAAAGAGGTTTATAAAAGATAAAGAAATAATGACAAGATACATAAAGAGATAATAATACTAAGAACTATCTCTACACTCCCCCTCAAGGTGGAGCATAGATGTCTATCATGCTCAGCTTGGATGAACATCTCTGAAAAGGTCCTCTGAGCAGTGGCTTGGTGAATACATCTGCAGTCTGCTCTCCTGAGCTCACATGTGCAGTAGATATCAATCCTCTCTGGATCAAGTCTCTAGTGTAATGGCAGTCAACTTCAATATGCTTGGTCCTTTCATGGAAAGCTAGATTATTGGCAATGAATAATGCTGCCTGATAGTCACACTGAAGCCTCATAGGTAGGGGCACAACTACATGTAGATCTTCTAGTACGGACCGAACCCACATCATTTCTGTGCTGGCTTGAGCCATGGCCCTATATTCGGATTCGGCACTGGATCTTGCCACAACAGTTTGTTTCTTGCTTTTCCAAGAAACCAGTGAGCCTCCAACAAACACTACAAACCCTGAGGTTGATTTTCGATCATTAGGGCATCCTGCATAATCTGCGTCTGCACATGCTGAGATGGATAAATCTGTGCCCTTTCTGAATAGCAGCCCTGACCCTGGAGAAGACTTCAGATACCTCAGTATCATGTGTATAGCATCCATGTGAACCTGTCTTGGCTGCTCCATAAATTGATTCACCCTGCTAACTGCAAATTGAACGTCTGGGCGAGTTATGGTAATGTAAAGGAGTTTTCCCACCATTTCTCTATATCTCCTCTTATCTACTTCATCAGTATCACTATCATACAACTTCACGCTAGGGTCCATGGGAATACTTGATGGTTTGCACCCATCCATGCCAGCCTCAATCAGGAAGTCTGTAATGTACTTCCGTTGGGTCATCACCAAGCCCTGTGCATTCCTTGCAAATTCCAACCCCAAAAAATATCTTAGGGTCCCAAGGTCCTTTGTAACAAACTGACGGCCTAGGAATGCCTTCGCCCTCTCTATGCCCTGAGCATCATTTCATGTAACAAGAATATCATCCACATAGACCATAATGACAACCGTACCTGCCGATGACTTCTGGACAAACAACGAGTGATCGGCATTTGACCTCTTGAATCCCTGTTCCTCAATTAGGTTGGACAGCTTCTGGAACCATGCTCTCGGACTTTGTTTGAGGCCATATATCGCCTTGTGAAGTCTACAGACCATGTGCTTCTCCCCCTCAGCAGTAAACCCAGGTGGCTGCTGCATGTAGACTTCCTCCTGTAAGTCCCCGTACAGGAAGGCATTCTTGACATCTAGTTGAGATATACTCCAATCACGGACCACGGCAACAGATAAGAGAATACGAAGCGTAGAGTGTCTCGCCACTGGAGAGAACGTATCCATGTAGTCTACGCCATAGGTTTGTGTAAACCCACGGGCGACCAAGCGTGCTTTGTATCTATCCAACGTTCCATCTGCATGATATTTGACTGTAAAGACCCACTTACAGCTCACAACAGACGCATCAGGAGGTGCAGGGACCAAAGAGCATGTGCTACGGGACTGCAAGGCCCTCATCTCTTCTTCCATAGCTAATCTCCAGCAATCATTCTTCAAAGCATCCTGGTAGGTCCGTGGTATATCCACGGAAGACAATGCTGTGGCAAATCTCCGAAAATCACCAGTGAGACGGTGAAAAAAAACTTGTGAAGCAAATGGATAAGAGGCACATTGCCGCCTCTGCTTCCAAATAGCAATCGGAACATCAAGATCATCATCTGTTGTACTGGATGAGCTAGTGTCGTCCTGTACTGAAGGATCCTGCACATGCACCAAACCTGACCCGTCAGTAGTAGTGCCATCTGAACATACCTGAGGCGTGATGAGCGGCTGAATTGTAGTCTGAGCAGGACCTGACCGACGCGTATAGAATTTAGGTAGGGGTGACACGATAGGCCGTGGAATGGGTGGAGGAGGTGGTGGTGGAGGTGCTGGCGTGGGGTCAGGCATAGGGAAAGACTCAGGGGAACTCCGTGTAGGTGGTGGAGGAACATAGACATCATCAGTGGTAGTGGATGGTACCAGTCTGTCACCTGCAGGAGAGAAATACATGACAGACTCAAAGAAAGTAACATCCGCACTCACAAAGTACCTCTTAGTCGTAGGATCATAACACCGGTAGCCCTTCTGAGTCATGGAATAACCAACAAAGACGCACTTGACTGCTCTAGGAGAGAGTTTGTCAAGTCCGGGAGATAGACGATGAACAAAGGCCACAGTACCAAAGACACGTGGAGTCAGTGAGAATAACTCCTTGCCTGGAAAAATAAGAGAGATAGATATCTTCTCACCAAGAACTGAGGATGGCATTCGATTGACCAGATAACATGCAGTAAGAAGAGCGTCCCCCCAGAAGGAAATAGGAGCACAACTCTGAATCAACAGTGTTCGAGTAATATCCAAGAGATGGCGATGCTTCCTTTCCGCCACACCATTTTATTGTGATGTATATGCACAAGTGGTTTGGTGGATAATACCCTTCGATGAGAGAAATTGATAAAGTGAGCGTGTAACATATTTGACTGAGGAAGAGAACATTATGCATTTCATTAATTAAATTTTTTATCACATCTCCTGCTTCCGATTTATTCTTCAAAAGAAAGGCCCATGACACACGAGAAAAATCATCCACTACCACAAGATAAAATCTGTGTCCGTGATGATCGGGAACACGACTCGGACCCCAAATATCTATATGTAACAACTCAAATGGAGAGCTACTGCTCCGACTCTGACGACGTGGAAAGCTCGACCGATGATGCTTTCCAACTGACATGCTTCACAGCGAAAAGACGAACTAGAAGAGATCTGGGGTAGAAGATGATGTATTTTCTGGAGCGGAAGGTGACCAAACCAGAGATGCCAGATGTAAGGGGAGATTGGTCCGGCAGAAAGAGATGTGACGCCAGCATAGGAATCCCGAACCAGTCGATATAAACCATTCTGCTCAGAGCCACAGCCAATCACCTTGCCCGTGAGTATGTCCTGAAAAATGAGAGAAGACGGGTCAAATATAGCACGACAATGCAAATCCTTCGTAATCTGACTAATAGATAACAAGTTCATTGAGAACTCAGGAGCATATAGGATGTTTTGTAGCTGCATAGTGGAGGATAGGAAGACCTCCCCCTGACCAACAAGGGGTGAATGGGTACCATCTGCTATCTGCACTGAACGGTCGGGAGGAATGTCCCTGTAGGCCTGTAGTCTATCTCTATCGCGGCAGAGATGATGTGTGGCTCCGGAATCTATAACCCAGTCAGATATATCATGAGATGGTGTGAATGCAGTAGATCTACCTGAGGTACTAGCAGCGGCGGATGAGCTGGCAGAGGCTGTAGCAGCTATATCTGAAGAACCACCAGACGAATCACCAGATGAATGTGGCATAATATCTCGAAGACGGGCCACAAGTTCGTCAAATCGAGTATCTGCAGCAGACGGTAATGGAGACTGAGAGTGCTCTGCAACACGTGCTGATGCTGGGAATCCATGCTTAGAATAGCATGTCTCCTCCGAGTGTCCTGTGTGGTGACAGTAGGAGCATGTCTGACTGAAGCGACCATCCCTTCCCTGGGATCCACGGCCATGTCCACGACCACGACCAGAAGGCGGGCCACCTCTCCCACGCGAGACTGCCATCGATAATGGGGGTGGAGTAGAGGAGCTGGAGGAAACTGGAATGCGATTGAACCTTCTGTAAACCTCCTCTACTGGAGGAATAACTGAATCTGCTAGGATCTGAGATCGGGCGGCATCATATTCAGGATCAAGAGCCGCAAGTAGAACGCCCACCATGGTGGCGTTCCGAAACGTCTTCTGTTGTTCTGGAGTAGCAGTGAGTGGAATGGTACTGTATAAATTCGCAAACATCCCTCTTAGGAATGTGTATAGGGAATGGAGAGGTCTGCCGCTCTGCTTCATTGTGAAGATGTCATGCTGAAGCTGCAACATCTTTGTCTCATTTCGCACCTGCGAATATGTAGTGGCAAGAATGTCCCACATTGCCTTGGCAGTGGGCTGATGGAGGACGTCATTAGCAATCTCCATCGTCAATGTACCGGACAACCAGACCTTCGCGTAGGCGTCGTCAGCCTCCCATGAGGCATAGATCCCTGTCTTCTCTGCAGGCTCATCCTCGGTAAGAATGTGTTTCTTACCATTAGACTTCATGAAGCTCATGAACTGCATAGCCCAGAGCTCATAGTTAGACCCGTCCATCTTCACTATTGGCGCAGGACCTTTGAATGCGCCGGTGGAGGGCATATCGGCTTTCGATTCTGACATACTGCCACTTGGAGAAGAACAAGGGTATATAGACACAATGATGATGAATGTCTACACCAACTGCATCGGATTTGAGTGCGTATGTAGACGTTATGCACTCAAACCCATATATCGGACGAGTAGAGTACGAGGGCACACCTTAGAGAAGGCTTACAGCCCTTGAAACGACTGGTTGGGTGCCGCCTGAGAGTTGCTTAGATGTTTGCGCGACCGGCTGGGACCTACGACGGCAAGCGAGGGCCGCAGGCGGTGGCTGGGACCGCCGGGGACCCGCAGGCGGCGGGCTGGAGACCGCTGGCGGTGGTTGGGACCGCCGGGAGCCGGTGGCGGCGGGGTGGAGGCGCCGGTGAGACGCTGACGGCGGACTGGAGACGCCGGGGAGGCGCTGGCTGCGGGCTGGGACCGCTGGGGAGGCGCTGGCGGTGGGCTCGGCCTAGGGCTAGGCGCGCGGGAGCCCTGGAGAGAGAGGGCGGCGGGTGGGGAGGGGTGGGGCGGCGGGTGGAGAGCCCTAGGGTGGCTCTGATACCATGTTGGGAAAAGAGTCTTCGATGATCATTTAGAATAACCCTAGGCTCTCTTATATAGGGAGAGACCTTAAGGGTAAATTACAAAGAGGTCTATAAAAGATAAAGAAATAATGACAAGATACATAAAGAGATAATAATACTAAGAACTATCTCTACAAGGGAAAAGGGAGCAAGTGATGAACATGTCTCCCCAAGCAGTGCAAAAAGGTGTAGGGTTCGCACATTTGAACATGTTCGACATCTTCATTGTGATGGTGGGGTACATTCCGCGAGAAGTTGTATGACTTGTGACCCTCTAGTGTGTGTTTTCCATTGTGGCAAGATCGGACATAGGAGCCGTTGTACAGTTCACTGTGTTAGGAAGGAGAGAGAACGGATCTAATTGCTACAATAGCACATCCGAAGAAGCAAGATCATGCATGGCCACTGATGTTTGATAGAAGAGGTACTCGGAAAATCTAGAACTTTATGAAACAAAACATCGGTGGTTGGGAGCATATGCGATCCACTTTCAAAGGTGATTCAATCCATTTGGGAGGTCCATTCATCTACGTGAGCAGTCTTGAAGAATGCAAGGTGAGGGCATTATTGGAACCAGCACAATTGGTTGAGGATGTTTCAGGTATAGCTCGACATCATTCATTACTGTGAACGATGTCCAATACAGGAATTTCCCATTGGATGTCGAGATATTATGTTGTCGTTGAAGTGGGTGCTTGTTTGCAAACAACATTTTCGAAGGTTGTTTTCATCAAGATAAGGAAGCTGCATTTCCCAATCACAATCAGCATTGTTGAAGCAACAGAGGAAGGAAAATTCAAGCAAGGGATTGGTAGAAAAGGAAATTGTTTACTTGTGTGTAGTGGGTGCCCCATCATGAGGGCCAAGCTTCAAGAGGTAGCGTTCCACCGACGATGGGAGTGATGACAAGGCTGACAAATCAAGGATTTGTTAAATCTTACATTGTTTCCCTAAAGAAGTGAATCATCACTCTTGATTTCAAGGCACGCATTCCCACGACAGTTGGATCATCAATTTTGAATGGGTCTTTTTCTGTGGGTCATTGAGTGCTACCGATTTCTCCATATATGGAGACGTCATGGCGGGTTTTCTGTTCTTGCTAGGCAGGTTGCACCCATGAGAATGAGCCAAATACCCAAATCCCAAAGTGTTCCACTGTTTTGACCAGGTGGAGCAATTTTGCTCTTCAGGAGTATGGACCCGTATACATTTTGGTAAGACAAATACCATATCCCTTCAGTACCCATGATATGGGGAGATATTCAAACTGCAGTAAGACTTGGATCAAGATGGGAGCTTCCATATGAGAATATCCTCTACATTTTTTGAAACAATGGTTTTAGGAGTACCTACGGCTCACGAACTATTGGGTTCCATTTTTGGCCCCTCCGGATTTTGAGACACCTAGACTCAAATTAATGTTACTCTTCTGTTGAAACAAAGAGACTCCATTAAGGATGAAGATTTTCATGTGGCTTTTCCAAAGGTTAAGAGTGACAACATACACGTTATAGAACCCCTCTTCTTCATAACCGACATCACCTGCTTATTGTATGAGGGAGGGTCAGAAGACATTATACAATTGTTCCCCTCCAGGATTGCTCAAGTAGATTGGATAGGGCAAACTTGGCATGGGTCGACTCATCTTACTCTTGGGGATTTAAGAGTACATTGGGTAGTGTTCATTCTAGGAGGGAGAGAGCAGAGTCATTTTTGCTTTTCTATGAGCCATGTGGCTATTCAGGTGAAGACCATCGATTTAGCAAGCTTAAATTTGGTGAAATTACTCTTATTATTGTTGCAACTCACAAAAATGGTAATTCAAATAAAATTTATTATTTATACTTCTAAAATTATGTACGATGGCAAGACATGAGTATCGAACTCAGAGGCAGACAAAATTCCTAAATTTAATTTAGGTCAATTCAGTGCATCTAATAAAAGTGGAAATTAATCTCTACATTATGGTGCAACAAATGCAACATGAAGTAGTTCTTCTTTAATTAATAAAAATGTGAAATTTGACAGAAATAAAAAAGGTGGAATGTGTATGAGTGTAAGTGCAACCAAATGTATTTTTTATGATATTTGGGAATAGGATGCGTGGAGATATATTTATCTTTACGTACCTTTCATGTATGTCTTATTTCTTTCAATCTCTATTATGCAATTTACCGTATAGGATTTCTCTTCTCTATATAAGATAGCCTTAGGTCTCATGAATAAATAAATTATCATTTACATTTCCACATGGTATTAGAGCGGCGGTCCTAGACCGGAGCTCGATTGCCCTCATCACATCCCCACCCGCCGGCCCCTCCTCCATCGGTCTTCCCTCTCGTCAACGATTCCTGTGTGGCACACAACCAGCCAAGCAGCCCCAGCGCAGTGCCCCAGTGACCCCCCTACAGAAGCTCTCTCATTGTCGTGACCCATCTTCGTTATCTCAAGGTCTCTCCTACATCCCTTCCGGTGCCATGCACAGCGAGAATTATGCGCCCAGTGGCATCGCTTAGACTGGCCTAGGGTATCGACGATATTCTACCTCACCGTTATGCCTCTCGAGATCTGCAAACTGGTTGATTTTAGACCATTTATGGTGAAATCAAACCTCTAACTTCATTTGTGTGCCATAGAGTGCACCGTTGGTTGATGGGAACAGTTGTGGCATAAGTCTGCACACACAACAGATTTCTTATATGTTTGTGTAGACATGGTCTATTCAATCTACAACCCTAGTCGTGTCCTTTCCAGGCATCATAAGAAAACAAGGTCGACATCCCATCTCCAGGTGCCTTCAAAGGTCCGTCACTCATTGTCAAGATGGATGGGACCAACTACGAGTTGTGGGCCATGTAATTCATGAGCCTTATGCAGTACAATGGGAAGAAGTACATTATGGTACAGGAAGAGCCGACCAATAAGACTGCAGCTAATGCATCTTAAGAGGTAGATGACATGTACGCGCGTTTGGTTATCTGGCACACTAATAATGGAGACAGCCAATAATATCATGCATCAGCCCACTGCCAAAGCAATGTGGGACATCTCCACTACCTTCTACTCTCAGACAAGGAATGAGACGAAGATACTACATCTCCAGCATGACATCCTCCTATTCAAGAAGAATGGTCATCCTCTTAATACCTTATATACGCCTCTCAAGGGCATGTTTGAGAAGCTACACAGCTTCATGCCTCTGGCACCATCTCCAGAGTAGCAGAAGGCATGCAGGAACGCCACTATGGTTGGTGTCTTTTTAGTGACTCTTGATCCAAAGTACGATCCCGCACAGTCTCAGTTACTTTGCGAACTCTACCATACCTCTCATGGAGGAAGCATACCACAGACTCGGTAGGATTACAATCCCTTCTTCATCATTCACTTAGATCTCCTCGAATACAGTCGCATTCCACAGTTCTCAGTTCAGAGGATGCAGTGCTCGTGGAAGGGTAGGTGCGCATCCATGTTAAAAATGCATTTATTCTTATCATTCTGAGGATACATGTTATTCGAAGAATGGTTTTCCAACCTTTAACCATGTCGCAAAACAAGTTGACACACATGTTGCTCCTAATACTTCTATTGACCCGAGGTTTGATGAGTTTGTCTCATGTCTAAGGGGGATCATGTCTCCCCCTCCTGGACCCTCTAGTGCTCAATTAGACATGCAGATGCAGGGCATCGCCTGCTTCAACATCTGTCAGTAATTCAGGTATAGCATATACCCTTACTAGTTGTCACATGACAAGCATTTCTAAGTGGTTCATGGATTTGTATGTCTCTCATCACCTATGTCGAGACAGAGCTTGATTCATTTCCTACAGATTAGTTCATCCTGACAGATCAGTTGTTATGGTTAATGAGACATATTCTCCATAGGACAAGAGTGATTCGGTTGACATAGTCCATGCACTTTTGGAATGTCCTCCGTACTCTTGATTTTTCAATGAATTTATTATCATTAGTCAAATCACCAAGGATTTGCATTGTCGTGCCATATTTGACCCATTTTCTCTTGTGTTTCAAGCTATACTCATGGGTATGGTAATTAAATGTTACTATGAGCAAGGAGGTCTCTACAAACTGGTTCAGCCCTCATATATCGATGTTCTTCCCTTCCCCTTGAGTCAGTCTCCCTCTGCAAGTGGTATCTTTGTTCCGTCACCTTCCTCTGTAGAAGGTGTATATGGTCCTCTCTTAGATTTCATCTTAGACTAGATTTCAATGTGAGGCTTGCCAGCTTAGGAAGCATCATAATTCTAGTTATCATGGTCGCCATAGTCATAGTAGTAGTTCTTTATTTAAGTAGGTACATTTTGATATTTGGGGTCTCAGTCGTGTCTCCGACCATCAAAGACACATGCTTTATCTTGTAGTTGTCAATAATTACTCGAGATTGCATGGATCTTTCTTTTAAAAAACGAGACTGAGGTCAGGTCTATCATTCAGTCTTATATTTATGAAATAAAGAATATTTTTCTGCTAACTACTCAATTATCCCAGTTCTTCAGGTCCCAAGGCATTATACATCACACACCTTGCCCTTATACTTCTCAAAAAAATAGTATTGCAGAATACAAACACGGTTATCTTCTTAATTTAACCAAGACTCTTCTCATTCAAAGTTGTGCTCCCCATTCTTTCTGGGGAGATGTCGTTCTTAAAGGATATTGAGATCCTTAAGTGCATCACGGACGCGTAAGAAGCTCGGTGCAGCGGAATTTAAAAAATTTTAAATGATGAAACCACTTGATCCAAGAATATTTCTTGGATCATTTCATCAAACCACATACAAGTACCTCTTGAAGCGTGATTGTGATCGTAGTCTCTAACGTTAGAGACCTCCTATCTCAAGTCCAATCCGACTGAAGAGACATTTGCGAGCATGGAGATGAACCGCATGCTTCTCGCAATCCAACGTGTTGATCCAACGGTGAATCTCCTAATCTCGTCTCACGAGAACCAACATCTTCTTCACGAGTGAAGCGCACCAAAGGAGATAGAGATCCACGAGTAGTCGAGGTGGCGGCACAATGGCATAGCGATGACGACGGACTCTCTGGGATTTCCAAGTGGAGGCCCCTTAGACAGAGAAAGAGAGAGAGATGGTGTGTAAGATGAGAGAGAGAGAGCACTTGCAATTCTTGTGTTATGTCTAAAGAAGAGCTAGGGTTGTCTCTCCTTATATAATATTTTAGGAGTCCATGGATCTCAATCCGTGGACAATACAAATCCAATGGTTCACATTGATTTATATTTCTTTCAATGGCCATGATTTTATTGTAAAAACACAACAACAATTAATTTTTTTTATTGAGAAGCTTTGGGTAGTCTCCCAAGTTGGGAGATACCGCACTGATATATTCGATAGTAAGGATTAAGAAATAGGTACATTAGCAAGAAGCCCAGAACTTGTAAATGGCTTTATAGTGCAAAAGAGCATTCTCCAAATAGAATATCTGGTTCTTGAAAATAACATCATTTCTTCCCAGCCACAAAGCCCACCGTGCCGTGAAGGCCACAGACACGTCATCAGAGGATTCACGCCCCACCCTTCGGATCGATAGCCAAAAAGCCGTAGCATCGTCATGCGCGAGCCATGTCAAACCCAGTTTTCTCCAGATCGCAGACGAGAGGGGGCATTTGAAGAAGATATGAGCCGCATCCTCTTGTTGACACTGACACCTATCACACATCGTATCCTGTGCCGCAAAAAGGAGAGCCCTCCTAAGCTTGTCACATAGGCGGTCTCTCCTCATGCACCACAAAAAAACCTTGACCCTACAAGGGATCTTGGCTGCCCAAATCAACCCTAAGTCCTGCAATAACTCCACATCCTGTCCCTCCTCCGGATCCCGCAACTCCTCACATGCCTTTCTCGTTGAGAATTTCCCATCCAGCCATGCGAAGTGGTCAGGCTGCTCCACAGGGTACGTCAAAAAAACATCATCTACCGCCGGCAAATCCGATTGCATCCTAAGAAACTCATCCAGCCTTTGATCGGAAAAATCACAAAAGAACTCTGGTGCCCACGTGCCGGATATCGAGGCCTGCCAGAGTAAGACATCCCCGAGGCGGCAAGAGCGAATAACCTCGAGAATCTAACGCAAAGTTTCCCCTCCCCGGTCCAATCGTCCACCCAAAAGCGGAACACCCGGCCATCCCAACCTGACGCCGAAACTTATTTGCGAGCACGAGGAGTATCTCCCGCGCACTGATCCAAAGCGACAATTCTCACCGCACCTTGTCAGCCACCAGCTCGCCCCCAATACCATAGACCATACGGATTAACCTGAGCGCAAGAGAGGAGGAGGTGCCCCAGATCTGAGCCACCTACTTCGCAAGCAGCACTTTGTTCATGCACTCCATGTCCCGGATTTCGAGACTGCCATCCCTTGCATCCTTCGTCGCCTCCTTCCACCTAACAAGGTGCATCCCCGAGTTCTGTTGCCTCCCAAAGGACCAGAAGGACTTCATAAGCGATTCAATCTTCCTACGAATCCCAACCGGAAGAATACGAGTAGAGTAGAAGAATAACGGTATCGCTGATAACACGTGCTTTAACAGAGTGAGTTTACCACCCCTGGATAGGGTGATAGCTTTCCATCCCGTCAATCTTTGTTCCATCTTATTGAGCACAACACTCCAGTTCGCTTTCTTCAACCTTCCGTCCACCAACGGTAAGCCCAGGTACAGCACCGGTAGCGTTCTGAGGGGGCAACCGGTGATACCCGCGACCCTCTCACGCTCACCGTCAAGCAGCCCAAAAGTGATAACGACGGATTTGGCACTATTAGACAGCAGAGCCGACAACTCGCCAAATATATCAACCAACATTACCGCATTCGTCGTTTGCTCTTCCGACCCACCCAGCATGAGCAGTGCATTGCATATTGTAAAATAGGAATGGAGATATCCTCCATCCGAAATCCCTCGCACAAGCCTTCCTCCGCCGCCTGGTTAAGCAAAACCTCCAGAGCATCAGCCACAATGATGAAGAGCAACGACGCCAATGGGCACCCCTGGAGCACCCCCCGTTGCGGTTGAAAGAAACCGCCCTCCGGGCTACCATTAATAAGGACCGAATAAGATGAGGTTATAACACATCTTTTCATCCTACCGATCCACAACTCCAAGAAGCCCCTCCGTCATAGCGATGCCCACAAGAAGCGCCAACCGACACAGTCATAAGCTTTGGAAAAGTCAAGCTTCAAGAGCGCGGCCTTCGCCCTCGACCTCTTCCAGTGGAGGCATGTCTCCGATGCCGCCACCAAACCATCTGTCATTTGCCTTCTCGGAATAAAGGCAGATTGCCCCTGCATGATCACCGAGTCGCAAGGCCCTAAATGTCGGTTTCGGTCACCATTTCGGTATCGACCAAAACAGAATTTCGATGGAATTCCGGTGTAATTTCGATCGGAATTTCGGTCATTTTTTGTACTAGGACCCCCATATTTCGGTCATTTCGGTCAAATTTCGATTTCGATCGGATATCGATATTCGACAGAAATTCGACCGAATTTCGCTGAAATTTGAGGCCATGCCGAGTCGAGAACTACCTTAAGCCGATTGGCAAGAGTTTTAGCGACAATAAGATAGATCGCATTAAATAATGCGATTGGCTGAAAGTCGTCTATTCTCTCCGGATTTTCTTTCTTTGGAAGCAAAAACAATAACGTCCTGTTAATTCTATCAAAGCCATTGTTGCCCTCCACAAATTCGACCAAGACATCCATAACTTCGCCTTTCAACAGCTCCCAGAACTCCTCGTAGAACAGTACAGGGAAGCCATCTGGGCCCGAAGCCTCGTCCGCATTCAACCCCCAAACTACCCCCTTCAATTCCGCTTCCAAGAACTGCTCCTGCAGCGCAGCCACCTGCAATTCATTTAGTCGTCTGGCTCCCCTTCCCAACCACCCCCAGCTGCTACACCTCCTTCGCTTCGAACTAGCCACAAAGTGATCATGGATCGTGGTGCCCATCCTAGCCTCCCCCGACTCCCACCACCCCCCCCCCCATGAATAGAGTGTGGATATAGTTTTTCCGCCTCCTCCCCGATGCCATGTTGTGGAAGTAGCACGTGTTGGCATCACCCTCGCGCAACCACCTCTGCCTTGATTTTTGCCTCCATTCAACTTCTTCTTTACGGTCCTCCATCAGGATCTCATCCAGCAGAACCATCCTCTCATCCAACTCCTCCGGATTGAGGCCTCTCGCGTCGTCTAGCTTGTCTAGGCGGGCCATGCCGTCCTGCACCTCTACTCTCCTCTGCTTACGCCGCCATTTCGTCTCCCTGTCATACCGAGTAAGGTACGTCTTCAAAAGAGACAATTTTGCCGAGATGTGGGCGACCACCGAACCCTTCGGATCCCATTCCCTCCAACAGGCCATCACGTCCTCACGGAAGCCTTCCTCAAGTAACCAGCATCGCTCGAACCGGAAAGTAAATCTGCTCCTCGCCTCCTCCTCCCGAGGACCAAAGAATCAGCGTGTGATCAGAGTGCGCGTGCGGCAAAGCCCATGCCCGCAAAAAGGGGAAGGACTCCGCACTCTCAATCGATAATATGAATCTGTCCAGCCTCAAACGGAATCTCGCATTGCGCAAGATATATCTCGCGTGCTTCTTGCAATCCAACGTGTTGATCCAAGCAGCGAATCTCCTGATCTTGTCTCACGAGATCTATTGTCTTCCTCACGAGCGAGGCGCGCTGAAGGAGACGGAGATCCACGAGTAGTCGAGACGGTGGCACAACGGCGTAGCAACGACGACAATCTCTTTAGGATTTCCAAGTGGACGGCCACTTAGACAGAGAAAGAGAGAGATGGCGTGTAAGATGAGAGGGAGAGCACATGCAATTCTTGTGTTTTGTGTAAAGAAGAACTAGGGTTATCTTTCTTTATATAATATTTTGCGAGTCCATGGATCTCAATACATGGACAACACAAATCCAATGGTTCACACCGATTTATGTTTCTTTCAATGGCCATGATTTTATCATAAAAACACAACACTTAATTTAATTAAATTAAATTAAATATTGAATAATAATCAATATAAATTAATTTCAATTAAATCAATCCACCTTAGAGAAATAGGGAGGAGACAAGCCTCCATCCATACGGAGAGTAGACGGCCACCAATTTCCATAAGGATTTGGGAGTCCATGGATCTCATTTCATGGACAACACAAATCCAATAGTTCACATTTGACTTGTGTTTCTTTCAATGGCTATGATTTTGTTGTAAAAACAACAACAATTGATTTAATTTAATTCATATTGAATAATAATCAATATAAATTAATTTCAATTAAATCAATCCACCTTTGAGAAATTGAAAGGAGGCAAGCCTCCATCCATACGGAGAGTAGACGGCCATCAATTCCCATAAGGATTTGTGGATGTCTACCCTCTCCACATGGAAGGTGGCTCCATCTTTCCTATTTCATGGAATCTTGTATTCCATGAATATCTCCATAATTTGCAAAAATAGTTGTTGTAAATTTATTCACACAAATAATTCATAACTATTTTGTAAACATTGCAATCATGCCATTGGAATAGCTCATGTCTTCTGATTCACAAGTGAATATGTATGATCCCTTTGAGAGATCGTATTACTTATATGCCCTTGTACGTACACCAGCTCGCTGGTGTATAGACATTGATTAGGCCATCAACCTATCGGTCTGCCAAATATACATACTCAAACATATAGCAATACATCTGTCTCTGGTCAGAGGATGCATGCCTATATTGCGACAGCATACGACATAGGACTTGGTTATCTCGATCCCATTAAGTCAACTTTTTGACCTAACTAATCTGACACCTCTGAATCTTTATTCCTGTACATGAGACCGGCACTAAGAGGTCGGTCAGAAATCAAGCCAAAAGAGAAAGCATTGCCATCTCCTACTCAGGCTGGAGATCATCTCTTAATAATCATTTAACGGTGCTTGATGAGTCATCAATCTAACTCTTTAGATATTCATTCAAGCACTAGTCTCTATAATTCAGCAATTGAATCAACAGTTGTATGATAATCAAGATGGTCATGGTACATAACCCTAATTGTACTAAGGGACCTTATAGTGCATTCATTCATTTGATCTCAGGGAGGGAATGAAATAAACCAATAACTTTTATTGATAAATCAAACATTACAATAACATTTATTATAGGAATAGTTCGTCTCGGGCTCACATGGTTAACAGTTCTCACTTGTTGCTATATAGTCAATCGTATGCCGTCCTCTATGTTAGGAGAAAAGGTTCCTTTTTATTCTATTTCTCAATAAATATCTTTTTCTTTAACACATGGTGCCTTTGGTTCAGTGACCTTTATTCAGCAACTAGCAAGCTCCATGTACCTCCTCTTATCGATCTCCTCAGTGACATCGTCGTAAAGCTTCATGCTCGGGTCCATAGGAGTAGTGGCAGGTCTGCAATCTGTCAAGCCTGTCTTAGAAAGAAGATATGTAACGTACTTCCTCTAGGTCATCAGTCATCACAAGACCTCGCTAGTTCCTGACAAACTCCAAGGAAGTAACATAAACTACCAAGGTCCTTGGTCACAAATTGTTGACCTAGAAAGTCCGTGGAAACCCGAATGCCATGCACATTATCCCCTGCAACAATAATATCATCAACATAGATATGAATGATGATTATAACTTTTCGAGTCATGTGTAAAAAAAGGAGTGTTCGGCAGTCGATAGCACAAATCTTTGTTGCTCTATCAAGTCCGAGAACTTCTGGAACCATGTTCTTGAACTTTGCTTAAGGCCACATATAGCTTTGAGTAGCCTGCAAACCTTCCAACACTCCTCAACAGCGAACCCAAGTGGTTGCTACATGTAGACTTCCTCCTGTAAATCACCATATAGGAAGACATTCTTCACATCAAGCTGGTAAAGGGGCCAATCTCGTGCTACAACAACAGATAGAAGGATACTAGAGTAGAATGTCTGGCAACTGGAGAAAAGATATCATGATAGTCCACCCATATGTCTGGATAAACCCACGTGCCACAGGTCTCACCTTATAGCGATAGACACTGACATTCGCACGGTGATTCACGGTGAACATCTACGTGTACCCTACAAAGGATGTGCCAATTGGAGCCGAAACAAGACTTCAAGTGAAATGTGACTGAAGCGCGGCCATCTCCTTCATGGCTAAACACCGTTGATTGTCCTGAATAGCCTCTTGATATGTCTGTGCTATCTCCACAGCAAATAGTGCCAAGGTAAACCTCCTGAAATCCTTTGACAGTCTGCTCAAGAAAACTTGGGTTGCAGGAGGATATGTAGCAAGCATACTGAAGGATATGGTGAGATCCTTAAGCGCATCACGGAAGCATGAGGATCGCATTGTATACGATCGGGAGCGACTAGTCGCACTAGTTGCTCGATACAGCAGAAATTAAAAAAAATCATGCGACGAAACCACATGATCCAAGAACACTTCTCGGATCGTTTCGTCTAAACCATAAACAAGTAATAGGATTACCTCTTGAAGCGTGGGTGTGATCGAGTCTCTAAACGAAAAGACCTCCTGTCTCAAGTCCGATCCGACGGAGGAGACGCTTGCGAGCTTGTTGATGAAACACGTGTTTCTCGCAATCCATATTGATGATTCAAGCGGAGGATATCCTAATCTCGACATACAAGATCCAACGTCTTCATCACGAACGAAGCGCACCGAAGGAGACGGAGATCCACGAGCAAACCATCGGGCAACATAACGACAACGCTGCGGCGATGGAGAATCTCTCTAAGGCATCCATGGTGGACGGCCACATGAGAGATAGAGAGAGTAGGCGTGTAGAGAGAGAAAGAGAGAGAGACTTATGTTCTCACTGTGTGTAAAGAAGAGCAATATGGTGCCTCTCCTTTTATAATATTTTGGGATCCATGGATCTCAATCCATGGGCAACACAAATCCAATGGCTCTCATTAATTTGTGTTTCTTTTAATAGCTAAGATTTGTATTGGTAAAAACCAACAACAATTAATTTAATTTAGATTAAATCTATATAGATAAATCAATATAAATCAATCCCAAATTAAATCAATCCAGCATGGAGATTATGGAATGAAGATTGCCTCCTTCCATGATATGAGATTTGGTTGCAATCTCATGTAATCTCATGATATCTCATGAGATTACATTATTTCATGGAAATCTCCAAGATTTACAACAACACTTGTTGTAAATTATTCAACAAAAATAATTCATAATTATTTTGTGAATATTGCAACCTTGCCATTGGAAAATTGTGAATCACATTCACAACCCAAAATAAAATGTGAATTACATTTTCATTTTAATGTTCAATGTGAATCCAATTCACATCAACATTTAATCAACAGATGTAAACTACAAATAACTCTCTCTTATATATTATAAATCACATTTATAATATATATGACTAATATGGATATTGCTATCCACATTATTCATATCCATGATAATTAAATCACATTTAATCATCTTAGATCTCTATTCTCTTGTTCTCAAATAATATGAATCACGTTCACATTATTCACATCTTTGATAATTAAATCGCATTTAATTGTCTTAGATAACTCTCTTTACAATATGAATCAAATTCATATTATTCATGATAATTAAATCACATTTAATTATGCATTTTCTCAATGCTCGGATACATATATCAACAATAGAATTATCCATGAACTCTTTCAAGGATAATGCGCTTTCCCCGCGAATACTTGGAGATAAGGACAGGGCGATTGTATTGTTTCACGTATAGTGACTTGGATATTGAGATCGGATCTCAAATCCAGATCTTGCGGACCTCCTATAGATGCTTGATTAAATCAAGACCGTAGATCTAATCTTCTCATTGTATCTGAATCACATTCAGATCAACGTCCAACATTTGGAGCAAGATCAGATTACTTCTCTACTGAGAGGAGTCACTAAAATCCAGGCCCGTTTCATCACTCCCTAGGAATGGAAGCGTCATTGTTATACAATCGTTTATGATCACATCACCCTCAGGTATTTCCAATACCTGTACATCCTACATACTTGAAGACTCGGAATAAACCCGAAGTATTAGATCAACTTTATATTGTCTACTTCAGGGTTTTTATCAGTAAGTTTCTCATTCAATCATTGGGAGTTGGTATCGATCATATACTTTCCAAAAGCATATATCATACCTAGGTCTTAATCATATACTTTCCAAAAGTATATATCAAACCTACAAATTCAGTCAAGCTTCCAAAGCGAGACGACCGTGCACGTGATTCTTCCCAATATCTCATGAGTGAGCTCATGCCTTCCGGTTCAGTAAATAAACATGTATGATCCCTTTGAGAGATCGTATTACTCATATGCCCTTATATGCACACCAGCGCGCCGGTGTATAGACCTTGGTTAGGTCATCAACCTATTGGTCTGCCAAATATACATACTCAGACATATAGTAACACATCTGTCTCCGGTCAGAGGATGCGTGCTTGTATCGTGACAGCATACGATATAGGACTTTGGAAATCTCGATCTCGTTAAGTCAACTCTTTGACCTAACTAATCTGACACCTCCGAATCTCTATTCCTATGCAGAGGACCTGCATCAAGAGGTCGGTCAGATATCAGCCTAACTGAGAAAGGATTGCCATCTCCTACTCAGGCTGGAGATCATCTCTTAACAATCATTTGACGATGCTCGATGAGTCCTCAATCCAACTCTTTAGATACTCATCCAAGCACCAGCCTCTATGATTCAATTATTGAATCAACAGCTGTATGATTATTAAGATGGTCATGGTACATAACCCTAATTGTACTAAAAGACCTATTATGCAAACTATTTATTCTTCATTCCAGATCAGGGAATGATATTTGCAATAACATTTATTGCATAATGGCTCGTCGTGGGCTCGCATGTCCAACAATCTCCCGCTAGTCCAAAGAGCCATTAATGGGCTAATCATTTAAACCTGCACTCATGTGACAATCATAGGCTATTTAGAGAAATAGCTAGGTAAGCTGATCAATCACTCTGTTCCTGCAAGACAACGCCAAGCCTTTTACGGTACTTGCATATCCCCAGTAACAGTGCTCGCATCTAATGCGAATGTTGCATCTTATGCAACCAATACTCAATCTTGTTGGTTATAGTGTCCTTGACACTACAACTTAATAATTATCATAACCAGTATTTCCATAATCCTTATCAGAATACCCTTATTCCTGGAGATCTCTATCTCCAAAGGTATCCAAAGTTAAGACCTTTTAGATCACTATCTATATAGTCTTAATTCATCTTTGATGATATTGCTATTTCCGCAATCAAGTGTTTTATCTCCATAGTAGGATTAGTAACGCATTAGTTAATACTCCCACTGCATGGCAGATATCTGGCTTTTGCACACATCTAGCATACACTCAGCTTCTCGTAACTGATGCACAAGGGCATTCAGTTTTAGCATATACTTCCTCAACTCTTTGAGGTGATATCCCTTTAGATAGGTCAGTACCATATCTTAAGGGATGGAAGTCTTTCTTGGAATTTCCAAGAATGGAATATGTCCAAGGTGTACTACAAAATGTTACGGTCCCAATACCCTCTTCTCTTTTCTTCTGAACAACTTCAGAACTAAGATCTAAGAGGTATCCTTGAAATCATATTTCAAAATATGGAATAGCCAGTTTGTAAAACACTTATTAGCATCCTTATATCATTCTAAATGATTAGGATATTATCTACATTTAGCATGATGAACACAAATGGCACTCTCACTAAGCTTCATATGGTTCATCAAGATTCTATCTGAAATCATAACATTTATAATTTCATCAAATCTTATGTTCCAGCTACAAGAAGCTTATTTGAGTTCATAGATGGATCTCTCTAGCTTTCACACATTGCTTTCCTTAACGAAGCCCTGGGGCTACTTCATGTGAATATCCTCAGAGAGATATTCATGGAGGAATGCAATATTGACTTTCATCTCATAGATATCAAAGTCAAGTTGTTTAGGTCAGGTTTCCTTTCTCTTGAAGATCCATTTACACCTTAATAGGTCTTATCCATATAGGTGGATCCTCGAGGGTCCATATACAACACTTGTATATGAAGTCTACTTTAAACTTTATTGCTAACATCCATCTTTCCATGTCATGATCCTTAGGAGCTTCATCACATGAAGTCTGATCATTTGTCAGATTTAATCAACACATGGAATACATCCTCAAACTCATTTGAAGAAGTATTAGTGTTTCATCTTTAATTGTCCTTTTAGTTCCCTATTTCAGGAGCCTCATTATCTTCTCAAGATTAAATGAGTTCCTTTACTTCATTTTCATTTTGATTCTCAAGAGTGTCATCCTTTAAGAATCATATTCTTAGAGATGAGATCTTTTAAGAATCTCAAGGTCATAAAGTAGGTATCCAATACCATCCTTTATTTTCCTAATGAAGTAGCACTCTCAAGTGCTAGATTCCAGTTACATGCATGGAACCTTATTAAGGACATATAACGTAGTCTTTACTACATATATTACCTGGAAACTAAGGGATAATTATGCTAAAACTCATCATTGATAAGATCATGTCATACATGATCCAATTGTATCTCCCTATATTTCTATTGAGTTAAGGTGTTTTAGGAGGATTGAGATCCATAAGGTATTCTTTGAATTTATCTAACAGGTACTTGCTATCTAGATTAGATCAAATTCATTTATCTTCCTTCAAACTTTGGTTCTAAATCAAAATAATGAAATCTTTGAGGTTTCTTAGGTGAAAAGAAGAACTTTCATATCATAAGTAATCATCTAATGGTATCATATATCATTAATGTTTATCATGATATAGATGATCTACATACATCAATAAGTATGAGATTTTGAATACCTAGACATCTTACACCTTTCCCAAGGAAGGGTGTATTGGACATATTTTACTTTTGAATACAATATTCATAAGTATGTAAATTTTGATTTTTAGACATTCTAAAGTTTCATTCTTACTTGTCTATTGATCAAATCAACAGGCAAACGTCCAAAGCTTGATGCCAGATCATTGTCAAATGATCTTTATCCTCTTATTGGTCTTTAAAGGTTTAATTTCATTATTAGAAATGTTAATGAACCATTCATTAGTTTTCTAATTCAGTAGAGTTCTCTGGATGTTAGATTACTTTCTGAAATATATCCATCATAATTCTTTATGATAGGCCCATTCCGGAATTCATGTTTTTTTCCAACATTTAGAAACAAACAATGAGTGTATTCTAATGTCTAGGTCATAGAGACATTCTCTAAGACCAAGGGCTCTCCCATTGAAATTAAGAAGTTTACCGATCCAACAGAGATTATTGCAACAATTGCATCAATATCCATGTGGATGACTATAAACCTTAAGATCAAATTTCTAGTCTTCTAAAATATGTGCAAACCATTGCAAGTGTTGTTAGAAGATTGAGATACAAGTATTCGACTTTATCTTATCAAATAAGAAAGTCAATTTCAATTATTTATGAAGATTATTTTGATGCTCTATCTGAGTCCTTCTCTAAGGATTCTAGACAGACTTGATAGTCATACTATCAACACACCAACTTATTGCGGTATTAGCATTCATCCAACTCTTAAGATATCATATGGAAGTCATAGAAGTACGGTCAACTTTTTGACTATCCTTCTCATCTTGGGTCTGATCCATGCTTCCACTGCGCTCCCAATATCTATAAACAACCATTGCTTCAGACTAAGGATCTCTTATGTTAAATTCAAAAGATTTTAATGTAAGAGCATTTCAACATTTATACATGCTTCATTAAATTCATACAATATGAATATTATGAAGCTTCATGAATGACTAGAGTATAGACAGTATAATGATGACACTCATCATGTCTACATCCATCTAGACTCTTAAAAACATTGGTTCAGGTAGGTATTCAAACATTTTGAATACATCATCTCTTATAGAGCTACCATTCTGCATGATGCAGAGAACCATGTCATTCATGATTAAATGTTGAGAGAACATATGTATGCCAGAACATCTTCTTAAGTCTTTATAAGGATTATTTGACAATTGCGATCATTATCTACATGTTACTTTCAAAGTACATCCGATGAGAGATCAATACTATAGAGACATACAAACCCTAGGGTTGTAGTCCTATTATATATTTAATTGTCATTCCTCATTATTATGAGGAGACTTGCACATTGCAACCACATACATTATGTGTCCAACTGCAAGTACAATATCTGGATCATGGGTCCAATCCATGATATCATACTGATTATTATTGAGTATATCATTGAGTGGGTTTTATGAAGGATTATCTGAAATAAGAAATTTGCATAAGTGTATATATTTATATATATACATATTTTACTTTGATTTAGAAATTTTCATATCAAAGTTGTCTTGCCTTGTCAACACTGAAAGTTCATTCCCTCAATCACTTTCAATGTAAGAGATATACTTACCATTATATCTCAGCAAGATCTAGGATCTCCTTCCTTATCTTTGTCGCATCCCAATAATATGAGAACATGTGACTCCGATAAAAAGAAGCGGGAACACATTCCACCTTGCAAGTCCAACTTGCATCTCCCAATTCGGTCTTTAACACCCGGGCCCACCACCCCTAAGACGATGTTGACCCGTCATTAATTGAACCAACCGTCAACAGGAATACAACTTGCTATCCGCAATCCAATATCGCCCCAATAATATGAGGACCCGATATTGGGGTCACTACGCATACGTCCTTACTCTTTCGAGAAGCGAAGAGCCCGATCCAGATGCGCTTGCATACAGGAGTTGTCACTTCGGACAGGTGTCTCCTACATACAATCCTCGGCGACGGAACCCTTCGCCTTGACGGGAGACCATGGATGTCACTTATGTGATCCTCCATATCACGTTCAAATTATAATTAATCATTATGAATCATATTCATTACGATTAATTCTTCCAAGGGAAATGACACGTCTATTTATAATAGTGTGTCTTAATTTTAATTGGATTCCATTAATCTAATCATATTAAATTAATATCCAACAATCTTTATTGTTACTTGAATTATGGTATTATCTCAAATACGTATTATTTCAAATTTTAATAATTAGAAATACATCATGATTTCTTAAGCACTATACTAACCCTACCCGTTGTCATGGCCAGTACCGACGGGAGTGGGACAGACCGCACACGGTGCAACCTGCTACCCCATCGCTCCCCGAATAGACACCATATCCACCTCGAGAAAGGATAAAATAGATCACTTTGTACTTGAGATGATCATCGGTTCTTCAACCAAAATTATACCATATAATACTAATCAAAATAATTTTCATTAATATTATAATGAGATTTGCTAAACAAATCCCAAATCCTATTCAAGCAACATGTTTGTTGGAATGTAGATCATGTAACCAATTAGTGATCTAGATCACATTTAATCAAATATTGGTTAAGGTAATGTCATTTAAGGATATAATTATCATCAAATATTTATAAAATATTTATGCATAATTATTCCAGGAAATTAAACAATTTAATTTCATTAATTGATTAAATGACCATCATTAGGTTCTTGATTAGGAAAGTATTTCCAGCAGTGACCCCCACTTACTAAAAATACCATATCTCAATCAATTTAAATCCAAATTAAGCAAAATAAGTTCCTATAGTTTGCTAATTTGATTTACAACAGAACCTAAGTGATTTGCATGCATTTCAAGACGTTTCAAATCCGCAATTAACATCTTAATTACGTCATGATCCGCAGTTCCTGAAACAGTGGATACATGTTCACTAAAATGATCATATCTCGAGTATACAGAATCCAAATTACGTAAACTCAGATCCTACGATTTCCTTATTTAATGGGGAACAAAATACAATTATTATTTTCGTGTTTAAACAATTTAAACAGTACCGAAAATAATCTCAAAACAGAGATTCGAAAATGAAATGCGGGAAAACTTTCGCAAACCCTAATGAACCCAAGTCGTCCTCGGTTCATGGATCGCATCCAAAACCTTCGACCTAAGGCTCTGATACCACTTGAAGAATATGGTGATATCCTCAAGCGCATCACGGAAGCGTGGGCATCGTATCAAATACGATGAAGAACGACTAGTCGAACTAGTTATTCTATGCAGCGGAAATTAAAAACTTTTTCATGCGACGAAATCACATGATCCAAGAACACTTCGCGGATCGTTTCGTCTAAACCACAAACAAGTAATAGGATCAAGGTTCATGAAAGCGGTATGCGTATGCGTTCGAACAGGTCACCAAATACTGAATAAGCGCTATGCGGGGGCATATGCGGGGTATATGCGGTTCTACACGATTTTCTATTTTAAAAAAATAAATAAATATCTATGAATAACATTACCACTGAATTTATGTATTTAAGTGGATTTGAAGAAGATATAAGGAAAACAGTTCATATTAGATGGGTGTGTATATGCTTTTAATTGCCTCATATTTAGTCACAAAAAACATTTACTATAAAAACTTCACATATTAGATGATTTGTAATAACAAAACTTCGATACAGATACATGCATTACATGAGCAAAACTTCAATCGACATATATATAAATATTTGATGATACATTCATATACTCGTGAAAACAATAAGAAAAACATAAAACATTGCATATACATAATGGTATAATGCAATGCAATTGTATACAAATGCATGTCATATTCTTACAATAGAATGAAGGAAGACGTAGAACTACGAAATTAAGGACTTGGATGAGAAGATTGAAAAGTTGGAGCTACTGTAGCAGTATGCGGGGCATATGCGGGGAATATACGGGGCATATGCAGGACACATATGCGGGGAGGGCGCATAATGCACTGATTCATGAAAACGGTGCGGTATGCATGCCGTATAAGCATATGCGGCCGCATATACGACCCGTGCAGCCGATTTCATGAACACTGAATAGGATTACCTCTAGAAGCGTGGTTGCGATCGAGTCTCTAAAGGAAGAGGCCTCCTGTCTCAAGTCCGATCCGACGGAGGAAACGCTTGCGAGCGTGTTGATGAAACACGTACTTCTCACAATACATGTTGATGATCCAAGCGGAGGATCTCATGATCTCGACACACGAGATCCGAAGTCTTCTTCACGAGCGAGGCGCATCGAAGGAGATGGAGATCCACGAGCAAACCATCGGGTAGCATAACGACAACGCTGCAGCGATAGAGAATCTCTCTAGGGCATCCATAGTGGACGGCCACATGAGAAAGAGAGAGAGAGAGAGAGAGAGAGAGAGAGAGAGAGAGAGAATAGGCGTGTAGAGAGAGAAAGAGAGAGACTTATGTTCTCATTGTGTGTAAAGAAGAGCAATGTGGTGCCTCTCCTTTTATAATATTTTGGGATCCATGGATCTCAATCCATGGGCAACACAAATCCAATGGCTCTCATTGATTTGTGTTTCTTTTAATGGCTAAGACTTGTGTTGGTAAAAATCAACAACAATCAATTTAATTTAGATTAAATCTATATTGATAAATCAATATAAATCAATCCCAAATTAAATCAATCAAGCATGGAGATTATGGAATGAAGATTGCCTCCTTCCATAATATGAGATTTGGTTGCAATCTCATGTAATCTCATGATATCTCATGAGATTACATTATTCCATGGAAATCTCCAAGATTTACAATACTTGTTGTAAATTATTCAACAAGAATAATTCATAATTATTTTGTGAATATTGCAATCTTGCCATTGGAAAATTGTGAATCACATTCACAACCCAAAATAAAATGTGAATTACATTTTCATTTTAATGTTCAATGTGAATCCAATTCATATCAACATTTAATCAACATATGTAAATTACAAATAACTCTCTCTTATATATTATAAATCACATTTATAATATATATGACTAATATGGATATTGCTATCACATTATTCATATCCATGATAATTAAATCACATTTAATCATCTTAGATCTCTATTCTCTTTTCTCAAATAATATGAATCATATTCACATTATTCACATCTTTGATAATTAGATCACATTTAATTATCTTAGATAACTCTCTTTACAATATAAATCAAATTCATATTATTCATGATAATTAAATCACATTTAATTATGCATTTTCTCAATGCTCGGATACATATATCAAAATAGAATTATCCATGCTCTTTCAAGGATAATGTGCTTTCTCCGCGAATACTTGGAGATAAGGACAGGGCGATTGTATTGTTTCACGTATAGTGACTTGAATATTGAGATCAGATCTCAAATCCAGATCTTGCGGACCTCCTATAGATGCTTGATTAAATCAAGACCGTAGATCTAATCTTCTCATTGTATCTGAATCACATTCAGATCAACGTCCAACATTTGGAGCAAGATCAGATTACTTCTCTACTGAGAGGAGTCACTAAAATCCAGACATGTTTCATCACTCCCTAGGAATGGAAGCGTCATGGTTATACAATCGTTTATGATCACATCACCCTCAGGTATTTCCAATACCTGTACATCCTACAAACTTGAAGACTCGAAATAAACCCGAAGTATTAGATCAACTTTATATTGTCTACTTCAGGGTTTTTATCAGTAAGTTTCTCATTCAATCATTGGGAGTTGGTATCGATCATATACTTTCCAAAAGCATATATCATACCTAGGTCTTGATTATATACTTTCCAAAAGTATATATCAAACCTACAAATTCAGTCAAGCTTCCAAAGCGAGACGACTGTGCACGGAATTTGATTCTTCCCAATATCTCATGAGTGAGCTCATGCCTTCCGGTTCAGTAAATGAACCTGTATGATCCCTTTAAGAGATCGTATTACTCATATGCCCTTATATGCACACTAGCGCGCCAGTGTATAGACCTTGGTTAGGTCATCAACCTATTGGTCTGCCAAATGTACATACTCAGACATATAGTAACACATTTGTCTCCGTTCAGAGGATGCGTGCTTGTATCGTGACAGCATACGATATAGGACTTTGGTTATCTCGATCTCGTTAAGTCAACTCTTTGACCTAACTAATCTAACACATCCGAATCTCAATTCCTATGCAGAGGACCTGCATCAAGAGGTCGGTCAGATATCAGCCTAACTGAGAAAGGATTGCCATCTCCTACTCAGGCTGGAGATCATCTCTTAACAATCATTTGACGGTGCTCGATGAGTCCTCAATCCAATTCTTTAGATATTCATCCAAGCACCAGCCTCTATGATTCAATTATTGAATCAACAGATGTATGATTATTAAGATGGCCACGGTACATAATCCTAATTGTACTAAGGCACCTATTATGCAAACTATTTATTCTTCATTCCAGATCAGGGAATGGTATTTGCAATAACATTTATTGCATAATGGCTCGTCGTGGGCTCACATGTCCAACACATGCGTCTATGCTTTCGCAGAGCAATCGACACATCAACATCGTCTGCCAAGTACTGAACCTGTAAGTTCCCTCTTGAGAGGGCACCTGCTCATCCTGTATGAAATCCTGCGGTACAGACAACTCAATAGCTCCATCAGTAGAAACAATGTCCTCATTACATACCTGAGGCGAGATGGATGACGAGGAAGACATGTGAGCAGGGGGAACAAATCGAACCTTTAGAGACTCCAGCTTCCCAGGCCAATCCACGCCTGGATGATATTATCTCTCATATACCACTCGATATGTTCTCCCACACGAGCAGATGCTGGGTATCCATGCTTTTGGTAGTATGGTATCCTCTGAGTATATTGGCCGACGGCAATATGTGCAAGGACTACGCTGACGTCCACTACCTCTGCCACGAGGGGTGCGCAAGGTCCTAAATATTGATTTTGGTCACTATTTCGATATCGACCAAAACAGAATTTCGGTAGAATTTCGATGGAATTTTGACCAGAATTTCGTTCATTTCGGTCATGTTTTATACTAGGACCCCATAATTCGATCATTTCGGTCGAATTTCGATTTCGACTGGATATCGATATTCGACCGAATTTCGCTGAAATTTGAGGCCATGGGGTACGATCTCTGAATTGAGTGGACCCTCCTCCACCACGAGAAGCGGTCATCATTGAAGAGGGTTGTGGAGTGACAGCATGCGGAATAAGCAGCCTGCTGAGACGGCTATAGACCTCCTCCATGGGAGGTATGGTCGCCCTAGTGAGGAGTTGTGTACGTGCAGCATCATATTCTAGGTCGAGCGCAGCAGAGAAAACTCCAACCATCGTGGAGTTCATGTAAGCCATTTACTGCTCTGTAGATATCGCAAAAGGCATGAAGCTGTGAAGCTTCTCGACCATGCCACAGAGCGAGAAGTAGAACGTGCGCAGAGAACGGTCATTCTGCTTGGCCCCGTAAATGTCAAACTTAAGCTGAAGAATAATTGCCTTATTCTTCGCTTGGGCATAGGTGAATGTCAAAATATCATGCATCCCCAGTAGGTTGATTCACAACATCATTGGCTATCTCCATGATGAGGGTCCCGGAGAGCCAAATACGTGTATACGCATCATCTTGCCTCCACGAAGCATCGATCCCGGTCTTATCCGTCAGCTCTGGCCATGTCAGGATGTGCTCCTTCCTGTTGCATTGCATGAGGGTCAGAAACTATATAGACCATAACTCATAGTTGGTCACATCCATCTTCACGATGAGAGAAGGGCCTTTGAAAGCGCTGAACAAAGAAAAAAGATCCCACTTGTTCTCTGGCATGGTGAATGATGGCCAAAAAACGAAACTCGCCTGAGAGGTAGACGGATTATAGCAAGTATACACGATCATACGGAGTATTGATTGTACGTATAGACCCATATGACCATCCTTGTGATTCCTTGAGTTGTGCTAGGGTTGGAAAACGTGAATTATCGATCTGAGATCACGTTTTCCAATCAAAAATAGACCGTTTCAAACTGCAGATCGATTTTTCAGAGGAGCACGGAGATGCGAGGGGACACGAGGGAGTAACACAGAAGGTGCAGCAACCATAGGAGCATCCAGGCAGGGCCCAGCGACGGCCTAGGGCCTTGGCAACAGCCTGGGATGGGCTCGCAGGGCCCTTGCGGCAGCCGTGTGGCGGTCTGGTACTGTGTTGGAGAGCAACGATGCGGTGGCGCAGCACCGCGGTGGTCACTGTTGTTGTGGGCAGTAGCCCGATGAGCGACGGTGCCCGCGCGGAGTCCGAGGCTACGAGGAAGGGTTAGTAGTGGGATGAGGGAATTAGGCCAGGGCTCCAGTCTAGGATTGTTGCTCTGAGCTTCTGATACCATGTGGAGATGAAAGGATGAATTGCATTATATATAGGCCCTAGGGTTCTCTTTTATATGAAAGAAATCGATTGGCAAATTACAAGAAGACGGGAAGAAAAGAAATTACATAAATAATATAAAAGATAAATAATATTTCAACAACCAGCATATGGTGATTGTACCAACCTATAGAGCCCCCTTGATTACGGCCACATCCAATCACTTTGCATATGAATATGTCCTGAAACACAAGAGAAGAGGGGTCAAAATGGTACGACAATGCAAGTCCTTACTGATTTGACCACTAGAAAGCAAATTCATCGAGAAATCTGGTGCATGTAGCATATTCTGCAGGCTCATGGATGGCATTAAATACACTTTCTCATGTCCTATGATGGGAGAATGATTCCCATCAACAATGACAACTGATCTGCCATGGGGTATAGATCTAAATGAAGTAAAGTACACTATGTTTCCACACAAATGATGTAAGTACCAGAATCCATAATCCACTATACCATATTTGTCCTGCTACAACTGGTAAAAGCATAAGCTATAACTGATGAGCTTGAAGATGCTTTGGCAAAGGCTGCATCATCTGAAGGACTTGTAGTAGTATCAGCAACATGAGTCATTAACCCCCTCAGACGAGAGACAATATTATTTAACCTCAGATTTATGGTAGGGGCCGAACTGGCAGGAGGCTCAGATTACTCAGCTACATGAGCAGATGTGGGATACACATGCTTCTGATAACATATCTCCTTTAATGACCCGGGTGATGGCACTAGATGCATAGACTACGTTGACGTCCACCTCCTCTACCACAGGGCCCACACTCTCTGAACTAAGTAGTACCTCTCTTATTGTGAGATGCAGCCATGGTTGAGGAGGCCTCTGTGGTGGCAGCGGGTGGGACAATGATTCTATTAAGACAATTGTATGGCTCCTCCATAGGAGGGATAACCGCACTAGTAAGAAGTTGTGTGCGTGCTACCTCATACTCAAGATCAAGAGTAGCCAGAAAACTCCAACCATCGTAGCGTTCATATACGCCATCTATTTCTCAGTGGACGTAGCCACTAGCATGAAACTACAAAGCTTCTCGAACATACCACGAAACGAGGAGTGGAAGTCATGTAGCGGACAACCATTTTATTTGGCCATGAAGATGTCAAACTGCAATTGATGAATCTTGGCCTTATTTTTCGCCTAACCATATGTGGTTGCAAGAATACCCTACATTACCTTGGCAGTAGGCTGATTCACGATACCATTGGCTATCTCCATGATGAGAGTCCCGAAGAGTCAAATTCGCATGTACGCGTCATCTTGCTTCCAGAAGCATTTTCCCCAGTCTTATATGTCGGCTTTGGTCGTGTCAGAATGTACTCCTTGTTATAACACTACATGAGGGCCAAAAACTACATGGACTACAACTCAGTTGATCGCTTTTAATCTTAGCGATGAGAGCAAGGCCTTGAAGGCACTGGACGAAGAGAATATATCACCCTTGTTTTCTGACAAGATGAAGAAGATGGCTGAAATAGAACTCAACTGGGGCAATAGATTGGTTTGAACGAGTTTACACGATCATATAGAGGATTGATTATATGCGTAAACTCATACAACCATCCCCTATAGGGCCCAATGAGGGCATATGCGGTGACCTGGAGTGTCGCACAGACCTCCGACGGTGCGTGAGAGGTTCTAGCAGCGATGTGGGGGCCACAATACTGGAGTTGTGATGCCCAATGCATTGATGGCAACATTGGCAGTGGGTAGAGAGGGCGACAAGTGGGGTTTAGGGTACGGGGTACAAGAACTATGGTCTATGATAGTCGCTTAGATAGCATGTGGAGAGAAAAAATGAATTGCATTAACAATGAGGCCCTAGGATTCTCTTATATAAGAGGAGAATCTTGTTTGGCAAATTACATAACAGAGATGGAAAGAAAAGAGAATATATAAAATATGAAAAGATAAATAACATGTAACATCCGGATTCAATTAAAGCCGAACTCGACCCAATTAGGGCTCGTTTAACCCAATAAAGTTATCAGGCAGTATTAAATAACTTAAATCGATCAATTAATCATGAATCAAAAGTCGTTCGGGCGAAATCGACCAAAAGTCAATCGCATTGTAATGCATGCCGCGAAAAAACCATGACAAGAAATCGAAAACAGCAAAACAAACTGAAACAACCAAAAAATCTGATTCCACGAAATAAGACCAACAGAATTGATCGTTCGTCAATCGGAGATCGTTTGATATTTTCAAGTTGTAAAATTAAACCCCAAACCAAAACCGTATCGAAAATTTCAGGGATTCATCCTCGATCCTAAGTATATTAATAGTATACTCATACTGATCGTCGTTAAAAGACGATCGAAACGATATATTTTGCATCGAAATCCGAAACTCAAGGTGCGATTACGACCAACTTTATATATGTCGGACAGATTTTGATTTAAAAAATAAAATTTTATTTTTAAATCATTTTGCCTAATTCCAGTAAAAATATATATAATATAATATAAACATTTTAAAATTTCCGATATTATTGTTAAAAAAAGGGAGGGATTTATGGCATCAGCGGGTTGATGTTAGCCTGCTGATGTCATAGCTGACATCATGCAAAGAGGAAGTTTCCTCCATCCATATTTCTATTTCCCTTTCCCTTTCCCCTTTTATTTCCTCTCGCATTATATTTTGGGATATTTACACCCATAACCCAGAGTAGTTTCGTAATCACCCCAGAAACCCTCGATAATCATGAATTACATCCAGAACCTTGAGTAAGTGCTCCGTTTTACACCTATAACCTTCTGTTAGTTTTGATCAATAACTCAACCTGAATAGTGAGTTAATCTAACCAGTCCTAGATCTAACGGCTGAAACTAATCAAAAATAAAAACAAAAAAACCACCCTACCTTCTTCATCCTCCAGCGTCACCCCCCCCCACCCCCGACCTGTGAGACCCGTCGCTGCTGAATAACCTTCAAGAGTCCCCCCGCAAAACCCGCCACCCTCGCATCCTCCCCCCACAAAACCCATCCTCCCCCTCCTTACAAAACCCATCCTCCCCCCTCGTAAAACCCGCCGCCCAACCTGGAAGACCCTCAAAATCCCCAACCGCCCAATCCCCCGCCTGCCCGACCTTCAAGAATTAAACATAATCCCCCAATCCTGTAACCATTTCTCCCAATCCCCCAATCCGACCTGGGAGACCCGCCCAATCCCCTGCCGCCCATAAAGCGATGGACCTGCGGTGGCGCTCGGGGCAACGGAACGGACAGGCCTTCATCGGCACACGGATGCGGTCCCTTCTCCTCTACGGATTCAAGTTCACTACGGATGACGTGGGCAAGAAGCGGTAACGCGACCATCCTTGTGGAGGAGAGCAGATGCTAGAGCCCGATATGGTCAGAGCCGACAATGAAGTGCGAGCTTTACAACTACTGCGGGAACAACGCATATGTGGACCAGGGGACAGAGGGGAGGTGCGAGTGCTTGCTGGGGTACGAGGGGAAGGGGTGCGAGAGGAAGACGAGGTGGAGGTGCGAGAGGAATGGGAGCAGGGAGGCAGATGTGTTCCAGAGGCTGGAGGGGCTGAAGCTGCCGGACCTCGCGGACTGGGCGTCCACGATCGGAGATGCTCCGAGCTGCCGAAAGCTCTGCGAAGGGAACTGCACGTGCAGGGCATATGCCTTCATGGAGGGGATCGGCTGCTTGCTGTGGAGCCGTGATCTCGTGGACGTGCACCGGTCCCACGACCCCCCCAGTCCTGGGCTAGAGGGTGGGCGGAGGGTCGAGGGAGCTCAGGTCGGTGGGCGGGGGTCGGAGGCAGAGGGTCGGGGGTGCTCAGGACGGCGGATGGGGATCGGAGGCGCGAGTGGGGAGGCATTGAGGTTGTGTTAATACTATATTGTGATGGCATGAGTTTGTAAATAAGAATGAGCATTAGTGGCAATTTTTTCTTTTTCTCACGAAAACCGTTAAATATAACGGTCATACCAAACAGAACATAATACAGGGTTATGTCATGTAAGCGTTAAGGACTATTCGGGGTTACTCATGTAATTATGATTTATCGAGGGTTCCTGGGGTAATTACGAAACTATTCAGGGTTATGGGTGTAAATATCCCTTATATTTTTTTAACCCTTTCTTCCAATTCTAACATGAGAGCTTTCTTCCATATTACATTCTTTATCTTCCCTTGATTGAGCAACTGCATTCTCTATTGCATGTTGGTTTTGCATGCTGCTATCAAGGCCTTGAATGTCAAGTGCGAAACGCGAAAAAATTTCCCTGTATTTTCATGTGTCTTGTGTGATCTTTAATGAATGATACACCGTGAATGTGTTGTAAACGAGTACCCGGATCTGAGGAGGTTCACAGTTGTAATGCTTATTGCGGAAAAGTTGTGATGTGAAATCGAAAACCGCGAAACAAACTGAGACCACCTAAAAATCCGATTCGACGAATAAGACCAACGGAATTGACCATTCATCAACTGGAGATCGTTTAATATTTTTAAATTGCAAAATTTAACCCCAAATCAAAATTGTGTCGAAAATTTCAGGGATTCATCCTCGATCCTAAGTATATGAATATTATACTCATATTGATCGGCATTCAGAGATAATCAAAATGAGATATTTCGCATCGAAATCTGAAACTCGAGGAGTGATTACGACTAACTTTATATATGTCAAATAGAGATTTTGATTTAAAAAATAAAATAAAATTTTATTTTTAAATCAGTAGCATATGCCTAATTCCAGTAAATATATATATAATATAATATAAACATTTTAAAATTTCATGATAAGCTGCATTATTAATGTCAGTCTGTTGATGTCATGACTGACATCATGCAAGGAGGAAGTTTCTCCCTCTCACATTATTTTTTTAACCCTTTCTTCCAATTCCAACGTGAGAGCTCTCTTCCATATTACATCTTTCTCTTCCCTTGATTGAGGAGTTGCATACTATGTTGCATGTTGCCATCAAGGCCTCGAATGTCAAATGCGAAATGCGAAAAAAATTCTGCATTTTCATGTGTCTTGTGCGATCTTTAACGATGAAATACCACAAATGTGTTGTAAACGGGTACCCAGATCCGAGGGGGTTCACATAACATCTCAACACTAAGCATGACTTTCCAGCATTTGCTCGTGCCACTGAACAGGTTGAGACTCATGTCGCCCATGCCACTACTACTAACCAAAGGTTCGATGAGTTTGTCTCCCATCTAAGGGAGATCATGCCTCCCATTTTTGGATCCTTTAGTGCTCCATCAGGCTCGTCCAACATCGTTGGCTCAGCTTCTTTTAGTACTTCAGGTATAGCCTATGCGCGTACTAGTTATTACAAGACAAACCTCTCAGAGTGGATCAATCACCATTCTGTAGAAACTTGGACTCCTTGCTAGTTGCTACTACTCATGTTCCTTTTTACTGTGACAACAAGTCCACAACAAGCATTGTCACTAATCGTGCCTTTCATGAGCAGACCAAGCATATTGAAGTCGATTGCCACTTCATTCCTGATATAGTATGAGGGAAGATCTCTCTACTTCGCACATCTCCACAGAATTCCAACTTGCAGACATTTTTACCAAGGCACTTCCAAAGAAGCGCATATCTCTGTTGACTTCCAATTTGAGTATATGATCGATAGATGTAGAGATAGTTCGTAGCATTATTATCTCTTTATGTATCTGTTTGTTATTTCATTATCTTTGATAGATCTCTCTATAATTTACCCTTAGGGTCTCTCCCTATATAAGAGAGCCTAGGGTTTTCTAAATGAATATAGAGAACTTATTTTCCCAACATGGTATCAGAGCCACCCTAGGGCTCTCCACCCACCGCCTCTCCCTTCCCCACCCGCCGCCCCTCTCTTTTCTAGCCGCTTCCAGCGGCTCCAGCTACCAGCCCGAGCACAGCCGAAGGCCACCAGGGGCCCACCGCTCCAGCCAAGCCCCGGCGGCCTCCGCTCCAGCCGCCCACCGCTCCAGCCAGGCCCCCAGCGGGCTCCAGCATCTCCCGGCGGCGCCTCCTCCTGCCGCCGTAGGCCCCCAAAGGCCTCTACCTCATCCCGGCGGCGCCTCCTCTTGTCGCCTTACGCCACCAGGCCGCCCCAACGGTCTCCTATACTGTTGTAACCCTCAAGCAGTCCCCAGGCGGCAGTCTCTAGCCGCCTCAAGGGCTGTAAGCTTCCTTCGAGGCGTGCCCTAGCCTTCTTTTCATCCGATATATGGGTTTGAGTGCGTAATCGTCTACATACGCACTCAAATCTAATGCAGTTGGTGTAGACATTCATCATGTGTCTATATATATCCTTGCTCTTCTCCGTGTAGCAGTATGTCAGAATCGAAAATCGATTTGCCCTCCACCGGCGCTTTCAAGGGTCCTGCGTCGATTGTGAAGATGGATGGGTCTAACTATGAGCTCTGGGCTATGCAGTTCATGAGCCTCATGAAGTCTAATGGTAAGAAACACATTCTTACCGAGGATGAGCCTACGGAGAAGACAGGGATCTATGCCTCATGGGAGGCTGACGACGCCTACGCAAAGGTCTAGCTGTCTGGTACTTTGACCATGGAGATAGCTAATGACGTTCTCCATCAGCCCACTGCCAAGGCAATGTGGGACATCCTTGCCGCTACATATTCGCAGGTGGGAAATGAAACAAAGATGTTGCAGCTTCAGCATGACATTTTCACCATGAAGCAGAGCGGCAGACCTCTTCTTTCCCTATACACATCCCTAAGAGGGATGTTTGAGAAGCTATACAGTATCATTCCTCTCAACGCTACTCCTGAACAGCAGAAGACGTTTCAGAACGCCACCATGGTGGGCGTTCTACTTGCTGCTCTTGATCCTGAGTATGATGCTGCCCGGTCCCAGATCCTAGCCGATGTAGTTATTCCTCTAGTGGAGGATGTTTATAGACGGCTCAGTCGCATTCCAGTCCCCTCCAACGCTTCTACTCCACCCCCATCAGCGGTGGCAGTCTCGCGTGGGAGAGGTGGACCGCATTCTGGCCGTGGTCGTGGACGTGGTCGTGGACGTGGCCGTGGACCCCAGGGAAGGAGTGGCCGCTTCAGTCAGACATGCTCCTATTGTCACCGCACAGGACACTCAGAGGAGACATGCTATTCGAAGCATGGATTCCCAGCATCGGCACGTGTTGCCGAGCATTCTCAGTCTCCATTTCCCTCTACTGCAGATAGTCGCTTTGACGAACTTGTGGCTCGTCTCCGAGATATTATGCCACAGTCATCTGCTGATTCGTCTGGTGGCTCCTCAGATATTGCCGCCACTGCCTCCGCCAGTTCATCTGCTGTTGCGAGCACTTCAGGTAGATCTCCTGCATTCATATCCCCTCATGATATATCTGACTGGGTGATAGATTCCGGAGCCACACATCATCTCTGCCGAGACAGAGGCAGATTACAGGCCTACATGGATATTCCTCCCAGCCGTTCAGTTCAGATAGCCGATGGTACATATTCACCACTGGTTGGACAGGGGGAGGTTTTTCTATCCTCCACTATGCAGCTACAGAACGTCTTACATGCTCTTGGGTTCTCTATGAATTTGCTATCTATTAGTCAGATTACCAAGGATTTGAATTATCGTGCCATATTTGACCTGTCTTCTCTCATCTTTCAGGACATACTCACGGGCAAGGTGATTGGTTGTGGCTCTGAGCAGAATGGCTTATATCGACTGGTTCGGGATTCCTATGTTGGCGTCTCATCCTTTTCTGCTGGACCAGTCTCTCCGTACATTTGGCACCTCCGGTTTGGTCATCTTCCACTCCAGAAAATGCGTCATCTTCTGCCCCAGATCTCTCCTAGTTCGTCCTTCAAATGTGAAGCGTGTCAGTTGGGAAAGCATCACAGGTCGAGCTTCCCACGTCGTCTGAGTCGAAGCAGTAGCTCCCCTTTTGAGTTGTTACATGTTGATATATGGGGTCCGAGTCGTGTTCCCGATCATCAAGGACACAGATTTTATCTTGTGGTAGTGGATGATTTCTCACGTGTGTCATGGGTCTTTCTTTTGAAAAATAAATCTGAAGCAGGAGATGTGATCAAAAATTTGCTTAATGAAGTGCAGAATGTTTTTTCTACCTCTGTCAAATATGTTCGAACGGATAATGCCCTTGAATTTTGTACGCGCTCACTTTCTCTATTCCTTTCGTCAAAGGGTATTATTCATCAAACCACTTGTGCGTATACCTCACAACAAAATGGTGTGGCGGAAAGAAAGCATCGCCATCTCTTGGATATCACTCGAACACTGTTGATCCAGAGTTGTGCTCCTATTTCGTTCTGGGGCGATGCTGTTCTTACTGTCTGTTATCTGGTTAACCAAATGCCATCCTCTGTTATTGGGGATAAGATACCCATTTCTCTTATTTTTCCTGACAAGGAGTTATTTTCACTGACTCCACGTGTTTTTGGTACTGTGGCTTTCGTTCATCGTCTATCTCCCGGACTTAACAAACTCTCTCCTAGAGCTGTCAAGTGCGTCTTTGTTGGTTATTCCAGAACTCAGAAGGGCTACCGGTGTTATGATCCTGTGACTAAGCGGTACTTTGTGAGTGCTGATGTCACTTTCTTTGAGTCGGTCATGTATTTTTCTCCTGCAGGTGACAGCATGGTACCATCCGCTACCACTGCTGATATCTATGTTCCTCCACCACCTACATTGAGTACTCCTGAGTTGTCTCATGTGCCTGTCTCCACGCCAGCACCACCACCACCACCTCCTCCACCCATTCCACGACCTATCGTCTCACCGTTACCTAAATTCTATACACGTCGTCCAGGTCCTGCTCAGACTACACAACAGCCAATCAACGCGCCTCAGGTATGTTCCGATGGCATTACTACCGACGGGTCAGGTTCGGTACATGTGCAGGACCCCTCCAGTATGACAGATGATGATCTTGATGTTCCGATTGCCATTCGGAAACAGAAGCGGTAATGTGCCTCTTATCCATTTGCGTCACAGGTGTCTTTTCATCGTCTCACTGGTGATTTTCAGAGGTTTGCCATAGCCTTGTCGTCCGTGGATATACCACGGACATACCGGGATGCTTTGCAGAATGATTGCTGGCGAATAGCAATGGAGGAGGAGATGAGGGCCCTACAATCTCGTGGCATATGGTCTTTGGTCCCTGCACCTTCTGATGCTTCAGTTGTGAGCTGTAAATGGGTCTTCACAGTAAAATATCATGCAGATTGCACGTTGGATAGGTACAAAGCCCGCTTGGTCGCACATGGGTTTACACAAACCTATGGTGTGGATTACATGGATACATTCTCTCCAGTGGCGAGACACTCTACTCTTCGTATTCTCTTATCCGTTGCTGTGGTCCGTGATTGGAGCATATCTCAACTAGATGTCAAGAATGCCTTCTTATACGGGGACTTACAGGAGGAAGTCTACATGCAGCAGCCACCTGGGTTCGCTGCTGAGGGGGAGAAGCATATGGTCTATAGACTTCACAAGGCGATATACGGCCTCAAACAGAGTCCGAGAGCATGGTTCCAGAAGTTGTCTAGCCTAATTGAGCAACAAGGATTCAAGAGGTCAAATGCCGATCACTCATTGTTTATCCAGAAGTCATCGGCAGGTACGGTTGTCGTTATGGTTTATGTGGATGATATTCTTGTTACAGGAGATGATGCTCAGGGCATAGAAAGGGCGAAGGCATTCCTAGGACGTCAGTTTGTTACAAAAGATCTTGGGACCCTTAGATATTTTTTGGGGTTGGAATTTGCAAGGAATGCACAGGGTTTGGTGATGACCCAACGGAAGTACATTATAGACTTCCTGACTGAGACTGGCATGGATGGATGCAAACCATCAAGTATTCCCATGGACCCTAGCATGAGGCTGTATGATGGTGATACTGAAGAAGTAGTTAAGAGGAGATATAGAGAAATGGTGGGAAAACTCCTCTACATTACCATAACTCGCCCAGACATTCAATTTGCAGTTAGCAGGGTGAGTCAATTTATGGAGCAGCCAAGACAGGTTCACATGGATGCTATACACATGATACTGAGGTATCTGAAGTCTTCTCCAGGGTCAGGGCTGCTATTCAAAAAGGGCACAGATTTATCCATCTCAGCGTGTGCAGATGCAGATTATGCAGGATGTCCTACGGATCGGAAATCAACCTCAGGGTTTGCAGTTTTTGTTGGAGGCTCTTTGGTTTCTTGGAAAAGCAAGAAACAAACTGTTGTGGCAAGGTCCAGTGCCGAATCCGAATATAGGGCCATGGCTCAAGCCAACACGGAAATGATGTGGGTTCGTTCAGTACTAGAAGATCTACATGTAGTAGTGCCCCTACCTATGAAGCTTCAGTGTGACAATCAGGCAACATTGTTCATTGCCAATAATCCAGCTTTCCATGAAAGGACCAAGCATATTGAAGTTGACTGTCATTATACTAAGGACCTGATCCAGAGAGGATTGATATCTACTGCACATGTGAGCTCAGGAGATCAGACTGCAGATGTGTTCACCAAACCACTGCTCAGAGGACCGTTTCAGAGATGTTCATCCAAGCTGAGCATGATAGACATCTATGCTCCACCTTGAGGGGGAGTGTAGAGATAGTTCGTAGCATTATTATCTCTTTATGTATCTGTTTGTTATTTCATTATCTTTGATAGATCTCTCTGTAATTTACCCTTAGGGTCTCTCCCTATATAAGAGAGCCTAGGGTTTTCTAAATGAATATAGAGAACTTATTTTCCCAACAATAGATATGCTCCAACTTGAGGGAGAATGTTGATGTTATTAATTTTTTATATATGAAGTTTAATCCTATGTTTAGTTTATTTCCATGTACTCTCTTTGTATGCGTAATCCTTTGAGACTATTTTGTAGTTTCTACTTATTGGTCCGTAGGGTTTCACACGATATAAGAAACCATACCTCATGAACAAAAAACATCTCATTGCATTCGCTGATTTTCTCCATAAGATTTGAATCTTCGGGCTTCCATCTTCAGGATGGTTATAAATAGATGGTGTGTGTTAGTATAAGAACCATCCAAGAGAATATTGCATTGCTTCCAACGCCATCTTGGCGTAATTGCATGGAAGATCGAATAATAGAAGTTGTACCAAGAAATAACAAAATTACCTTGTCATGTATTTAACGAGGCCAGGAAAGAAGCTTCTCTTAGAATGCTCAACATAAAATATTTCAGCATTAGCTTCATCAAATTGAAACTGCGTCTCCTTGAGGATATGAAACCCAGAATCTAGGATAATGTTCTTTATCCTTTCTGTAAAGTTACCGTACAAACCATCAGGTTTTATCATTGCCAGAGTCCTCTCCTCTGCAGTGACATGGCTAAAAATCAAGGCATTGATCATTCTGAATCAGTAAAAGAAGAAAAGAGGACTTGTCTCAAACAACAAATATGGTGAATTTTAAGGTGCCAGAATTTCACTAATTGATAATGAAGAAAGATTTCGCATAAAGTATGTATTACAGCAGTACTTGACTGAATATGCTGAAAATGGAATGAATTGCAAAAACTCTAGAAGGTTAGACGATAAGCTTTGGCAATTTAGTTTAGATATGTGCATACCCATTATGCGTCCATGCACCCAGCTAAGTGCCTATTCGAATCGGAGCACAATCGTTTTTTGAAAAAGAGATCACGGCACTTTATGCAGTATGCTTCTTTGTTTCACGCAATTTACAAAGAAACGTCTGGCAAAGAAGGATTGGACGTTGAAGACTCAAATACCATACCAAACCAGACCTCCTATCACCAAATCTTACTATACACAGCAATGGTCTTTGTCGAAATTATCATGCCACAGTTGAGTTATTCGGTGATCTAATAATAGATTAAAATAAATTAAGAAGATGTAAAGTATTTTTAAGCAAAAACAGAGTATAGAATGCCGCGCTCCTTTTTCCTATAACATTGACCCTAATCCATCGCCTAAAGCTTCATAATCATGACCAGATTCCAACTTGTACTGATTAAAATACTGAACATTTTATCTCGTGCCATCAGTGGCATGGCACTGCTATCATGAATTCATTCATATCAGATAAAGTATGCTCAAATATTCTTCTTCCCTAAATTGATTGCGTGTGGTTGATGACGGAAGGATAGAAGGCTTTATTTCCCATATATGACGTTTGAAAGAGCCAGTATGAATTTCAAGGATCCGTTCAGATTTCAATATGAAATTCATCGCAACATTTACAGTGTGCCCCAAGTTGAGTCTGTTGGTGTTGTTTTTACGGTTGAAGAAGGTATGGTCTCGAATTTCAATGAAATTTCCATTTCTTTAGGTTACCGAAATCGAAACGTTGGCATATTTTTTTCCAGGATTTCAATGAAATTTCATCGAAATTGCGTATGTTTTGGTGAAAGAATAAAAATAAGAGAATCTACCCTTCGCTTTCATCGAAATTTGCTTATATTGATGAATTTTACTTATTTATTTGCTGATGTGTTGAATTGTTAAGTGTTTTACATTGTTTGAAGAAGTTTCCTTTTTTAGTTTCTAAATTTTAGATCTAAATTCAAATCAAATAAGTTAAACACAAGATTTAATAGTTAAATTCAAGTTTTAACTGAAGACAACAACAACAAAGCATTTTCCCACATTAAGTAGGTCGGCTACATGGATTCTTTACCTCCATTCAGATCTATCTTGGGTCATCGGGCTTAGATCCACAAAACTAAGATCCCTTCGGATAGTCTCATTCATGGAAGGAAATATCGGGATATATCGGCGATATATCGCCGATATATCGATATCGACATGGGACCGATATGGGTACCGATACGGCGATATATCCCAATTTCCAGGCATTTTCTTCACAAAAGCTCGTCGATATGGGCGATATTTCGACGATATATCATCGATATATCGTCGAAATATCGTATCGATACGATATCGAAACGATATCGATATCGATACGGCCTTCCATGGTCTCATTTCAACGCTTCTAGGGCCTTCATCGCCCTCTCTTAGGCAGCTCAACATCTCAAACTCACATCTCCTATCTGGTGCATCACCTGACCTCCTTTGAAAATGTACAAACCACCTTAAGTAGTTTTCTCGCATCGATCAGAGCTACACCAGTTTTCCTTCTAATTATATCATTCCGAATCCAATCTCTGCATGTATGTCCACACATCCATCTGAGCATTTTAATTTCTGCTACTACCATTCTTTACACATGTTTATGGTTCACAGACCAACATTCAGATCCATATAGCACAGCAAGTCTCGTGGCTGCTTTGTAAAACTTTCCTTTGATTTTGAAAGGAATTTTCTTATCACATAGAACAGTGGAGGTTCTTCTCCACTTTAACCAACCTGCATTTATTATATGAGTAACATCTCCATCAATTTCCCCGTCATGTTGCAAATGTTTGCTTAATTAAAGAGATTTATATTTTTTTATTCTATTTTATTTTGATATGCATGTTTTGATGAGTAGTTATTATATGTGTCACTTCATTCTTATTGAAGAGGTGATAATCACGACTTTTGCTTCCAGCTTAGCATAGAGTTTGACTCTAGGCAATATGTTGTTCGACATATCAACATATCTGATGACTATGGCAATAATACCACTTCATTTCTATTTTATTTATTGAGTTAGGAATATTAAAAACATTAGTTCTTGGAAAAAGTCAAGTTTAGAGTCATTTGCAGGATTTCCAACAATTTCATTAAAATTCTCCGAAAATTGTCCTTCCAGACTTCAGCAAAACGAAATCGAAACCGAAATTTAAGGCTTTTTGCTTCTCCCCATTAAAGGAGTGTGCGTTGTTGTGTGACTGCTACGTTGTTAGCAACCTTCAAGTCTCGTGATTGTAAGTATTTGCCTACTATCAAGTTGGATAGAGATTGTTCTTGTAAATGCTACGTAGTTTCTTAGTGTTAATTGATTTGTTTGTGCCTTGTATAACATATATTTTACGATCACAAGCTATATAATACATCTATTAGACATACATGTTAGAAAGATTTGTGTTCGTGTGTGTCTTATTATATTTATAAAATTAAATTTTTTTAAGTTCAAAATATTTTGGTTAGATATAAGTTCTAAGTTATCATTTCGATTTTCAATTTCTTACATGAGATATCATTTTGCTAGTACTCTTTGTTGGCCAGTGTTTTTTTGTTATTATTCCACATGTTACCGTTCTCTTTATGTTCAAGAGGTGAAACCAATGTCTTCTGATTTCGGTTTCAAATTTGATTCTAAACAGCATACTACTTTTTTTACTGTTGGAGTGATTTGATGGAAATTTAATGTCATATATCATGTTAATATCTTACTATTTGCATAAAACTATGTATTTTTGTCTCATTTATTGGATTAAAGAATATCAAATATCTTAATTTTAGAAAAAAGTGAGTTTTCAAGCAATTCCCCAGTTTCTTACCATTTCACCAAAATTCCACCGAATTGCTCTTACCAGGATACTGAAACGAAACTGAAATATGACATTTGAGGCCTTGGAAGAAGGCATTATACACCATGGAATCCAACTGAGTGAGAATCTGCAGTTTTCATAAGTATCACATAGTTGCAATCCTCCCCACCATGGACCTGAAAATATGGTTCTTATGTTAGTACAGATGTGTTGTCCACAATGGTCACTCACACGGTTGATGAAGAATTTTACAGTGGTTTCGGGGTTGGAGATATTTTTTGTAATTACTTCAGTATGTTACAAAATCTTTTTTTGGAGAGTGGTGCTCAAACTTCAAAAGGTGTCACTACCGTCCTGGATTTGTAACGAAGAGAATTCCAACCTATTATCAGTACGCAGACGCTTCACCTTCTTAAAAGTCTGGTTCTCCATCAAGATCTTCCATTGTAAGGACTAAAATGTCTTGCTCATGTGCTTCATCATGAACACCCAAACCATTTTGAAGAAATCGTCATAACAGTAAATATCTGACACCACTCAAAGATGGGACTGGTAAGGGTTCCAACATTCGACATGAATATAATACAGTATCTCCTTCATCAAGTGAATATACTTACTAGATTGTTTCATGTATTATTTTCCAAATGCACAATGCTCGCAAAACTCCAACTTTGATCCTTTGAGATCCCTGAGGAGACATTTCTTATTAGGGATTTTTATCCCACAAATCCTATGATCTTTGTAAATTATCTTTTCGACCTTTGAAACATCGATATTCCTCCCTCAACCATGTAAACTTGCTAACTCTTAATGTATAGACCCTACGGTTAACTTCCATACATTTGGATGTTAAAACTAACTGGATTTCTTGAATTTCTTTTCCATGATACACATTTTGTTTATCAAAATTACAAAGAATGTCATCCCCTCTTCTCCTCCTCGATGACATCCCCTCCTCCCCTTAGCCTCCCTCATTCAACCTCCCCTCGGCCTCCCCCCTTCCGGCTCCTGACAGACGTAGGTGACCTGACCCACCTCCTTTACGAGTGCATCACCTACCAGAGATACCTCAATCTTTCCCTCGACTCCCTACTCTCGCAGCGCTCAGACCTCAACTGCCACCTGCTCTCCCTCCACAACTCCTCCCACCTCCTCTCCTCTCTTGCTCTAACTCCAGTTGCCTCCTCTCCTCCGCCTCCTCCACCTCCTCCCTCGTCGATCGAGTCAACTCCAAGATCCACCAGCTCAACCTCGCGCAGTCATGCGTTCACGACACCATCTTCTGCATCGATGCCATCATGGATCGCTCCCGTTGCCTGGACGCCGCCCGCAAGGCCCTCTAAGCCGACGAACTTGAGTCTGACGCCAAATATGTCAAGACCTTCCTATATATCGACTATCGATTCAAGGGCTCTATCGCGTCCGAACAACGCGAGCAGCTCCTCGACACCAAGCGGTAGCTCAAGTCCGTCATCTGTCGCTGCCTTGCCAATGTCGTGGACCAAAGGGACCACGCCTCCATCCTACGCTTCGCCAGAATCTTCCTGTCACTCGAGCTCTAGGACGAAGAGGAAGGCCTCCAGATCTATGTCTCCTACCTCCACAAGGTGATCACTTGCAGCTCCCTGTCTCATTTTATAGAAAGACGATGAAGAAGGGTAGAGGAGAAGGAAGGAGAGATGGAGATGGAAGATCCATCGTCTGACTTTCTTTGGTTAGATTAACTCAACTTTAACTCAAGTAATTGACTACAATAAAGTTAAAGTTAACACTAGGGTCTGTGGGGTAAGACGGAGCAAATTTTCTAGGTCAAGGGAGGAATATCGATGTTTCAAAGATCGAAAGGGTAACTTACAAATATTATAGGGTTCGTGGGGTAAAAATCCCTTCTGATTAAGGATATTTGTCCCCATATGATTCATGTACCCTAGCCGCCTATGCCACAACTTTGTTTATGATTTTACGACTTGGAATTGTTAGATACTTGATTGCATACTAATTATATTATTGTTTTGATGATAACAAATATTTATGAGTACAGTAAATTTCTTGACAAGTTCATTCTAAACTTGAAGCAACTTAATAGAGAATTTTTATCAAGGATGATAAAGCTCTACTCAATGAGTCAATTGACTGGTTGAAAGTTGTGGATAAATTTACAAAGAAGAAAGAATGCTTTTACATAGGATAGGTAAAAAGTCTCAAATATATATGCATATGCATCATTTAGGAATATCAAGTTCAAGCCACATTTATGGATCAACATTCATGATCTGATCGATCAATTTCCTCTGATCGATCAACCTATTTGACTTGATTGACCATTACTAATCGTTCAACCTACTTGATATGTTCGATCACCTTTAATCGGCCAGTTTCCTTTTATGATCAATCAAAATTTGAATTCAAACCCTCCGACAACTATCAGATGATCGATCACCTTGATCTACATGATCGATTAACTAAATATGATCGATCACCTTCTTTGTATGATCGATCATATGTATCAAATCTTTAATGATTTCTTTTCGAATTTGTTTCCAATCGCTCTATTTTTGAATGGTCATCCCCTACCACTATAAGTAGGACACATGACCCTTTGTTGAGAACACTTCATTCCAAGCCAAAGTCTCTCTCTCTCTCAATGTTCTATTTGAGACCGTCTCTCTTGCTCCTTCAAGATCACATCTTGGGAGTCAGACGTCTACATGATCGGTTTACAACTTCATTATTTATTACAACGTGCATTGCCTTAGCTGCATAGCCCGCATTATTCGCATTGCATTTATATTTGAGGCTTTATATACTTTTTTTAATCTTTACTTTGTTGTTGTACTGTAACACTTGGTGTTTGATTCAAGGACTTGGTGTTTGATCCAAGTTATGGGGAAGACTTTGGTGCGTGATCAAAAGTACATGTAAATGATTGAGTTGTCCGTGGGAAATAACTTGAGATAGTCGACAGTTGATTGACTTGGTCAATCAGGAAATCCCAAGTCAAGTGACTCAGAACGTGATTTTTACTCAATGGGGTTTCCATGCTAAAATACTCTTTTTTGTGATTGTCTTGTTTTATGGATTAAATGCTTATATTTATGGTGATTATTTCTGCAATTATTATTTTTTTGACATAACTTTTTGTTTAGCAATTCAGAGGAGCTCACAAGGATGCCGCTACAATAGAACTGATAACTATAGACCCATGCATGACATATAGAGTCTTTTTCTTATTATCGTTGATGAAACCCGAGCTTTGACAACCCCCATAACTCCACCTTCAATGTTATACTTATATCCTTCAAAGTCCAAGACTCCAAGGGATGTCAGGTTCTTTCTTTCTCAGATCGAACATGATGAATATTTGTCATGGTACTCACGATTCCATCATACATCTTGTTATTCACAGAGCCAATACTAACAATCTTGCATGATTTATCATTTCCCATGATGACATTTCCATCGTTTATCTTCGTGTAGGTGCAGAACTAATCATACTTGGGGGTCATATGGTAAGAACAATTTGAATCAAGTACCCATGTGCTATCAGTCACCTTTTAATATGTGATGATGAGAACTAATAATCTTAAGAACATGTGCCTCCCTGAGCTACTGCAGCAATTATGGCCTTCCTTTTCTTTTTCGAGCAGTATTTCTTCCAATATCCAAGTTCCTTACAATAATTGCAGATGTCCTTTAGATTGTGATTCTCGAACTTGGACTTCTGATTTCGTTTCTTCGCATACATAAAACCAGCATTACTCTTTCATGAGTCATAACCAAGCTTATAGCCTGAGAGTCATGCTTGTCATTAGCCATGAGCTGAAGTTCATATGTATGCAAACTCGCCCAAACTTCCTCTAGGTTTATCTCTTCTTTGGCCACAATGAAGAACTAAACATGATTCTCATATGATAATGGAAGAGAAACTAATAGAATTAATGCAGCATTATCATGTTCAATCTTGACATCTACATTTATAAAACTCAACAACAATGTGTTTAAGCAATATGGATGTCCTTTAAGTGAAGTCTGTTCTTGCCTTCGGAGAGAAAATAGACGTTGCTTCAACAGCAACTTATTGGTTAGAAATTTCATCATGTATAGATTTTCGAGTTTCAACCACAAACCAACCAGATCGTCTCATCAACGACCTTCGCGATAATCTCATTTGCCAAACATTGCATGATCATCGAGTGTTCTTTCTCTTCATACACCATTATTCCATGGATTTGAGTGTCTTCACCTCTCTTGGTCCAACGACACTCAGATGTCTTGCTGCTTCAGAAAGGCACACATCTTGATCTGCCATAAATAGGATCCCTTCATCCCCCATAAACTTCTCGATCTTCAGATTGTGTGACGTCATCTACTTGATGATCCTAATGAAAATTATGCTTTGATACTACTTTGTTGCTAGTAACGAAAGAAAATACGCACAAACACGAACAATCAAGCAAACTCGCAAACACACAGATTTACAAGGTTCATAGCGATCGATTTCATTATTTTTAGAGAAGAAAATACAGATGATATAGAGAACCATAATCCTAAGGAGATTATATACTATTCCATGTACAAATGGATCATGAATGCATAGAGATTTGAACAAAAATTTATTTCGAGACAAGGGCTGAAGTTCATTTGCAAAGAAGATCGATTACGTGGACACACACGTAAAGATCGGATTTGGAATGATGCAATCAGAAAGAAAGTTAGTGTAGCTCCGATTGAAGATAAGATGCGAGAAAACCACTTAAGATGGTTTGGTCATTTGCAAAGAAGATCAGTTGATGCACCAGTTAGGAGATGCGAATGTTGGGATGTTGAGTCGGCTAAGAGAGGGCGAGGACGCTCAAGAAATGTTGGAAAGAGACTATATGAAGGGATCTTAGTTCTGTAGATATAAGCTCGGGATTGATCCACGATAGATCTGAATGGAGGCGAAGAATCCATGTAGCCGACCCTACTTAATTGTGGGAAAAGGCTTTGATGTTGTTGTTACTTAGGAGCATTGCCCCTTGCAACCCTCGCAAGATGGGGCGCACCTACTCCCCCTTAGCCCCCTCCAAGCTCACTACCCAAGCATCGAGACCCTTGTTCCGGTAGGGTATGGTGCGACCAGAGGGGTTGCATATGACGTTTCTTCAACTGGGTCCAATAGAACAAATGATTAAGGGGGCACGTGCCCCCTCCTCCTTACAGAAATAGCAGGAGTAGTGCCCCAATCAGGAAACGAAATTATTATATGGATACTTGGATCTATTTGCATCTAAGATCCATTTGTATTGGGACTAGTATATAAACTCCCTGGGATTAGGGTCCGTTATATTTTCTTCTCGACAAATAGCGAAAACAAATCGCCACCTCCCAAAGAAGTATCCTAGTAACATGTGAACCTTCTAAAAATTCACGTGTTTGTGTTTTTGTTTGATTGATAATGTTTGGCCATGTTTGCTTATGCTGCTCTCAACAAATAATCTAATACAAAGCTGAAGAAAATACTTGCAGCATTTAGGGGATTCATGTTAAATAGATTGAAATGACCCGTCTATAGAACACACAACCAAATTGCTTAAACTTTCGGAGATTGATCTGGTTTGTTAACTAGATGTAATGCAAACTCGAAACAGAAACTTCTCTCGAGTTCAAACTCGGTTCGTTGGGCTCCCCGCGCACGTAATGAGAAGACATCATACCGAACATGTAACATGATTTCAAGTATACACAGAGTCCAAATCGGAGCATGCTTGATCCCACATTCAAAAGAATAAAACGGACACAGAAACTTACTACTCGTATTTTATTACAAATAAACACACCCACGGCACGTGTTCCTCTCATAAAAAAATCACGGCATCAAGTAACGGATGTCGAGAAGCGGAGCTCGATCGCGCATTAGTTTGGGAAACATCATGGAGATTGGAACAGGATCTTGCGACCGTTACGATGACGGGAAGGAGAGCGGGGAAGGGACGAGGAACCCTAACCTGGCGGAGAAAAGGAAGATGAGCATAACCGGGGAGAGGAAAAAGCGCGACATGGAGGACGTGAAGTGCACAAATAGTGGACTCTTCTGGACCAGTTTCGGACTTTGCACGAAGAGCGAGGCGGCGGTGACCCTTTCCTTTTGGTTAATGGGTTACACAAGGCATGTTTGGTTGGTATCTCATGTATATTCTCATCTTCATCCATGTGTTTCTTGGTTGAGGTTATTTATATGGATCCTATAATTTCTTTGATATAATAATTTTTAATCATGTTAAATAAAAAAAGTAATACAAAAGATATATTATAATCATTAAACAGTTAATATAATACATAATCAGTGTAAGATCACATCACATTTATCATTTCAACCCTCCTAACCATCCAAACAACTAATATTAACAAGAGGATACCACAACCCAACCAAATCCAGTTACCAAATAGCCCCCTAGTAATTTGATGTATTCCCTTGCATTATTGAGTTGGAATTTCATCACAAATCAAGGTGACGTCATATCACATTCCTTATTTCAAATCATCTACATCCATTGTAACCATCCAAACAGCTACTATTCACATTAGGTTATTCCAACCCACCCCACTCCAGTAACCAAACAGACCCCTTGCATAACTCGTCGGGAGGGGGTAGTATGTTGATTCCCAATTTTGATCCAAGAATCATTTTTTATGTTTATATTTTAAGTATTTTAGGAGAAAATTGCATCCTTGTTCTTTTATTTGAAGTTACACTTTGTGATTGTTGTAGCGATTCAAAAATCGATGGAACAATTCATATGGATATATTGAATGGGAATAAATTCAAAAGTTGAAGGTCAAATCTATACTATATATTAAAGGTGGTCAATGCACATATGGCCATTAGTTATGATAGTAGCAGGAGAGTAAAATTGTCATGTCCATGTTAAAAGCATGCAACCCTCATACTTAGACCTAGCCAAAATACAGGTCAGGCCGGCCCATGGGATGGGTTGAACGGGCCGAGGTTCAAAAACCTCTGTCCAAAGTCCGCAATGGGCCGACCCATGACTCATTTCATTCTTTTTCCATTAATTTTTTTAATGGTATCTAATATGTATAAATTATTTTATTAATACCATTTATACTTTATATAACTAATATAAGTAGTTTACATGTTACTTGGCATGTAAACTATTAAACTTTATTTAAAACAAGTGTCACATATTAAAACTTGACATGTATCGTATTAACACATGTATTATTCAGCTTATATTTATATATTTTTTTATTTTTTACGGGTCGGTCCATACTGGCCCATGCTCAAATCTCCTAGCCTAAGCCCAGCCCATGAGTGGGCTACGCGGGCAGGCCCCCAGCCCGTTGGTCAGATCTACTCATACTGCAAGGAGCAGCTCCTCCCCATCCCTACCGTCCCACCCCTGCCCATCCTTTCAACGACCACACATCATCGATGTTGCCATAACCTCCCTCAAACATTCCTGCCCCCTCTCCCTATTCCGCCTCTCAGATTCCCCAATGGACTTACCACGTATCTCGTCGTCATTAATGCCCTAAAGTGGGATAATACTCATGTTGCGTAACCATCTTCACATCCCTTGAATAACATATACTCGTTAATAATCACAATGGACCCGCCACGTGTGATTAACATTCACAAAAATAGAAGAAAATATCATATGTATAAACATCCATAATGATGTTCAGTATAATATTTACATTTGTAGTTCCACAGTTTATTAAATAAATGTATATCAAAGTTATAAGGTGCATATCAATGCTAAACAAAAAGACTAAGATTTGAAAATTACTAGGTATTATACATCTTTAGAAGTGTACATAATCCTTGAATAAATACTAACCCGCTTAAACTTACAATATGTGTAAGCAAATCCAAAAGAGTAAAAGTAGAATAAGAATTACTAAAGATTTCTAACGATCGTTTGTCAATTGATCTCCTAATTATGTGTCTCCTGTATTGTTCCAAGCATAGCAATATGCAAAATTGATAATTCCATAGCAAGTTTCCATATTATCGCATACATAATTGACTATTGTTGAAAACATATCCTTGAAAATCTCACCTGACATGGCACTCTCCATATAATAATTAACAAATGGTCCAGCTCGCGTCAGACTATCAATGTCACGAGGAAGTGTACAATGCTAAATTGAAGGAATGCTTACTATAGATTTTCTATGAGTTTATGTGTCTTTTAGAACTAGTTATTTTTTATATTTAAATGATGAAAATTGGAGGAAATGATTTGATTTCATGAACTAAATGAAAATACAAATTTTGTAAGAATTTCATAATAACTCCATGCCAAGGAATTAAATACATAAAAGAGTTACAATGGAATTATGTATTTTTAAAAAAATGAAAATGATGTCTTAAAAACAAATATTTTGCTCCTCGTGGCTATAGATATCAATGAAATAAATTAATGAAAACTTATGTATTTTTTACATGATTAGACAATACTAAAATGAGTAACTTACAAAAAAGTCCCTGAAGGGTACACACGATTTCAAAGACATATATGAACTTTAAAAGGTAATAGTGTGGTACCCAAACTTTAAGATTCGTCTCAATGTGGTTCTTCACTATTGAATTTTAGTTGATTATTTCATCTTTCCAACCTTTAATTTCAATAATCAAGGACCACATTGAGACAAATCATAAAGTTCGGGTATGACATTGTTACTTATTAAAGTTCACGCATGAGATTGAAATCATGTGTATGATCAGGGATTTTTTGTGATTTACTTCATTAAAATTGGCAATATTTTTAATGCAATTACTTTTATTTTTAGGTGATCAATGCACAACAATAAGTTCGGGGATGACATTGTTATCTATTAAAGTTCATGTATGACATTGAAATCATAAAGTTTGGGTATGACATTGAGATAAATCATAAAGTTCAGGTATGACATTGTTACTATCAAAGTTCATGTATGACATTGAAATCATGTGTATAATTCAGGGATTTTTTGTAATTTAATATATCAAAATTGACAAGATTTTTAATGCAATTACTTTTATTTTCCAGATAATTAATGCACAACAATAACAACGCCTTTTCTCACAATTAAGTAGGCCAACTACATGGATTTTTTTACCTCCATTCAAATCTATTTTCGGTCATCCTCAGTCTTAAATCCAAATAACTAAGATCCCTTCGGATAGTCCCATTCCAACACTTCTTGGCCCTTTCTTGCCCTCTTTTAACCAGCTCAACATCCCAAATCATGAATCTTCTAACCGATGCGTCAACCAACCTCCTTTGCAAATGGACAAACCATCTTAAGTGGTTTTCTCCCATTTCATCCTCTATATGAGCTACACCAACTTTTCTTCTGATCGCATCATTCTGAATCCGATCTTTTTATATATGACCACATATCCACATTAGAATTTTCATTCTGCTACTATCATTTTCTACACATGTCTATGATTCACCGGCCAACATTCTGAACCATAGAGTATAACAAGTCTCGCAGTTGTTATATGATACTTTCCTTTAGCTTTCAAAAGAATTTTCTTATAACAAAGAATAATAGATGCTCCTCTCCACTTTACCCAACCTATATTTATTCTATGAGTAACAACTCCATCAAGTTTCCCATCATATTCAAAATAAATCCCTAAGTATATAAAAGAATATTTCTTTTGAATGCTATCATCTCCAATCTTCACCTCTATTCCTTCACTAATGCTTTTATCAAATGCGCACTCTATATATTCAGTCTTAGCCATACTTATAAAAAATCCTTTAGTCTCCAAGGCATGTCTCCAAACTTCCATCTTCTCATTCACTCCATCTCTTGTCTCATCAATAAACACAAAATCATCGGCAAACAATATACACCAAGGTATCTCATCCTGAATGTGACTAGTCAACTCATCCATAATCAAAGATAATTAATAAATAAAGTTCAAATAGTTAAATAAATACACGCGATAGAAAATGCAACATTCTCAAAGGTAATAATTTAAAATGAAGTTCTACACGAAATAAAATTAAAGGAATAATAGACTAAAAAGAAATAAAATAAATCATAATTTATAGAGTGGTCCATACTCTTGGCTAAGGTTGAGGCTTTTTTTGTTAGCGTACATAGATCTCTAGCCACATAAGAGATGGAAATCTTCTCTAAAAATTAGATATCCGGCCCAAATTCCTGATGCAAGTCTAGTGCATATGAATAAATATTCAGAGGTTTCAGGTAAGACAAGTCAAAAGGTTGGCTTGATGAGATCAATATAATAAGACCCTATCATATATTGTGACAATATGAGCACTTATCCTTATATCAGAGACTAATCTACATTTGTATATCTGAATGTGTATATTTGACAGACCAATAGGTTGATGGCCTGATGTGACACCCCTCTCCTTACGAGGACGTCTATCCCAATGGTCTTATACTCAATGAACCATCTCATGCATGTCAGAATCACATTCACAATATACAACCATAACAGAATAAGCAAACAAAATGTGGAAATTAAGTAATGCAACGTCCATTCTCATTATCATGCCCCAAAATACATATATTTACACGTCCATAGAGATATACATGGATAATAAAAAAACTGAACAATATGCATACCAAAATGTACATATGTCTCAACAACACTATCTCTCAAAAGTACAAGCAGGAAAGTAAGTAGCTATATAAAAGCACACACCAACTATGAAGATTGAACCAACTTGGCCACTATATTTATGGCTTCTCCAAAACACATTTTGGGTTCGTAAAATGGATGAATTGTTAGCAAGTCCCCACTAACGATGCTAACTAGCCCCTAGTGTAAAGGTAGAAAAAAGTGTACAAGTTCTCTAAGAGGCATGCATGCACTCACTATAGGTGAAGCCCTAACAAGGCATATCTTATCTCACCAAAACACACATTTGAAAGATTGATATACCATTTAATTAAATAACTAATGCGGAAAATCATCCCAGTCCTCGATGCATAGGGCACGAGTTAGGGTGCTAACTATAAATCCATCAAATCATGTTCTTAAAAATCAGGGAGTTGGTATGCATACAAGGGTGTATGATGCATATGATCCCATAATAAATCATACAAGTTTATCTAAATAAACCATAAGACAAATGGTTCACTCATTAGATATTGCAGTCATAGTGAATTCCAACGGCGGACATCATGTGTTAGGAAACATGATATGAATTTAAGAATACCAATACATGCTTTTAAAAATCATATGATGGATGTTGTTATCTAATGGTCAAGTAAGAAATCTTTCACTTAACCATCAAAGGTGACAACAATATATGGGAACATATATCTCGATTTATCAAGGTCTTCTCGCATATAGGACGTATGGGTCTTGGGAATAGATGAATCCACGATTCATCATCTCAATATCTCGATCTTAGCAAAATCCCTGAATAAATTCTCAAATAAATATGTATAAAACAAATAAATTAACAAAATGACTCTTGTAAATAAAATACACTAATTATTGTTTATTAGATTGTACAAAATAAATTAACAATAGAAAGCCACAAAAATTAAAGGAGTTTTTCACCTCTAAATAGCCCAAAATTTCATGTATTTTTAATAATTTCATTTCAACTCCTTTTTGGCTAATTCTTTCTCTAACTTGTTCATAAATATATATATATATATATAAAATACAAAAATATAAAACAAATTTCACCTCAAATGAATGCTCCTAGATCCCAAAGAGAAAAAGCCCTAAAGTTAACTTTTCGGCCAAATTCCCACTCCGTATGAACTCTAAATTCAGCAAACTCACTTTTAAAGTTCAAGTTAGAAAATTATCTATCCAAAGAAGCTGTTTCGTTAAAAACAGAGCTCATTTGCAGAAGTTGAATTTTGGGTATATTCATTCTTTCTTCATTTTTTTACTAAAAAAATCCAAAAAATTATCATTGTGTTGTATTTTGATTCTAGTATTTATTGTATTTTTCTACTAAAAATATCTATTATTTAAAATAAAAAATAATATAAATTAGAAAAGCAAATAAAAAAATATACATGTTGTTTGTCTTCTTTTGTAAATTCTCCATTCTTTTTCTTCTCTTTCTTTTTATTGTATTTTAGTAGGCTACTTTATTATTTATTTATTTATTTATTTCTTATTCTCTACAATAACTTCTCCTCTACCACCAACTTCCATTCAACTCCACCATTTTTTAATAACCTCCATTCCACTCCATATTTTTCATCCAACCTCCTATTCAACTCCATTAATAATACAACCCCCCATTAAACTCCACCACTTTAATAACTTCTCATGTATTCTCTTTATACATATCTCATCCTCCTCATTTTACACTTGATCCATCTTTATGCGAGGAGAGCCTAGTTCGCAGAGTTGAATCGGTGACAGTGACGCAACCACGGTCGAGCGACGATAGCCCTCTCTCCGGTGAGATCCGTTGTCTTCTTGGCCAACATCGCAGTCGCATCCGTGCACTGCTCGTGCTCATCGCTTGCCGACGATTCGAGCGAAGACCGTGCTCTCGTGAGCACTCCCCAGGCGGACCGCGTTCATCGTAGGTAAGTTTTCTTTTTATCATTGGACATCGTTTATATTTTTGTATTTTTTTATCTCGCCACATTACCACCTATATAGCTCCATTTGTTCATCATCTTTACCACCATCATCATATCATTTTCCCCCCCACATCATTTTCATTCCGTGTTTAAAAAAATTATTCAAAAAAATTCAAAAAAAAACATTTTGCATCACAACAGTAAGAAAATCAAAAAAAGGAAAAAAGCAGGAGGAGCAACGCCTCCCCCGCCGCCTGTTGCTCCCCCTTCTTCCATGGGCAGCGGCGGTTGCCGCCGATCCTTCCTTCCAGCCTCCGCCAGCAGCTAGCGGCGCACCACGCCACCCATCGCGCCGTCGCACGGATCCGCTTGTTGCCCTCCAAGCTGCAAATCCCCCGCTGCTCTCCGTCACCGCGCAGCCCCAGCCACAGGACCCCTACCGTGTCCCCGTGCGCAACCACCTCTCTGACCGGCTCCTCCGCCGCGGCCGCGCACGCGTCGCCTCGCCCGGCCTTATGCACATTCCGTCGCCCCGAACCGCGCCACCCTCAAGTCATCCCTCCTGCTGCGAAGAAGAAGGTCCATTTTTTAAATTTAATTTTTTTTGTAAAAATTGCAATTTCATTTTCTCATGTTTTTATAATTACAAAACAGTCCATGTACCTTTGTTGTGTTGTTTAAGTTTATTTATATTTTTCACAGATACCCTTGTGTTTGACTATTAATTAGGACACAAGTGTTGTATCATTTTATTCAATGAAAAATAGTATGATGTTGAGCAACAAATTGTCTACCATATGAATTTTTCCTTATATTTTTGTGAGTTGTGGGTAATTAATTAAAATTATTTTACAACAAAATTCTATATTTTACCCAATCAGTGATCTTAAATTCATATCTAACTCATGGTTTCTCCAAAAATTCTACAAAAATCAGAAATGATGTTGAATTGTGATTGAATTGCTATCCAAATTTCATCTCAATTGGAGTTATCTTTTGCCTAAAATAAATTGTAGAGTGATTTTAGTAAATGATTTTTAGTTGAATCCATACATCTTATTTTTGCGAATGTTCAACTCTCCTGGATTGTTCATCTAAATATCTTTTTGAGATAATTCGCACTTTGACTAATCTGATAAGGTGGATTTATTAGGAATTAATTACTCAATGACATTTTATTTTCACTAAAAAATCCATAAAAATTCATATTTTGTCAAAAGATTCCAAAAATATTATTGTAGCTTCCTTGCATCATGTTTATGTTCCAATAAACTTTTCATAATTTTTGTGTTATGTTTATGTAAAAAATTGCAAAAAACGCATAAAAAGTGTGCATTTTTAGTCATTGCATTTTAACCCATAAAATTCCAAAAAAAGGTGTCTTGCATTTATCACTATATTAGGATTCTAGGAAAAATATAACTTGGCTAAATTGAACTTATTTTCTATTCAAATTAATTTATCTAAGTTGTGTGATTTCTTAGTAACTTAATTCACCCATATTTTGCATTGGTATTTGTTTTTGCATTAAAAAAATTCTAAAAAATCAACTTAGAAAATCTAGATCTAATTATATGAATTAACCCGACATTGTTTCTTTGTCTCCCTGTGTTCGACCCTGGACTTGTCCAGGATATAAACTAAAGCCGAGACACTCTTCACGGAGTTCTTTTCTCGGTTCTGACTTATTCGCTAAGTACATATACTACAACGTGCAAATTAAAACACGTATTCAGCGACTCGTCAGATGGCGACGTTGATGGAGAGACAAACGACTTAGGTATTAATTTAAAAAATTGGATTTAGATTTTACTTACTCGAGTAGTCTAACCCCCAAGCCACCTTGTATTTAGTCCATTAGTTTTAAATTTATTTCTCTTCATATTTTTGTATATATTTTATTTTTATCTCTCTAATATAAATCTTATTTTCCTTGCGAGGGCTTGGTGGACTTGGAGTACATCAAAAGTCGACGGACGTGACGTGCGCCGACTGTTGAAGAGTGAGGAGAATTAATTTATTTTTGAGAGAGTTTTTGTAATTTTTGTAATTATTGTGTTGTAATTATTTAGGTAGTTTTCTTCTTTATAGTGGCTCTTTTTGAGAGCTCGCGCGTGTAAAGAGACTTGGACTTTTACTTTGTGGTGTGTTGAGACCTGTTTCACTCTCCGGTGAGGGCGGGGCTCGACTTGAGTGGTGAATTTAAGGATTAGGCACACAGTAGTTTAGCATCGAATTTGTTTGTGCCCATCGTGATTTAAGCCATACATATCTTAGAAGATTCACTTATCTTATAAGATTCATAATGAGACACACATAGACTCGTACTACTTAGCTCAAATTAAATCAGTTCTTCCCCGCTAATAGTACACTATTTAGGTGCGGTTTTCTCGATCTGCATGCATTTAGTGTAAAATTTACAAATTCAGTTTTACATAACGCATGGAGAGTGCTAGGATTCATTGTAAGTATACCTTCTTCTGAGCATGCATCATAGTTTCTCGTTTGCATTATGATTTCCGATTTCCCTCTTGTTTTATAACTTAAGGTCAAAAAGGAAATTAGGACTGAACGGTAGACGTGTTTTTGTGTTCAGATTAATTTTCAAGTGATAACCTAACTCTAAAATTGGAATTGAATTGAGCAGGTCGATTAAAAAAAGAGGAATAAAAAGAACCTTGTTTGCGGGTGCATAAAGCCTTCATTGTTTAATTTACTTTCAAGTGAGAGAGAGAGAGACGACCCTAGGATAGAGCCAATCCAAGATTTCTTACATACTACTGGTTCTTTATTTTTATGCGATTAGTTACTTTTCAGTGAGGAATACGGGTAGCCGTATTTATACGGTCCGGAATTCCTAGCAGAGTGGGAGGTTTAGAGGGCACCATAGTCCTCAAGGAATAGGTAGTTGTATTTATGTGGTCCATACTTACTCCTATACTGGCTGAAAGTAGGTCCAACTAGTCGTAAGAACCGGGCCAGTCTTCGGGAAAATATGGACACCTAACATCTCGTTAATATTTCCAAGATTGTATTTATCACCAACTAAAATTGACCAGATAATTTGGTCGAACCCTTAAGGCCATCACATATTGAGTTGGTGAAATTGAGGGTTTGAATTGCGTTTGTATTGTGTGAGTTTACTCCGCACATTTACGTGCACCGTAGAACTAGCGCCTCATTGAATACCGTGTGCTAATCGGTTCTTTTGACATCGAAGATGACCGATTGGGGGGATATTTATTCGGGCTTTGCGAATCTCTCGTTGAACCCTCTAACAGGTACGTCTTCAAAGGTCCATGCGCAACTTGGACCAACCTAGACTCATGACCCTCTTGAGCCCAGGACCACCCACTCTCGGGATGGTTACTCTCAAACCATTCCATTTCTCTCTTCCCACATCACCGGGAAGACCTTCGCCTCAGTGAGAATATCTCGATTCATAAATCCTCTCCTAATAAAGAACACATTGCTGATTCAGGATGTATAGAAGATTCAAGGAAAATGCCTCCAAAGAAGAAAGAAGGTAAGAAGAACAACCCAAGGACCCTATGAGAATGGTACTTTCCAGATTAGCTGCATCTGAGCAACAATATGCACTACTGAGAGCTCAGTTAGGACAACTAAATGTTGGGATCGAACCACCAATGGATGCGGCGTATAACCCCGAACAGTAGAGAATTCAGAACTACTTGAGTCCGGTCGAACCCATTGTTGATTTTGAATTGAAGCCGCATTTTCTGAACCTACTGCCACACTTTGATGGGAATGCTTCTGAGGAGCCATATGCTTCCTAAGAGACTTCGAGCTCGTCTGCGCTAACCTTAGACATCCTAATGTTATCCAGGATTATATTAGGCTCACAACCCTTCCATTTGCCTTGGGTAGAAAAGCCGACTATTGTGTGAAAAGTCTTGGAATTGCTGTCACCACTTATGCCCAGTTCAATGACCTATTTCTGAAGAAGTTCTACTCGTTGAGTAGAACTAACATGATGAGGACGTGCATTACCAGTTTTTCCCAATTACCCCAAGAAGCCTTCTGTGATGCTTGGGAAAGATTCAAGGACATTATGCAAAAGTGTCCCTGTCATGTACTAGATGACAATATCTTGGTCCAGTCATTCTTTACTGGTCTCAACCCTGAGATGCATGGTTTGGTGAGCGCTGCCTGTAGAGGCAGCTATACATCACGAGGAGCGGATACCGTGTGGAAGGTATTCGAGCAGATAGCTGAAACTAGCCGCTCACTGATGGCCAGCATGGCCTATACATCGTCCCCCAGTTCACTCTCATTTGGAGGGGGAAAATCAACTGTAGTCGATCTCTCTCAGGACATGATACCTAGCATGGGACTCCTTGCGGACAAGCTTACTGTAGTGTAGAGGATTGACAAGAGAATTAATGAATTGGATTGGAGCGTCTCCAAGATTCCAAAACAAATGGAGGAGTTGATTAATAGGGTATCTAAGATAAAGATACTTGTCGTGACTGCACCCTCTGCTCCCATATACAGATTCCTTTAGGATAGAGCGAGTCCCTTTCATCTGGAAAGGGTATAGTGGATGATGCAGTTTGCTAGGTGTTGTCTGATTGACGAGTCGCTAAATACGTATTTTAAGCAAGTTTCGTTGTAATATGTGTACTTAGCGATTCAATCAGAACCGAGAGAAGATCTCCGTGAAGAGTGTCTCGGCTTTAATTCATATCCCGAGCAAGTTCGGGGTCGAACATAGGGAGGCAAAGGAACAACTTTGGAGTTAATTCAAAAATTAAGATTTATATTTCCAATGTAATTTTTTTATTAATTTATTTTGTACAATAATTAATGAGTTTTATTTACAAGAGTCATTTTGTTTACTTATTGATTTTATGGATATTTATTTGAGATTGTACTCGGGGATTTTGCTAAGATCAAGATATTGAGATGATGAATCGTGGATTCATCACTGATCTTGTGAGAGATGCATCTACCTATTCCCATGATGACATAGAGATCCATCCGGATCTGTCAGTTCCATCCCCTTCGGAATGATCATGGGACATAGATGATGAGTCGGGCGTGGCTTTGGCTGAATTACCACGTTTCTTTGGCGATCCAACTCCCCATACTTCTAAGTTGGTGGAGACTACTACTCAGCTTAGCACACCTTCATGCAGCACAGAACTAGATTCAGATTCAGTTCAGCCATATTTGCTTGATGATACCACATTGCCAGAACTGAAATCACTACCTCCTACGCTGAAGTATGCCTTTCTTACGGGACCCAAAGAGAGATATCTTGTTATCATTAGCTCAGACTTGACTTTAGAACAAGAGTCTAGATTGTTAGAAGTTTTAGAGAGGAACCACAAAGCAATAGGCTGGACAGTGTCGGATCTCGTGGGCATCAACCCTGCTCTCTGCTCGCACCACATTTTTACTGAAGATAATGCGAGACCTTCCCGTGAGTTCCAAAGGAGACTTAACCCCAATCTATAGGAAGTAGTGAAGAAAGAAATTGAGAAATGGTGCAAAGCAGGGTTTATATACTCTATTTTTGACTCCAAGTGGGTGGCCCCACTTCATGTTGTCCTGAAGAAGTTGGGAACTCATATGGTCACCAACGAGGAGGGGGTAGAGATCGTGACACGAGTACCTATGTCGTGGCGTGTCTATGTTGACTACATGCGCTTGAATGCTGCGACCAAGAAAGATCACTTTCCCTTGCCGTTTATTGATCAGATCCTGGAGAGATTCGCAGGGAAAGAGTTCTTCTGTTTTCTTCGCAGGTACTCAGGCTACGACCAGGTAGCTATAGCACCTGAGGACTAGGAAAAGACCACATTTACATGTCCATTCAGCACTTATGCTCTCAGGCGCATGCCATTCTGGGCTATGCAATGCCCCATGCACCTTTTAGCGTGCATGATAGCCATATATTGCGAAGATGGTGGGAGACTTCTTGGAAGTGTTCATGGATGACTTCTCAGTCCATGGGTGATTCTTTTGATACTTGTCTCCTGGGAGAAGAGTCACTTAATGGTGACGGAGGGTATCATGTTGGGGCATGCCATCTCCAAAAGGGGAATGGAGGTTGACCCTGCCAAGGTGGAGGTGATCAAGAAACTCGATCCACCTACCAACGTGAAGTCAATGCAGTCATTCTTAGGGCATGTTGGATTCTATAGAAGATTTATTCAAGATTTTTCAAAGATCGCCCTCCCACTGACTGAGCTCTTAGGGAAAGACACAAAGTTCGTTGTAGATCACAGGTGTCTGGAGGCTTTGAGCTCTTGAAGAGGAAGATTTGTGCCTTGTCTATCCCTACAAGCTCCTGACTGGTCCTTCCCCTTTGAGATCATGACTGGCGCCTCAAATTTCGCTATAGGAGCTGTGTTAGGACAACGGTGAGAGGGGATCCCATTTGCAATCCATTACGCAAGCAAAGTATTAGATCCTACGTATAAGAATTATATAATGACTGAAAAGGAAATGCTTGCGGTAGTATGGCCCTCGAGAAGTTCAGGTCATATATTTTGGGATCTAAGGTAACAATATATACTGATCATACAACCATTCGATATTTAATGGAAAAAAGGATGCGAAGGCGCGTCTCTTAGGTGGATTTTACTCCTCCGAGAATTTGATTTGGAGATAAAAGATAATCCTGGAGTGAAGAATGTTGTGGCTGGATCATCTTTCTCGGATTGAACTTAAGGATTCTCCTGATTATGAGCGTATTAGAGAGACCTTCCTAGACAAGTCAATTTGTATTATTAACTCACTCCCATGGTATGCCAACATGGTGAACTATCTTGTCTCCAAGCAGGTTCCCATGGTTGGACTAAGAGAAGCATTGATCGACTGAAGTTGGATTCGAGAGAATACCACTGGGACGACCCTTTCCTTTTCTTCGAAGGACCGGATTGTGTTTGGAGAAGGTGTATTCCTCAGGAGGAATACCATAGTGTCCTCACATATTGTGATTCACTTGAGGTTGTAGGACACCATTCAGGAAAGAGAACCGCTCACAAAGTACTTCAATGTGGATTATATTGGCCGACCCTTGTTTAGAGATGCTATTGATTTTGTACGATCGTACCCGATCTGTCAAAGGATGGGAGGGACAGTTGGATAGAGAGATGAGATGCCCATGCAACCGATGATTATTTGTGATGTTTTTGATACATGGAGCATAGATTTTATGGGTCCCTTTCCAACAGCCAAGGACATGGGTACATATTGTTGGCGTTTGATTATTTATCCATGTGGGCGGAGGCTATCCCAACCCGAACGTCAGACAGCAAGACTGTCTGTAAGTTTGTGAGAGACCATATTATTGCTAGTTTCGAGGTACCAAAAGTTTTGATATCTGACGGGGGTAGCCATTTTGTGAACCGAGATATGAGATCTTTAGCTAAGGACTATGGATTTGAGCATAGAGTTACTAGTCCTTACCACCCACAGTCCGACGGCATGACAGAGGTTTTCGAACAGAGAGGTGAAGAATATTTTGCAGAATCTCGATAGGAAGAACTGGTCTTAGCTCTTGGACCAAGTTCTATGGCATATAGGACAACCTACAAGACTCCATTGGGTACTTCACCATTTAGAACGATCTATGGCAAGCCATGCCATTTGCCCGCGGAAGCTTTGTCGAGACTTGAACTTGAACGAGCTCGTGGAAATTCGAAACAGGGAATATGACAACAGTTTGATTTATAAGGACAAAGTAAAGAGATGGCATGATCAACACATTAGGTGCAAAGACTTTGTCCCTAGAAAAAAGGTATGGTTGTTTAATGCCAGGTTGAAGATGTTCCATGGGAAGCTCAAATCTAAATGGATGGGTCCCTTTGTTGTTAAGAAAGTGCACGAGAATGGAAGTGTAGAGATAGCTGATCTCACAAATGGTGCACAATCTCATGTGGTAAATGGACAATTGTTGAAGCATTTTGTAGATTCGAAAGAGAAGTTAGTCCAAGTCGAGGTCATCAACTTCATGTAGAGTGAGTACAGAGCAGATACATTATATTACTCTTCATGAAGTTGTAGCATCAAGATTCAACGTCTTAGAAGATTCATTCCTCTTGTACATTCTCCCTTCTTTGTATATTCTCCAGATCACATCGGTTCTCACACTTACTCCTATCCTATACTTAGGCTGACCAGAGCCTAAGTATAGGGGGAATCGATGCCTGCCATGTGTATATACTCATCCATTTCTCCTCTTGACCTCGTCCGCACCATTGTTGCTCTTCTTCTACACTTAGGCTGACCAGAGCCTAAGTATAGGGGGGGTGTATCGACTTCGATACTTTTTATTATTTTAGTCATCCTACGCTTAGCATGAGCTGTCTTTTTTCTCACTTCTTGTGCTCTGAGGATATAGTACATGCTAAGTATAGGGAGGCGTTTATATATTACATATATACTTTACCTATAGCTCATACTTTCACTTATTTTTGTATATATTATACAATAATTACGGGGTGGGTATTATAAAAAAACAAAAAAATATTATATGATTTTAAAAAAACTATCCTCTCTTATTTACCTATCTTTTGAAAAATAACTTTTTTCAAAAAAACCTTAAATAACCTTTGTTTTTCAAAGAAAAATCACAAATTTTTTAAAAAACTAACCAATAAGTTGGTTTAATCCCTGACACCTTCACATTCACACAAGGCTAGTGAAGTTCAAGAACACTTGGTTTATGAGGTCTTGATATTTTGAGTTAACCATCCTTAGTCATGTAGGGTCTTTTGACTTAATTATTCACATTTACCTAGTTTGAAAGATTTGTGTGCTATATAGCATGCATAGTCTCTAACTTAAGAATATGATCAGTACCTCGCATATACCACTGTAGTTATGATGAGATGAGTTGAAATTTCACTTGAGGAACTGGGATGAGGGATTTGAGTTTGGACTTGATTTGATAATGCTCGAGGATGGGATAAAATCAATGAAGGCTTCATGAAACCTGAGTGTCAGCATAGCCAGTATGAGAACATGGTTCTTGTACTATCTCTTGACATTTACCTATGTGCCAGGGTGTGATAAAATAAAAAAATGTTGATCAGTGTACGCCAACTCTTGGTAAAAGCAGTGGAGCTAGCCAAAAATATTACAAAGCAATTAAATGATAAAGAAAAGCTCTCATTCTAGAAAGTCAAATATCAAAGAGCTTCCACCAAAGGCGAGCACTCCCAACCATTTCAAAGTATCCACTTGGACCACCGCTATTAGGACCAGGAGTCGGGCTTGCACCAAAAAGGGCTCAACATCGTAAATGCTCAAGTCTGGGTGTAGAAGGTATAATAGATACTTAAAAAAGGCACACCCCGGTATACTCCCAGGAAAACAAGTGCAGACAACTCCAACTTCTCTTAATGGATGCACTGATCAACAACAAACATATGCGGAGTAATAAGGTACTCAAGAGAATCCTTGTTCCAATGAGAGGGAGAGAAGAAATGACACAATCCTATGCCCTCCATCAACTGGCCTTCCATCTACACTTTAATGTTTGACAACTAAAGAGACGGTGGATTGGATACAAGAAATGGTTTATTCCCTAGTGTTGAGGATCAGGTTTTTAGGAGAGTCTCTTGGACTGAAACCTTGGGTGACGTTGCGACTCTACTCATGTAACTGCAGTCAACACTTAATGTCATATCCCTACTATATATGTATACAGAGAGAGTCTGATGATTAGGGAAACTGGATACCTTTTGACTAGAGCTTGTTTCAACTTAGAATTTTAGGATCTCTAAAACCGAGAGTTGTTGAACGAATCACGTCTTGTATTCACATGCACAGTCAGGGGTTAATCCAACTTATTCATTCTTTATTTGCTCGAGGACTACCAAAGTTTAAGATAGGGGGGTGATGAATCCGCGATTCATCATCTCAATATCTTGATCTTAGCAAAATCCCTAAGTAAATTCTCAAATAAATGTATATAAAATAAATAAATTAACAAATGACTCTTGTAGATAAAACACACTAATTATTGTTTATTAGATTGTACAAAATAAATTAACAATAAAAAGCCACAAAAATTAAAGGAGTTTTTCACCTGTAAATAGCGCAAAACTTCATGTATTTTTAATAATTTCATTTGACCTCCTTTTTGGCTAATACTTTCTCTAACTTGTTGTAAAAATGTATATAAAAATACAAAAATATAAAACAAATTTCACCTCAAATAAATGCTCCTAGATCCCAAAGAGAAAAAGTCATAAAGTCTAACTTTCCAGCCAAATTCCTGCTCTGTATGACTCCAAATTCACAAACTCACTTTTAAAGTTCAAGTTAGAAAATTATCTATCCAACAGAAGTGGTTTCACTAAATCAGAGCTCATTTGCAAAAGTTGGATTTTGGGACCTAGATGTACATTGTATATTATGCATATATTCATTCTTTCTTCATTTTTTACTAGAAAATCCGAAATTAAAAAGCAAACAAAAAATGTACATGTTATTTGTCTTCTTTTGTAAATTCTCCATTATTTTTCTTCTCTTTATTTTTATTATATTTTAGTAGCCTACTTTATTTATTTATTTATTATTTATTTATTTCTTATTCTCTATAATAACTTCTCTTCTACCACCAACTTTCATTCAACTCAACCATTTTTTAATAACCTCCATTCCACTCCATATTCTTCATCCAACCTCCCATTCAACTCCATTAATAATACAACCTCCCATTCAACTCCACTACTTTAATAACTTCTCATGTCTTCTCTTTATATACATCTCATCCTCCTCATTTTTTAATTGATCCATCTTTATGTGAGGAGAGCCTAGTTCCCAGAGTTGAATCGGTGACAGAGACACAACCATGATCGAGCGACGACGGCCCTCTCTCTGGTGAGATCCGTTGGCTTCTTGGCCAACATCGCAGTTGCATCTGTGCCTGCTCGAGCTCATCGTTCGCCGGCGATTCGAGCGAAGACCGTGCTCTTGCGAGCACTCCCAGGCGGAACGCATTCATCGTAGGTAAGTTTTCTTTTTTATCATTCGACATCGTTTATATTTTTGTATTTTTTATCTCGTCACATTACCACCTACATAGGTCCATTTGTTCATCATCTTTACCACCATCATCATATTATTTTCCCCCACATAAATTTCATTCTGTGTTAAAAAAATTATTAATAAAATTAAAAAAAACATTTTGCATCACAATAGTAAGAAAATAAAAAAAAGGAAAAAGGAAGGGTGGAGCAGCACTGCCCCCACCGCCCGCTGCTCCCCCTCTTCCACGGGAAAGCAGCGGTTACCCCGGTCCTCCCTTCCAGCCTCCGCTAGCAGCTGGCGCCGCACCATGCCACCCATCGCACCGTCGCACGGTACTGGCCGTTGCCCTCCAAGCTGCAGATCCCCCACTGCTCTCCATCACCGCGCATCCCCAACCACAGGGCCCCCACCACATCCCCGTGCGCAACCAACTCTCCGGTCGGCTCCTCCGCTGCGGTCGTGCGCGTGCCGCCTCGCCTAGCCTCCTACGCCTTCCGTCACCCCGAACCGCGCCGCCCCTCAAGTCATCCCTCTTGTTGCGAAGAAGAAGGTCCATTTTTTTAATTTATTTTTTTTGTAAAAATTGCAATTTTCATTTTCTCCTTTTTTGTTATTACAAAACAGTCCCTGTGCCTTTTTTGTGTTGTTTAAGTTTATTTATGTTTTGCATGGATACCCCTGTGTTTGACTATTAATTTGGACACCTGTGTTTCATCATTTTATTCAATGAAAAATAATATATGTTGAGCAACAAATTGCCTACCATCTGAATATTTCCTTGTATTTTTGTGAGTCTGAGGTAATTAATTAAAATTGTTTTACTGTAAAATTCTATATTTTACTTAATCAGTGATCTTAAAATTCATATCTAACTCACGGTTGCTCCAAAAATTAGAAATGATGCCTTGAATATTTTGTTTGAATTACTTTCCAAATTTCATCTCAATTGAGTTATCTTTTGCCTAAAATAAATATTGGAGTGATTTTAGTAAATGATTTTTAATTGAATCCACACATCTTATTTTTACGAAAATTTCAATCTCCTGGATTGTTCATCTAAATATCTTTTTGAGATAATTTGCAATTTGTCTAATTTGATAAGTGGGATTTATTAGGAATTAATTACTCATTGTCATTTTATTTTCACTAAGCAATCCATAAAAAAATCATATTTTGTCAAAAGATTCTAAAATATTATTGTAGCTTTCTTGATCATGTTTATGTTCCAGTAAACTTTTTATAATTTTTACATTCTGTTTTTGTGAAATTGCGAAAAAATCCATAAAAATGGGTATTTTTAGGTGTTGCATTTTAACCCATAAAAGGTGTCTTGCATTTATCACTAGATTATGATTCTAGAAAAAATATAACTTCGCTAAATTGGACTTATTTTCTATTCAAGTTAATTTGGCTAAGTTGTGTGATTTCTTAGTAACTTAATTCACCTGCATTTTGCATTGGCATTTGTTTTTGCATTAAAAAAATTTAGAAAAAATAACTTATAAAATCTAGATCTGATTTATCTGAATTAACCCGACGTTGTTCCTTTGCCTCCCTGTGTTCGACCCGGACTTGCCCCGGATATAAATTAAAGTCGAGACACTCTTCACGGAGATCTTTTCTCGATTTTGACTGATTCACTAAGTACACATACTACAACGTGCAAATTAAAACACTTTTCAGCGTCTCGTCAGGAATAATAGAGTTCGATGCAATCTTAATAGATTTATACCATGACTCTTTCATTCATACATAATGATGAAACATGATTCAAATGAGTGATTCCACTTAGAGAATATATGAATGAGATTTAATATGATTAGATTTCAGATATCAAACCCACTCAGGATCCAAAAGAGTTGAATAATGATTGGATAGGGTTGAATCATTTGATGATACTATTTAATGTCCGATTAGATTGATAATCAAGTGGTTATGAGACATGATATTATATTTAGTATAATATAAAGTAATTAGATATGTTCTATATAATCTCCCTATATAATTATCTCCAAGTGTTAGCTCTGAGTGTTGCACATAATTCGAGAAGTCATAACTCAATTAGGAATCCTTATACTATCTTGAATTCTAATTTTATTCGGAATCGTGCTTCTATTAGTGGTCTTAATTTGATTAGGGAGAAAGTGAGAATCGGAACATCAAGATAGGAATATCCTTGTATAGGTAACTAAAATAGGCATATGGTTCACATTTGACATTTTATTCTATGTGAAAATGATTCACATTTTTCTACTGAATGTAATTTCATCTAATTTAATTTTCAAGTTCATATCAAGATTATTATGTTCCCGAATAATCAAGAGAGCCTCCTTAAGAAATCCTAGGCACCCCATTTCTCCCCTGCCTCTCCTCTTATGGGTGTCCCTCTACCTCTCTATCTTTCCCTATTGGTGTGCCCTGCAAAAGAAGCATAAGCTTGTCTTCTATACGCCCCATGCCTGTTGAGAAGAGGAGGGACTTCGTGAGATGACATTTGCATCAAGGTGGACAAGATCATATCCTTATACCATCTTTAGTATGGAGAAGAATAAAGAAAACCTAACTCTTAGTTCTATGGGAGATACATGATTCATCATTGCCCCTACAAGTGTGGCATCCATCAGACTGGACTTCATACGGAAGGTCTCTCATCTTAGAAACTGAAGAATATGGAATTTATCCTCAAGCGCATCACGAAAGCGTGATTGTCGTATCAGATACGACGAAGAACGACTAGTCATACTAATGTTCTGAGCAGCGTAATTTAAAAATTTTATTCGATGAAACCACATGATCCGAGAACGATTCTCGAATCGTTTCATCTATAACCACAACAAAGTATAATTCAATACCTCTTGAAGAGTGGTTGATCAAGTCTCTAAAGAAAGAGACCTCCTGTCTCAAGTCCGATCGTCGTTGAGACCGTTTGCGAGCGCGGTGATGAGCCGCGTTGTCCTCGCAATCCAAGAAGTTGATCCAAGCATAGTTGCTCCTGATCTCGTTGCACGAGATCGAATGGTCTCCTTCGTGAGTGTAGCACTCCAAGAAGACGGAGAACTGAAGAACGTCGAAGCGGCGGCGCGGTGGTTGAGAGCGTCGACGATTCTCTCCTCTAGGGTATGGTGGACGACCATCAAAAACAGAGGGAGAGAGGGTTGTCGTGTATGAAGAAAGAGAGAGAGAGAGCTCCAAAATTGCATGTAAATAGAGAGCATGGTATGCCTCTCTATTTATAGGGTTTTGGGATCCATGGATCTCAATCCATGGGACATATAAAATCAATGGGTGAGATTGATTTATGTCAATTCAATGGTCAAGATTGGCGTTGTCAAAAACAACAATTTTGGATTAAAATATATTTGACAAAATCAAATATAAATCAATCTTAAATTAAACCAATAAATAATGAGAGAATATATACATGGATATCACATTTCCATGTATAACATGGTGGACGACCACCCATTCCAAATAGGACATGGTGCCGCCCACCCCTTTCCTAATGGAGGGCAATCTCATGATAATTCAGAGATTGCATATCTCCATAGAAATCTCTCTATTTATTTGTAACAAATTTTGTTAGGTTTTATTCTCCAAAAATAATTCACAATTATATTTGAGAATAGTTGCAATCTGCCATGGAAAAAATGTGAATCCATATTCACAACCCAAAACAACATATATTTACATTGTCAATTAATTACACGATGTGTATCCAATACACATAATAATTAATCAACACATATAAATTATAATTAGCTCTCTCTAATACATTATAAATCACATTTATAATATATTATGAATAATTGGATATTTCTATCCACATTATTTTTACCCATAATAATGTAAATCACTTTTATTATATTGGATAATTCTTCACACATCAAGATTGAATTAAATCACATTTAATCATCACTTCTTCATTGCTCAGATCTTATGGAATTATTCTTGAACCCTTCAAGAATAATGCAATCTCTCCGCAGATACTTGGAGATAAGGATAGGGCGATTGTATTGTTCCACGTATAATGACTTGGATGTTGAGATCATATCTCAAATCCAGATCCCATGGACCTCCCACTGATGCTTGATCAAATCAAGACCTTAGACCTAATTTTCTCATTGCATCTGAATCTCATTCAAATCAATGTCCAGTTCATGGACTAAGATTAGGTCACTTCTCTAATGAGAGGAGTCACTAAAATCCAAACCTGTTTCATCACTTCCTCAGAATGGAAGCGTCATGGTTATACAATCGTTTATGATCAATCACCCTTAGGTATTCCCAATACCTGTACATCCTATATACTGGAAGATCTATGATCATCCTGAAGATAAAGATCACTTTTACACTGTCATCTTCAGGGTTAGATCATTAAGTTTCTCAATCTTGGTCATCGGGATTTGGTATAGATCGTATGCTTTCACAAAGCATATATCGTACCTTCAAATTCATGTCATGCTTCCAAAGCATGACGACCATGCATGGAATTTGTTCAGTCCCAATACCTCATGAGTGAGCTCATGTCTCCGGGTTCACAAGTGAACCTGTATGATCCCTTTGAGAGATCGTATTACTCATATGTCCTTACATGCACACCAGCTCGCCGGTGTATAGACCTTGGTTTAGGTCATCAACCTATTGGTCTGCCAAATGTACACACTCAGACATATAGCAACACATCTGTCCTCTGGTCAGAGGATGCATGCCTATGTTGTGACAGTATTCAGCGTAGGTCTTCGGATCTCAATCTCGTTAAGTCAACCCATTGACTCAACTAACCTGACACCTCCGAATCACTATTCCCATGTAGAGGACCTGCATCAAGAGGTTTGTCAGATATCAGCCATCTGAGATAGGCTTGCCATCTCCTTCTCAGTCTGGAGATCATCACTTAATAATCATTCGATGATGCTTGATGAGTCCTCTATCTAACTCCTTAGATATTCATCCAAGCATCAACCTATATGATTCATCCAATGAATCAACAACTGTATGATCATCAAGTTGGCCATGGTACATAACCCTTATTGTACAGAGGGACCCTATATTGCATTCATTCATTAATCTCAGAAAGGGAGTGAAAAATAATCAATAATTTCATTGATAATTTATTCATTACAATAACATTTATTGTAGGAATGGTTCGCCCAGGGCTCACATTGCTAACAATCTCCCACTATCCCTCTGAACCATTCAGGTACAATCCTTAAACCCATACTCATTACATGCTGGTCGAAAACCTTCTGTGTCAGAGGTTTGGTAAGAGGATCAGCAACGTTGTTGGCAGAGGCCACCTTGGTGATGATGATGTCACCATGATTTTGAATCTCCCGAATGATGTGGTATTTTCCTTTCCACGTGTTTGCTCTTTTGATGCCATCTGGGTTTCCTTTGCCTGGGCAATGGGCTCCCGTGTTATCGCAGAGTAATGGAGGGGAGTATCAGAGGAAACTACGCCAAGCTCCAGCATGAACTTGCGCAACCACACCGCCTCCTTTGCAACATCCCTCTCCTTACGAGGACGTCTATCCCAATGGTCTTATACTCAATGAACCATCTCATGCATGTCAGAATCACATTCACAATATACAACCATAACAGAATAAGCAAACAAAATGTGGAAATTAAGTAATGCAACGTCCATTCTCATTATCATGCCCCAAAATACATATATTTACACGTCCATAGAGATATACATGGATATAAAAACAACTGAACAATATGCATACCAAAATGTACATATGTCTCAACAACACTATCTCTCAAAAGTACAAGCAGGAAAGTAAGTAGCTATATAAAAGCACACACCAACTATGAAGATTGAACCAACTTGGCCACTATATTTATGGCTTCTCCAAAACACATTTGGGTTCGTAAAATGGATGAATATGTTAGCAAGTCCCCACTAACGATGCTTAGCCCCTAGTGTTAAAGGTAGAAAAAAGTGTACAAGTTCTCTAAGAGGCATGCATGCACTCACTATAGGGTGAAGCCTAACAAGGCATATCTTATCTCACCAAAACAACATATTGAAAAGATTGATATACATATAATTAAATAACTAATGCGGAAAATCATCCCAGTCCTCGATGCATCAGGGCACGAGTTAGGGTGCTAACTATAAATCCATCAAATCAGTTTCTTAAAAATCAGGAGGATTGGTAAGCATACAAGGGTGTATGATGCATATGATCCCATAATAAATCATACAAGTTTATCTAAATAAACCATAAGACAAATGGTTCACTCATTAGATATTGCAGTCATAGTGAATTCCAACGGCGGACATCATGTGTTAGAAACATGATATGAATTTAAGAATACCAATACATGCTTTTAAAAATCATATGATGGATGTTGTTATCTAATGGTCAAGTAAGAAATCTTTCACTTAACCATCAAAGGTGACACAATAATATATGGGAACATATATCTCGATTTATCAAGGTCTTCTCGCATATAGGACGTATGGTCTTGGGAATAGATGAATCCACGATTCATCATCTCAATATCTCGATCTTAGCAAAATCCCTGAATAAATTCTCAAATAAATATGTATAAAACAAATAATTAACAAAATGACTCTTGTAAATAAAATACACTAATTATTGTTTATTAGATTGTACAAAATAAATTAACAATAGAAAGCCACCAAAAATTAAAGGAGTTTTTCACCTCTAATTAGCCCAAAATTTCATGTATTTTTAATAACTTTCATTTCAACTCCTTTTTGGCTAATTCTTTCTCTAACTTGTTCATAAATATATATATATATATATAAAATACAAAAATATAAAACAAATTTCACCTCAAATGAATGCTCCTAGATCCCAAAGTAGAAAAAGCCCTAAAGTTGACTTTTCGGCCATATTTCCCACTCCGTATGAACTCTAAATTCAGCAAACTCACTTTTAAAGTTCAAGTTAGAAATTATCTATCCAAAGAAGTTGTTTCGTTAAAAACAGAGCTCATTTGCAGAAGTTGAATTTTGGGTATATTCATTCTTTTTCATTTTTTTACTAAAAAAATCCAAAAATTATCCTTGTGTTGTATTTTGATTCTAGTATTTATTGTATTTTTCTACTAAAAATATCTATTATTTAAAATAAAAAATAATATAAATAGAAAAGCAAATAAAAAAATATACATGTTGTTTGTCTTCTTTTGTAAATTCTCCATTCTTTTTCTTCTCTTTCTTTTTATTGTATTTTAGTAGGGCTATCTTTATTATTTATTTATTTATTTCTTTCTTATTCTCTACAATAACTTCTCCTCTACCACCAACTTCCATTCAACTCCACCATTTTTTAATAACCTCCATTCCACTCCATATTTTTCATCCAACCTCCTATTCAACTCCATTAATAATACAACCCCCCCATTAAACTCCACCACTTTAATAACTTCTCATGTATTCTCTTTATACACATCTCCATCCTCCTCATTTTACACTTGATCCATCTTTATGCGAGGAGAGCCTAGTTCGCAGAGTTGAATCGGTGACAGTGACGCAACCACGGTCGAGCGACGATAGCCCTCTCTCCGGTGAGATCCGTTGTCTTCTTGGCCAACATCGCAGTCGCAGCCGTGCACTGCTCGTGCTCATCGCTTGCCGACGTTCGAGCGAAGACCCGTGCTCTCGTGAGCACTCCCCAGGCGGACCGCGTTCATCGTAGGTAAGTTTTCTTTTTATCATTGGACATCGTTTATATTTTTGTATTTTTTTATCTCGCCACATTACCACCTATATAGCTCCATTTGTTCATCATCTTTACCACCATCATCATATCATTTTCCCCCCACATCATTTTCATTCCGTGTTTTAAAAAATTTATTCAAAAAAATTCAAAAAAAACATTTTGCATCACAACAGTAAGAAAATCAAAAAAAGGAAAAAAA